>CM028359.1:2800644-3400644 GCA_016618105.1 Dendrobium huoshanense | reverse complement strand
TTTTATCCATTCCGATATATGGGGTCCTTCTCCCACGTCTTCTGCTTCTGGTTATCGCTATTATATATTGTTTATAGATGATTGCACTCAGTTCACTTGGGTATATCCTTTGCTCAAGAAATCTGATGCATTTTTAAAATTTTGTGAATTCAAACGCATGATAGAATGTCAGTTTAAGACTTCTATCAAAATTTTGCACACGGATGGTGGTGGTGAGTATTTGAACACTCAATTTCAGCTTTATTTGAAGCACCATGATTTACTCCATCAATATACTTGCCCTTATACCCCATCCCAAAACGGAGTCGCTGAGTGCAAACATCGTCATATCTCTGAGACTATGCGATCTCTATTATTTGCAGCTCATTTTCCTCATTACTTATGGGTGGAAACTCTTCTTACTGCAGTCTATTTGATAAATCGACTACCTTCTTCTAACACCTCCGAAGTCTCTCCGTATGAGCTGCTTTATCGCAAATCTCCTTCATATGATCATCTTAAAGTGTTTGGGTGCTTATGCTATCCATGGCTTCGTCCATATAGCTCTAATAAACTTTTTCCATACTCTCATTCCTGTGTTTTTCTTGGTTATGCTCCACTTCATAAAGGTTATCGGTGCCTTGACATATCTACAAATAAGGTATACATATCTCGTCATGTCATCTTTAATGAATCTGTTTTTCCATTTTCTCAATCAACCACATCCACGGTTCACCATACATCTCCAGTGAACCTTCCACCTTTATTATTAGTTCCCACCTCTCCTTCTCCAATGTCAACATCTACAATACAGCCTCTTCCCACATCTCTGTCATTACCACAAACACAATCAGAACCTCCACTTGTTGTTTCAACCAGTTCCCCATCAACTTCTCCTATTTCTAGTTCTTCACCTCAATTGTCATCCCCACCAATTCCTAGTGTTCATCCTATGCTTACTCGGCTTAAGCATGGCATCACTAAACCTAAACAAACATTTAATCTTGCTCATATCATTTCTCCAGAAGACCCCACTAGTTTTTTGCAGGCATCCAAACTAGAACATTGGCGGAAGGCTATGTCGGTTGAGTTTCATGCACTTCAATCACAGGGTACATGGGACCTTGTTCCCTCCTCTATGGCTCACAATTTGCTCGGCTGCAAATGGATATACCGCACCAAACTAAATTCAGATGGGAAAATTGCTAGATACAAAGCTCGTTTGGTTGCGCAAGGATTCAATCAAGCACCCGGTTTGGACTATCAGGAAACGTTCAGTCCTGTGGCGAAGATGCCCACGGTTCGGGTCTTCATCCTCGTTGCTCTTCACAATTCTTGGCCAATTGCTCAGTTAGATATTTCGAATGCATTTCTCCATGGCCATCTTACTGACTGTGTGTATATTAAGCAACCTCCGGGTTGATTCTCTTTATCCAGACCACGTCTGTCGTCTCAAGAAAGCGATCTACGACTTAAAGCAGCCACCTCGTCAATGGTATGCCACATTATCTAGTCATCTTCAATAGTTTGGTTTTCACTTTAGTGCCGCCGATCCTTCGCTCGTGGTGTATCACTCCGGTTCCACAATTCTTTAGATTTTAATATATGTTAATGACATTTTATTAACTGGAAATGATCAAGCAATCTTGAACAGTTTACTTACCAGCTTACAATCTAAATTTTCTATGCGTCATCTTGGCTGCCTTTCACAATTCCTGGGTGTTCAAGTTACTGCTACTTCTTATGGCGTTCATTTAAATCAAACTCAGTATGCTCAGACGATTCTTCACAAAGTTGGGATGGACACTAGCAAACATGTTTCCACACCGAGTAGACTTAAATCTGCTGCAGAACCTCAAAATCAGCCACATTTCTCTGATCCTGTTCTCTACCGCCAGTTGGCTGGTTCATTGCAGTATTTGACGCTGACTCAGCCTGACATTGCCTTTGCTGTTCAGCAAGTATGTTAACATATGCATACTCCGCTTCAATCTCATTTTGAACAACTTAAACGGTTGCTTCGGTTTGTAAATGGTACTCTCTCGTATGGTCTTCCACTTTATCGCGGTTCCATATATCTTCAAGGCTATGTTGATTCAGATTGGGCTGGTGACTCTCAAGACCTTAAATCCATCTCTGGTTATTGTAATTTTCTTGGAATTTTACTCATCTCTTGGCATGTGAAGAAACAATCAACGGTTTTGCTCCTATATTGAAGCTGAATATCGAGCTTTAGCTACTGCCGCATATGAAATTATATGGCTCCGACGTTTACTTTCAGATTTCAACCTCTCTCTGACGGCTCCCACTCCATTATATTGTGACAACACGTCAGCAATTGCTCTTGCAAACAATCATATTTTTGATGCTCGAACCAAGCATATCGAAGTTGATTGCCATTTTATAAGGGATTACATTCAAAATAAACAAATTATTGTTCATCACTTAGCTACCCAGGATCAAATTGCTGATATTTTCACCAAGTCTTTACCTATCAAGAAGTTCAAATTTCTCTCTAGCATACTGATTTAAGCAAATGCCTCTTCAGTTTGATGGGGCCTGTAATAGACATAGTGCTAATAGCATCAGTGAAGTCCAGTCAGCAGCACGTGCTCGGTTATGCTACAGCAAGCTCGGCATTATGCTATAGCAAGCTCGACATTCCACCTTTGGTTTAGCACATGTTCCGTTATAACAAACTGTACTACTTAGTATTCTCAGCTATATATGTTTACTGTGCTGTAATAGAATAGCTAGCTAATGAAATATCCTTGAGCTCATCTCCTCTGTATTTTACTATTTGCATTCTCTGTTATTCTTCTCTGTTTCTATCAGTTGGAACTTGGTCTAAAAAATGGTCCATTGTCTACTGATTTGAGAGAATTTAATGCACGGTGCTAGTTAGGGAATATAAAGGACAAAGGGAATGTATCAAGGTGGGTCCTTTAGCTCATTCATTGTGAACATGGTAGATATATGCAATGATAGGGTATAATGTGAGAAGGTGATTGTATTATAATTGTGTTTGAAGAAAGATGTGGTGCAAGTCTAGCTAAAGAAGGATATATATGAAAAAGGAGTTGCTAGGGATTACTAAGTGCAAGCAAAGTTGTAGTGCATGTTTTGATATGACGACGATTATAACTAAAGCAAGTAATGATTATGGCGTTGATCTTGAAGGAGACAATTGCGGAGCGAGTGAATTTATGATGTGAGTGTGTAGATCTTCTTATTCGAGGGAGATGAAGTTGCTCTTGAACTTCTTGGATGAGAGAGAGAAGGTGAGGGCGAGGGGAGATAGCAGCGGTTGGAGAAACCAGAAAGAACTAGAATTTTACTGATTTTGTATGTCTAGCTCTGCTACATCATTTTTTATTTATAGATTAAAGAAACTTGATACAAAAATCCTAAGGAACATCCAAATTAAAATTGGACCAATTACAACTTCGTTTGTGATGATTTTCTTATTGTTTTCTAAGTAGCTTTTTAGTACAAATTTTTTTGTTTAAAAAATTTTTGTACTAAAAATCAGCTTTAAAAATGTGATTATGAAGGAGATTGTTGTAGTACACTAAAAATATTACGCTACATATTTGAAGTGCAATGAGCTTGAAAAAGTTATTTGTAGGATTTATTTAAGGATTCCAATTCAGAAAATCTATACCACATTAACCGAGTCTAATTGTTTGGGACGACTTTCTTACTGCTTCTTAAAGCTGCTTTTAAGTTTTTATACTAAAAAGTTGCGTTAAGAAGCAGTAAAAAAATCATCACAAACGAAGCCTAAATGAGATCTATTTATAAATTTGAGATGAGTATTTTGAATTTTATTTGAAATAACTCAAAAATATTTTCTATAGTTAATGAAGGCGCAACTTGGTGCTCCCTTGGTCAAAATAAGGAAGAATTATTACGTCCTCCAACCGGATGCAGAGGAACATTCGGTCATAGGCAAAATCGCGCCTATACCGAGGTGTACACACCGTACACACCTCGGTATAGGCCCGATTTTGCCTACGACCGAATATTCCTCTGCATCCTTACACCGAACCAAATAAAAATTACAAAATAAGGCTCGGCATTATTATTTCTCAACTAACTAGATAGACTCATTGGGCTACAGACTGATCAGGATAGTTGATGGTGGTCCAATACTGATAATCTGATGAGCACCACAAAATGATCTAAAGAACCCTACAAATATCTTGTGAAACAGATGTCGGTGACGGTTATAATGGCTCCAAAAAACTCTAACCTTCAAAATTAATTCTCTTAATTATGAGGATTTTGTGATAGTGCCATCCCACTGCTCATATAAAAAGCTTTAAATGCTGCTTGTTTCTTGTCCCTCAAAGGGTGGGCTAGCAGCGATGGTCCATTTCATCGATAAATTATTCTATGTGGATGCCACATCATTTTTGTGCTCGATACCGCGGCTTGATACTTTTCAGTACCGCTCTGTACCATTGATGTGGTGCATTTTGATTGGTCTTTGGAAGATGTTTTTCATCCGGTACGTCTCCGCATAGAATAATTTCTCCATTTCATCGCATACAAGGGGAGTGACCCACTCAACTAGGTTGCGCATTTTTTTTATAGACAAATTAGGGTATTCGAGCATGAGAACACGAGAAACACGATCACCATGCAATTTTTTTCAATAAGAGTTTATTTGACATCTAACTTTTAATTTTAGCATAAATAAATATCAAATTAGCTTTTTGATTTACTTGATTATTTATATTTCACATTAAAAATCTTGCTTGATCAAATATATATTTTAATGATGCCAACAACCTTTTAATGTGAGATGAAAAATAATCTGTTTGGTAACAAAACTAAGGCTTCGTTTGGGACGGCTTTCTTCTTGCTTCTTAAAGCGGCTTTCTAGTACAAAAATTAAAATGTTTGTACTAAAAAACCACTTTAAGAAGCAGTAAGAAAGCCGTCCCAAACGAAACCTAAGTTTTTAAAGCAACTTTCAAGTAAAAAAATTTATAAAGATGTCACGAACTAAGCCTAAAGGTAATGGCAAATATGATTTGTAAAAAAATTGAAGTTGGCATTACATTCATATGCTTCAAGATTTTCTTAATTGATGTTTCTGAGAACATGAAAGGATAATTATGATTCAAATTATATAGTTTAATTAGTTTTAAAACTAAATGTATGAATCATTAATTATATCTTACTTGTTTTAGCAATTTTGATTGGTAAAATGCATGGTTAGAAGTTGACTTTTAAGAGGAGTTCAAGTCAACTTTTGTCATTTTATCTTGTTAATGAATAACTAAAGAATCATTAATGTTGCGGGCTAGAATATACGCGGCGATAGAGTTATGATTCTACGTCTTAGAGTTGCACGGATATACAGCTCACACACAAAGAACACAATATTTTTTTACGTGGAAAACCCGGAAAGGGAAAAAACCACGGGCCTAGCCCAGTTGAAGATGATTCCACTAAAATTTGAAGAAAATACAATGGTCTGACTCGTCCTTGAAGACGACCAGATTACAGATATTAACTGAGAGTTTTACAAAAATCCAACGTCACTCCACTGTCAGGTAGTGGTCTGGCGGCACTACGATGTCAGGCGGTGGATCGGTAGTGGCACTTTAGTATCAGGGGATACTTCTGCTTCGAATGGCACTTCGGCGTCCCTTGGCGGTCCGTCGGTGGTGTAGTAAGACTACGGCGGTAGTGCGGCAATACTCCGACGGTGGTGCGGCAGCACTCCGGCGTCCCTTGGTGGTCCGGCGGTGGTGCGGCAAGACTACGACGGTGGTGCGGCAGCACTCCGGCGGCCCTTGGTGGTCCGGCGGTGGTGCGGCAGCACTCCGGCGGTGGTCGAGGAGGAGCTAGGCGGCATGAGCTTTCTTCCTTCTCTTCCTTCTTCTCTCTTGGCTTCCCCTCCTTTCATGAGGAGTGAGGGGTCTATTTATAGATTTTCTGGAGTGGCATAGCTTGTAAATAGGTGTGAGATCAGGAGCAAATAGGGACTGGCTGAATGGATGTCCGATATTGAATCCCATGATCGTGCACCGTTCGTTGGACATTTGAAGGCCTTAGTGATGTTAGAATTCAGTGATCTTGGGCTCGTTAGATTCGTCTCGTTGAGTCGTTCGATACGAGTACAAGCTCGTTAAAATCAGAGACCGTTTGGTAACTCAAATTATGATTTGAATCTTCCAACAGCGCTTCGGGTCCTTGATTTGGATCCATTTGGGCTCGGATTGGGTTGAATTTGGTGTCGTTGGGTTCGTGTTTCCGAGACGCTCAGTTTGACTGTAAGTTTACTGAAATCGGAATTCAGATGGTCTCCGATCTAATTTTTGAAGTTTTCAACTTGATTTTGCCTCGAGATTCGTGCTTGATCAAGACTATTTTTGGTGAGGTATCAATTAAAATTAATTTAAACTTTTCATCAAGTTTAAATTATATAATTAGTAGATGCCAAAGTTAATTTAGGGGATAATAATTATTCTTTATGAGATGAATATTAATTCTTTTAGCAAAAAGCATAAGTACCACATTACATTTGTTGTTAATCTTTGAGGTGATTTCAGTAATCCATTTTAACTAATGTTCTTTGCATATCTCAAAGCTATCTAAAACATATACACATGATTGTGAAAATTAGATTGAGCTTTTGTTTGGAACGGCTTTCTTACTATTTTTTAAAACGATTTTTTAATACAAAAATTAAAATAAACACAAAAATTATAAGGAAAGTTTTCTACGTTTATTAATTATTCATTCTTGTTATTTACTTGGTTAACTTCTATTATGATTTTTGTATTTACTTTATTATAATAAATAACAAAAAATATAAAAAATAATATAATTATCATTTTAACTATTGTGATTAATCCGAAAATACACTCATATTTAACCGTTATGATTAATTTTAACGGTTAATTTTTATCTTAAGATCAAATTGATATATTTTCTAACATTCGAGCGATTAAATTGGATAATCATGAAAATTTGGGACTAAATTGACCAATTTGAGCTTTTACTCTTAAGCATGCATACCTCAACCATACTTAATTATCAACATAGTTAATCATTTGCACTGCACATCAAGGAAGGGAAGAATTATTCTGTGCGGAGTGCAAAGGGTGTCCGGAGAGTAATAAAAATGAGCCATGTTACCTCATTGGTGGGTACCCAGCTCGGTACCCGCACTCGGTGCCGCTGGGTACCCAGTGCTTAACCGGACGATTCTCCCGTCTGGTCTTTGTACATAATAAAAGCTCCAAGGAAGGAGGATCCAATAAATATAATCACTAGCTAGGCGCCTTTGCCTCACTCTCACATGTTGAATAGGTGTCCCCATTTGTTGGATGATTTCTCTCTTCATATCAGAATAACTTGATCGAAGGCTCGAGCAGGCCTCTTAAATTCCACTAATGTATTTGGAATCCATTGACTTCTGATAATTGTGATAAAATGCATTTAATAATCGGCCTACATAAAAGCCTTAGGAATCAGTGGCCTTATTATCGGCATATCCATCATCTGGACTTTTTAAAAGCCCATAAAGCCCAATCATTTCCCTAATTCATGTAAAAGCCCTATCACTTCACTTCTATAGGATGGGATTGTTTTAAGTTTTGTTAGGGACGACTTTCTTTTTTTTTTTTTTTTTTTTTTTTGTTTTTTTTTTTTTTTTTTTTTTTTGACTTTCTTATTGCTTCTTATAGAATTTTTTAGTGTAAAATTTTTAATTTTGATGCTAAAAAACTAATTTAAAAAGCAATAAGAAAGTCGTTCCAAACGAAACCTTAATCGGAGACTCAGCTGAAGAATCAATTAGGCATTTGATTAATCTGCTTAATTTCTTATTTCTTAAAAATCATTATCGCCTTAATTTAATCTTATACTTTTTTTAATCAAATGATTATTATAAATTTTAATGTATTTCAATATATTTTGATATTGGCATTCTATATAAATAATTTATATTGCACATATTTGGAAGCATATTTAAATATTTTAAAGTCCATTTTAAATAATAATTTGATCACAATATTCTGACATAAATTTTTTTTCTATTGTTTATGCTATATTTTTTTCATTAGAAAAAAAAAACAGTTTTAATATTTATTTTAAAATTCATAATCATAATAAATGGAAAATAGTTTACTTTGTGAAACTATTTATTTATAACAAATCAAATTGCTTCTATATGAAGATGATTAGATATGATGAGAGGGTTTATCCAAAGGATGGGGGAAGAAGGGTTATTAGTGTTTTTTTTTACAATTTTATATGAATTGTAATAGTAAAGTAATTTAAAAAAAATTTAAAATTTTTGCTATGAGAAAATATTAGGGGAGTCAATTTTTGACACGACCCGAATCCAACCCGGAAAAAATTCGGGTTTGGGTCAACCCGGATCCGAAACGGGTCAGGTTCAATAAATCAACCCATTTTAAAAACCGGGTCGAGTTCGGGTTGACCAAGCAACTCGAAATTGACCCGAAATTGACACGAAATCTCGTATTTGACCCGAAAACCCGAGATTGACCCGTTTTGACCCGAAAATTGAAGATTGACCCAAAAACTAGCAATTTTGAGTCAATCTGAGGTCATTCGTGTCGGGTCGGGTTGACCCGGACCCGAATCGGGTCAGGTTTGTGTCAAAAATCCCGACCTGTTTTTAAAAACGGGTTGCGTTCGGGTTGACCCGAACAGTGCCGGGTCAATTCCGGATTCGAACCGAACCCGACCCGTTAACCCGAATTGACACCCCTAAAAAATATCATGTATTTAAAGTATTGATAGATGAAGGAGACTTGAATAATAGTTGAATGTGGTCAGTTTTGAAGTCTTCTTCATCGAAGAGAAAGTTAAATCAATGAAATTTCCAATGGAGACTTCAAAGAGGAATAATGAACATTTTCAAAAAGTGAAAGGATTCCCAAATCTTTTTTTTACATGGTTCAAATCTAATGAGAGTGACCTACATTTTAGCTTATGAAGAGGAGAATTGGTCTATTCATTATGCTCATCTTGGTCATATTGATTATGTCATGAGAATAATTTTAATTGGATTTACGAAGTCATTGATCGTTTAATCTTTCTATAAACTAGAATTCATTGAAGTTAAAGTAGTCTAAAATCTCGAGCTATCCAAAATTGAATCCTAAATAAGGTATCGTTTGTGATAGTTTTATTACTGTTATTTTAAAATATTTTTTAGCATAAAAATTTTTTGAATTAAAAAAGAATATATTAAACAGTTGCTTTAAAAAAATAGCAAAAATTGTCCCGAAAGAAGTTTAAGGCTTCGTTTGGGACGGCTTTTTTGGTGCTTCTTAAATGAGTTTTTAGCATAAAATTAAAATTTTTGTACTAAAAAACTACTTTAAGAAGCTGTAAAAAAGCCGTCCCAAACAAAGCCTAAGATATCAAAGCATTTTTATAACTCAACCCCTCGTATTAATCTCTTATTGACTAGAGGATCTTATGAGAAGAACTAACTCTCTCCACTATAGAACTTTTCTATGTAATTGGATTATGTTGTCATTTTAGTAATGCGGACTCTAAGATCTCATTTGGGATAACTTTTTTTTACTGCTTTTTCTTTTTAGATTACAGCTATCATTTGAGTTTGGCAATTGCTTTTTCACTGCTTTTAAGAGGAATTTTTTTTTTTTTTATTCTTGGTAGTTGATTTTTACAATAACTTTCAGAAAAGTTACTTTAACAACAGTCCGAAAGCCATCTTCATAAAAAGCTGCAGCTATTCCTAACAGACCTTGAATTTCATCTTAAATGATGATCATTAGTAATCAGATATGAGCTAACTTTTTTTTTAAAATTATTTTAAAATTTATATAAAAATTATACCCACATAATTATACAACAATTGCTTTTCGATATTCTTAAAATTAAATTATTAGTGTTTTTTTTAGGTTAATGAACATTTCGTGCTGCATTAACGGGTAATTAGAAGATTAATAATTTGTTAATATCTATCATTTTTTTCCCCGAGTGAAAGAAAGTGGCATTTTCTATAAATAAGTAGAACTGCTAAACTTTTTATTAATGTAAGAAGATAGACAAATTCAAATATTAAAAAAAGAAAAAAAGATATTAAATAAATTAATTAATGCTGGTAAACAAAACACAATAGTATTATAATAAAATTGTCGTTGGTCATCCAAATTTTTGCTTTTGGAAGATTAACGTATCACATAGACTACTGACTTTATAAAGTTGCATAAAAAAATGTATATGATGCTACACTAATTTAAGATAATGCAAGCTTCCCTCGTTTTTAAAACAGTTGGAAAATTCATTATGATCAAAAGGTGACATAGACACATAGCATACATAAAAGTTCGTAGCTAAAGCCTTCAACCAATAAACCGTAGTGAGCTGTGTATTAACCCAAGATAAATTATTACGTCCCGTCCAAACTCTAATGATAGGCAGCCACGTCGCGAATATAAAAACGGTGTATAGATTCACGACGTGAAACCTTTTCTATTAGAGTCCTGATCATGTCGTCCGGACTCGGTACATAATAATTTCTTCTAACCCAAAGACAATTACTTTATTTGCTATAGATAATATTAAAAACCTATATTTCAACATTTTGAGAGAGAGAGAGAGAGAGATAAATGCAATTGCTTTACTATTTTGATTGAATGATCAATAGTATATGCATCTTATTTATGCATATGCATGAATATTATGCGCCATAAATATTGTTTATGACAATAACTAATTATTCACATATACGAGATCGATTTAACTCCGACCTCGTTTGGCTTTTTATTTGTTTCTTAAAACAACTTTTTAGCATAAAAAAAATTATTTTAGAAAGTTGTTTTAAGAAGCAACAAAAAAGCCGCTCTGAACGAAGCCTCAACATGGCGTTCTTTTGAGACAGTTTTCTTACTACTTTCTAAAATAGCTTTCTAGTTTAAAATTTTTTATTTTTGTACTAGAAAACTGCTTTAATATTCATTTGAGACGAGGCCTAAGGCTTCATTTGAGACGGCTTTCTCACTACTTCTTAAAGCAAATTTTTAATACAGAAGTCATCCCAAATGAAACCTAAAATTTCTTTTGAGACAATTTTCTAACTACTTTTTAAAATAATTTTTTAGTATAAAAATTTATACTAAAAAAACTCCTTTAAAAAACATTAAGAAATCTATCATCCGAAACGAAGCCCCGAGTATTTGGCGTGTACAGATGATATATAATTATACAATCTCATAATTCTCTTCATCGTGAGTAAACCTCTTTGGGTAGTCATAAGAGTTAGATGTGCTCCATCATCATCTCTTTAGCTCCCTTTAAGAGGAATTTTTATTGGGTCAGGTAACCTGATGTAGAGATGCATCAAGTACCTAATAAAAAAATGCCACATGCACTTTAAACAAAAAACACTCAGCTTTAAACAAAAAGTAAGTGCATGTGGCATTTTTTTATTGGGTACCTGATGTATCTCTACATCAGATTACTTGACCCAATAAAAATTCCTTTAAGAGAGACTGCAAACTATAAATAAAAATATATTTTATTTATTTTTCAATAAAATAAGTTGGTGAAAAATTAATTAAGTGAACAAAAATGAATTTCAAATATGATTTATTTATAAAACTAATAAAAATTTATTTTTAAAAAATATTTTTGTGTTATCAAAATATTAAGTTAAAGCAAAGTTCAAAGAAGGAAAATGCAAAATAAAAATGGTAACTTACAAGAAAATTTGAGTTGATAGAGTGTGAATTTTACATATCAATATTGTACAAAAATTTAGCATGTATAGATAAAAATAGTATGAGTAGAAAAAATTTTAAATAAAAAATTCAAAAATGAAAAAAAAAAAAAAAATAGCTGGGACTGGCCCAGTTGAAAAATCTACTATAAAGGATGTGATATAAGAATCATTCTTTTCTCACAGGCTAAAAAAAATGAGATTATTTGAAAACAAATGTCTTATTTTTCATGAGGTGGTTACAGAAATCAAGTGTCTTTAACACCTGACAATACTGATTGATTTTCTTTCTAGAGATTACAGAAGTATAATGTTTATAAGAGGACAATTAAAAGCCCAAAAATAAGTTTAAATCTTGATATAATCTGAAGATATCGACAATTACTCACGGTGATCGTTGATGATGATGATGATTGTCGGAGGCAATAGCTGGTGATGGTTGTCAGTGAATATATTTGAAAATTGGAAGAGATGTATCAAGTTCTCTCATTTCTTACTTCTCTTCATGTGGAGAAAAAGACTCTATTTATAGGTTTTTTAAGTTAACATTTTGGTAACTTAAGCTAGAATCCAAGATACTCCATCATACGGTCCATATTGATTACTATGATCGTGAAGCGTTTATTCTGCATTTCAGTGCATTAATGATATAAAAAAATAGTGATCTTGGGTCGTTGGATTTGTCTTGTCGAACCGCTTGATTAAACTATAAAGCTGTCTAATTTGAAAATCATTTGATCATCTAATTAAAATTTGGAGTTTTTAATTATATTCAAGTGCTTCAATTGGATTCTTTTACTCCCAAATTGAACCACTTTTAACATCATCTTAGTGATATATTTAGTTTTATTATAAATTTGTGGAAATTGGAGTTTGTATGATTTTGAATTTAATTTCAAAAATTTTGAATTCAATTTTTAGCTCGAGATTCGTGCCAATCATGTCAATTTTTTTTAAAGATATATCAACAACAACAATAATAAAATGGTATAAAATATGGTGAAATATTTTTCAAGAATTTGGGGGGAGGCACGAGCGAGTGGAGAGACCTACCAAACACAAACCAGAATGGGGTCGAGCTACAGAGAAATTATTGTGTGCGAAATCCGAATGCATTCGGATTCTAATCACCGCATGCAACATTATCGGATGCACTTTGGGGTGAGTGTATGTAGTGAAGTGGCACATGATAATTAATGCATTCGTATTTCACACATAATAATTTCAACGTGTCAGCCGTCCGTTGGCACATGCGCACGCTACTAGCGAGCCGTACGGTCCCGGGCCCATCGCACGTGTCTGGTTCCACTTATATGTATCCATCGTCTTCGATCCTATTTCTTTCTTCCCCGTCCTGAGCTTCAGCAGCCAAGCACTAAACTGCGCCAAATATATTCGAATCGCTCCTTCCCCTTCGATTCCAATCCACAATTTCTTATTCCCTCTATCGATTGATCGATTCGTGGATTTACTAAGACGGGGAATCCGGCGGAGTTCCGATTTATGGGTCGTAGCTTCAGCGACGCCGCCGACTCTTCCGGTCCTTTCAGCGAATGCAATAGTGATAGTTCTGGCGAGTTTTCGAGACCAGGATCCCCTTTATCTGGAGGATCCGGCAGCGGCCGAGCCGCCATCCTTCATCGTCTTCTCATCTCCTGCGCCGCCGACAACTCCGACGAGTTCATCCACGGTCTAATCTCCGATCTAGAATCCCCTTCCTCTTCGATCGACCTCCAGCGCCAAGCTGCCATGGAGCTTCGCCTCCTCGCCAAGCATAACCCAGAGAATCGGCTCAAAATCGGCCGCGCCGGTGCTTTTCGCCCTCTTATCTCGCTTCTCTCCCACTCAGATCCAGTCCTCCAGGAGAACGGCGTCACCGCCATCCTAAACCTCTCGCTCTGCGACGAAAATAAAGATATGATCGCCGCTGCTGGCGCCATTAAGCCCCTTGTCCGCGCCCTCAAGAACGGCATCCCCGTTACCCGCGAGAACGCCGCTTGCGCTCTGTTTCGTCTATCTCAAATCGACGAGCACAAGATCGCCATCGGAATCTCCGGCGCCATCCCGCATCTCGTCAATCTCCTTCAGACAGGTGGGCCTCGTGGGAAGAAGGACGCATCCACCGCCCTCTACTCCCTTTGCTCCACAAAGGAGAACAAGATCCGAGCTATTCAGGCGGGAATCGTTCGCCCGCTCCTCGATCTAATGGCCGATCCTGACACAGGTATGGTCGATAAGGCCGCTTATGTTCTATATAACCTCGTGAGCCTGCCGGAAGGCCGCACCGCTGCGGTGGAGGAGGACGGGATCCCGGTCCTCGTCGAGATCGTCGAAGTCGGAACCCAACGCCAAAAGGAGATCGCCGCTGCAACTCTTCTCGTCATTTGCGAGGAGAGTTTTTCCTGCAGAGCTATGGTCGCTCGCGAGGGCGCGATTCCGCCGCTCGTCGCCCTTTCAGAGTCCGGCTCCTCCCGCGCCAAGCAAAAGGTCCGTTTCCATTCTAACGCCGTAGCGTTAATCAATCCTTTGTTTTGGTTAATTAATTTGTGTATCTTGATTAATTGCAGGCGGTGGCCTTGGTTGAGCTTCTACGGCAACCGAGGGCAGGTGCCGGCGGCGGCCAGGTTCGGGGAGCGGTTGGGGCGGATTAGTGGCCACTTGGCATGTTCTGCACCCACAACGTCAGAGTAAACATATGCCGCAGCGTGGACACTGTAAATATCCCACCGCAGCTTTTGTTTATTGGTAAAGATAAATCGTATACTGTCCTGCTTCATTCAATTGGACTGTTGAAGAAATAATCCTCTTCAATAAGACAATAACTGAGAGCCTAGAAGTAGAACACTAGAACCAGTGATAAATTAGTGGTAATAGGGGGGCCTGGAGCCTTGTGCGTGCCAGGTCGTAGAAAAATATCTTTGAATCTTTGGTTAAAATTTTGAAGATAAATTTTGCCTATATTAATTGTTTATGTATTTGCGCTGAAATTTTATTATAAGTGCAGTTTGCGCCCATTAAATTTTCATTTGTAAATTTGGTAAAGGTTGATTTTGGTGTGCATTTCTTATTTCATTGTAGCCTCTAGGCAGGAGGAAAGCGGTGTGGTGATGGAGAGATTAGTGGGTCCAGATATCGGACACATATTATCGTTCGGTATTTCACAGTACTGAGCTCGGTAATGAGCAGTAACGAGGTCAGTATATAGGCCAATTAAGGCTTGCACACACAATGCATACATAAGACTCGAAAACAAGAACTCTTAGTTGGTAGTCTAAGCTCTCATCCAACAGACCAAGATGAGTGTGTGTACTTCCATTTTGGACTACTAACTATTTTTTTTATCCACCACTATCAAAATTAGTTTGAATAACATTTAAAAAATTTGCGATAAATGTTGAGATCATATGCGATAAAAGCTTGATCAATAATTGAATATTGTATAAACCCTAATCAAATATTAATCTTTCTTATTTGAAAACCTTTTTTTTAATCAAATTTCACATATGGTTTGAAAAATGTTCAAATAGCCCATTAACAAGATTTACAAAATATTTGAACTATACGACAAATAAAGTTTGTTTAATGTTCTATATGGTATAACAAAATTGAACATAACATAGTAAATTCAATTTAACATGGGTTCAATAACAATCAAACATGGTTCAAATAGATTTAGAAATGATAGATATAGCCAAAAATGATTGAACAATCATATAAAAACAAATTTAGCTATCAAATGCTCATCTAATATTCATAACATTTGAAAAAAAAAAAAAAAATAAGGATTATATCATTGTACAATAACATTAGTTTAAGAATTAAAAAATAGGTTTTGAAAATTACTTCTAATATAAAAAATTAATTTTGAAAAAAAGCAAAAGAAAAGATTAAAACTCCTAATTAATCATAAGATGCTCTTAGAGGTTTAAAAATGGAGCCGCTGAGCAGCGCCGCCTATGGCTCAGTAAAAAAAAAAAGAAAATTATTGGTGATCGGCAATATTGGCGTATTAGTTGGCTGTATTTATAAATAAATTACATATAAATCCAAACTGACAATTTCTGGATAATGGATTGCTAATGAAATAAATGGCTTTGGTCCACTTAGTTCTGCTCTGCAAATATTTTAAATTTGTTAGATTTTAATTTTATTAATTTGGTCTAATTTTGAAAATTTAATATGAAAATCAAATTTAGGAGAGTATCCAATATTCTCTTTATTATTATTGTGAGGAATAATTGTCAGATGATGCTAAAGAGTTTAAATTGGGATGGTCAAATTCTAGGAGGTATGAAATGTTGAACAATTCACAAATTAGTTTTTATTTTAATAAATTCATGTGTTGAATAATACAAGACTATATTAAATTATTAAACTTTTTTTGTTTTTTTCTCTATTTTTAGTGTTTTTTTTTTATTTATGTTTTATTTGGAACGACTTTCTTGGTGCAACTTAAAGAGCTTTCTAGTACAAAATTTTTAATTTTTCTACTAAAAAAGCTGCTTTAAGAAGCGACAAGAAAGCCATCCCGAACGAAGCCTTAGATCAATTAAAGCAAACTCAAACACATATCACACATGTAAGACTCGAACTCAAGACCGCTAAATTTATAGTCAAAGCTCCAAACTAACAGATTAAAGAGAGTGGTGTTTATTTGTTAGTGTTGATATAGAGATAACTTTTTTAGGTATAATTTTATATAATTATGAAGATTTGTTTACTATTGATACGGCATCACAAAATCATCTTGATCGAGCACGAATCTCGAGGCAAAACCTAGTTGGAAACTTCAAAAATTAATTTCGGGATCATATGAACTCTGATTTCAGCGAGCTTACAGTCAAACTGAGCGTCTCGGAAATACAAACCCAACGACACCAAGATCAACCCAATCCGAGCCCAAATGAGTCCGAATCAAAGGTTCGAAGCGCTGTTGGAAGGTTCAAACCGCAATTTGAGTTACCAAACGGTCTCCGATTTTGACGAGCTTATACTCGAATCGAGCGGCTCGACGAGACGAATCCAACGAGCCCAAGATCATCAAATTCCGACATCATTAAGGCCATCAAATGTCCAACGAACGGTGCATGATCAAAAGATTCGATATCGACCGTCCATTCAAACCACTCCCTGTTCGCCCTTGATCTCACGCCTATTTACGGGCTATGCCACTCCAGAAAAACTATAAATAGAGCCCTCATTCTACACCAAGGGGCTCAAGTGAAGAGAGAGAAGAAGAAGAGAAGGAGAAGGAGAAAGGGGAATAGGAGATTCCTCACCTCCTCGACCACCGCCGCCGGAGCTTTTCCTGCCGCCTGAAGACGCCGGAACTCTGCCGGATTTGGAGGAAACGCCAAGAATTCGCAGAAGAAGAGAAGGAGAAGGAGAAAGGGGAATAGGAGATTCCTCACCTCCTCGACCACCGCCGCCGGAGCTCTTCCTGCCGCCTGAAGACACCGGAACTCTGCCGGATTTGGAGGAAACGCCAAGAATTCGCAGAAGAAGAGAAGGAGAAGGAGAAAGGGGAATAGGAGATTCCTCACCTCCTCGACCACCGCCGCCGGAGCTCTTCCTGCCGCCTGAAGACGCCGGAACTCTGCAGGATTTTCAGGGAACGCTAGGAATTCACAGGACTTTGTGAATTTAGTGGAAGAAAACAAGTTGTATTTGGATAATCCCGACTTGTGGGACGAAATCCGCCATTTGTAACCTACAAAAACACTAGTGGAAATTTGCAACTGGGCAAGGCCCCGTGGTTTTTCCCATTTTTGGGTTTTCCACGTAAAAACCCTCGGTGTTCACCCTCTTTTCTGTTTGTGTGTTAAACTTACGTGCAACGCTCGGACGCGAATTTACAAAACTCTACCGCCGCGTATTTTCTGACACGCAACAGTTTGGCGCCGTCTGTGGGAAACACAATCCCACTACTTCGAGTACTGCTACGATGGTGAATAGGCGCAGCAGTCGTTTAGTTGGAGCTTCTCGCTCCAACTCTCATCAGTCCAGAAATCCGTCTATTAACCATAGACGACTAATGTCAGCATCTTTTCACCCTGGGGGGCAGAATGCTGCCGGAGAAGGGACTTTGGGACATTCTTTAGAAGAAAGAATCCGGAAGATGGAAGAATCGCAAAACGAGATCCTCCAACTCCTACGAGATGATCGACAGCCGACATTGGAGGAGATCCTTCCCCCTCGGGATCCACCAAGGGTTGAAGATATTCAATTCGAGCGTCGACAAGAACAAATTCGTCTTCCTCCACATCCTCAGTCACAACACGAAGATGAACTTGCCGATACAGCGAGTTCAACACATCCTCGCATTTTTTCGGATCTCCCCGAAGGCTCTCCCCAACCACACATCGCGGGATTCCCTCACAATGTCCTGCGTCGCGAACTGCAAAAATTGGTACGGGAAGAGTTCCCCCGAGGAGAGGTGAGGCATGTTCTCCGACAGAGGAATTTTCAGGAGTCATCACCTCTAACTGAAGCCATTCTTCAGCACCCCATTCCGGTCGGATTCAAAGTGCCAAACGTTGAATCCTACGACGGGACGACCGACCCGTATGAGCATGTTGACTACTATAGAACCATCATGCATATTCAACGAGCATCAGACGCGCTCCTCTGCCAGGTCTTTCCAGCCACCCTTAAAGGACAAGCCCGAACGTGGTTCTACTCGCTTCCACCTGGAACGATCCCCTCTTTTATCAAATTGGCCAAAGTATTCGTCGAACAATTTGTGGCCAATCGAAGAATTGCTAAGGATTCTTCCCACCTCTCCGGGATTCGCCAAAATGAGGGAGAATCGTTGAAGGAGTATTTTCAACGATTTTCCACTGAAGCACGACAGATTCCAGGAGTAGACCCTGAATTACTCAGAGGGGTCTTTCTTGGAGGTCTTCGTCCTGGCCCCTTCTATTCGGCCCTTATGCGAGACACCGTCCATTCGTACGCTGACTTGATCCATCGCGTGGAGGCACAAATCTCTGCGGATGAAGCTATAAATGCTCACAGGAAACAGTTTGAGCAAATCAGCGGGAAGCGCAAATGTGCACCTGTGATGGATAATTCTTTCTCACAGCAGAAAAAGCATGAGAAGAATAATCTACCTCATAGGTCTCCGTCACCACGACGAGGACCTCGCCAAGAAAAGGAGTACACCCCACTCAATATGTCACGACCCGACCCGACGGGGACGGATCCCGCCCGAGCCGGATCGCGGCGAGCGCACACTTACTTGCTTATCCAGGATCTGGCTTTGGATTAGGTTGCTGAACTGAACTTCCCAAATACATAACTCAACAGAAAACACACAGAACAACAGAGCTACTAAAAACATCAAATGCAGCGGAACAAAACATCTATCTTTTCATTTCCTCAAAATAATCATCTACAGAACAGTACATGGCTTTCAACAGAAAGAAAGACAGAACAGGAAAGCCATGACTGTACAAAAATCAACAAGTACAAAAGTACCTAATCGGATCAGACTCTGAAACTAATCCTGGACCTCCTTGCCCTTCCCAGAACCTGAAAACCACCAGAAAGCAAGGGTGAGCTCAACAGCTCAGCAAAGCAACAAACCACCAATCTAAATTCTCAGAAACCAAAACCAAACTCATCAGACAGAAATCAGATCAGAAATCAGAACAGAATCAAAAATCAGAACTTATACGGACAGATATCAAATCAGAATCAGAATCGTACAGATCAGATCACAGAACAGAATAAACTCAGCAGAGTCAGAATTATACAGATCATATCGAAACAGAACAAAATCGTATCAGAATCACATTTCAGATCAGATATCAGATATTTAATTAATAGTTAAGTGTGCCCCCGGCACCAGAATAATAGCTGAGTAATTAATAGCTAAACTAAACTGAACAGAATCACTACGGATTCTAACCCTTATGTCTCCCTTGTGCTCACGGCACCAAAAATTCGCTGAATAATTAATAGCTAAGCTAAATGTGCTCACGGCACCTGAATAATAGAATTCACGGATCCGGAATATAACTGATATTTCTCCCAACTTGAGCTCATCTAAATTTCCCGTTTCACTAACTGAATCTCATAGGATCCAGGCCCCTTATAGCTCCCTTTTTATAGCTTATACACATAGCATTTCAATTCAGAAGAAATTCGGACAATTCAGAAATTACCCAAAAATCGGGCAGCACAACGGCAGTATACAGAATTTACACAAAAATTCCTGCAAAGAAAATTCACCGAATTCGCACAGAACATAGATAAGCATATTCCAGAACATTTATTCTACTGCACAGATAATTTCCAATTTCACAGAAAAATCAGGTCGACTAAAAACACAGTCGAATCAAAAATATCCGGACGAAAATCTTCAAAATATAATCAAAACGTGCACACCCGGCACGGCAACGATATACAGAAACTTACGCGGTAAAAACTGAACCAATCAAAAGATACGGACGAAAAACCGTAACGAAAACTAAATCCGGACAGAAAAATACCGCCAACCTCGACGGAACTGAAAATTTAGAAAGACGGAATGTGCCTTACCTCGAGCACAGCAAATTCTTCAACAGTCACTTCGATCGAAAACGGCTCCGCGTCTTCCCGAAATCAACTTTTCCAAAACCTTCTTTTTCTCTCTCCTCAGAGCTGAAAATCAGATATTTATTTTTTTTTTTATTTTCTCTCTCTTCAAATGAGCTGAAATCAGCTTTATAATACACAGATCGGCCCGGCCGATCGTCCAGATCGGCCTGGACGATCAGACCAAATCCCATCGTCCAGGGACGATTTTTCAGGACGATGTTTACTATTCATAGGCGATAAAAACCTCCATTCACTGACTTGTGCCATCCACTGATCGTCCCGGGACGATACCTCGATCGGCCTGGACGATCCCTACAGGAAATCACTTAGAGCAATTCTGGATAGATTCTGGAACTGAAAATACACTGATCGTCCCAGGACGATCCCAGATCGGCCTGGACGATACTGGAGCAGTTTGAAATATTACAATCTCCCCAACTCAGAAAAATGTCGTCCTCGACATTATCCAATCCAAACGCAGTCAAAACAAGTACGGGTACGACCGTCTCATATCAGACTCCTTTTCCCAAGTTGCTTCCCGTGCAGTCCGGTGCTTCCACTGGACTTTAACCATCGGAATCTCTTTATTTCTTAACTTGCGGACGTCGTACGCTAAAATCAATTCTGGCTCTTCCTTGTACGCCAGATTCTCCTGAATCTCAACCTCGTCAGCTGATACCTTCTTCCCAGAGTCGGATACCCACTTCCTCAGAGTGGATACATGAAACACATTATGCACATCAGACATAGAATCAGAAAGCAATAGGCGATAAGCAGATTTTCCAATTCTTTCCAAAATCTCAAATGGTCCAACATACCTTGGACTAAGCTTGCTTACCTGACCAAATCTGCTCACACCTTTCATCGGGCTGACTTTGACATACACAAAGTCACCAACCTGAAACTCAACAAATCTGTGCTTCTGATTATAATACTTCTGCTGACGATCTTGAGCGGCTTTCAATCTCTCTCTTATCAAATGAATCTTCTGAGCAGTTTCATCAGCAAAAGTGGCACCCAAAGTCTGTCTATCTCCGACCTCCGTCAGAGTCAAAGGAGTACGGCACTTCCTGCCATACAGAGCCTCGTACGGTGCCATACCGATACTGGACTGAAAACTATTGTTATAAGCAAACTCAATCAGCGGAATATGATCTTCCCAGCTTCCGCTAAAGTCCAGAACACAAAGTCTCAACAGATCTTCCAGTACCTGAATAGTCCTCTCAGACTGTCCGTCGGTCTGAGGATGAAAGGCTGTACTGAAATGCAATTTCGTACCCAAGCCTTGCTGAATGCCTTTCCAAAGTCTGGAAGTAAAACGTCCATCTCGATCAGATACAATCACACGAGGCACACCGTGCAATCTGACTATCTCTTTCACATATATCTGTGCCAAGCGTTCAACTGAATCCGTCTGTCTGATCGGAAGAAAATGGGCTGACTTCGTCAATCGATCCACAACTACCCAAATAGCATCATGTCCTTGTCGTGATCGAGGAAAACCCATAGCAAAATCCATCGTTACCTCCTCCCATTTCCACTCAGGGATAGGCAACGACTGCAACAGTCCACTTGGTCGCTGATGCTCTGCCTTCACCAACTGACAGGCTTCGCATCTCGACACAAACTCCGCCACATCCTTCTTCATCCCAGGCCACCAGAACAAAAGCTTCATATCAGCATACATCTTACCACTGCCTGGATGAACAGTGTAGCCTGAATGATGAGATTCATACAGAATCTCCCGCCTCAAATCTCCAAACACAGGTACCCACAACCTGTTCTTACAGAAAATAGCACCAGAATCAGAAATTCGAAGTTCAGGAGTCTTACCAGATCCAATCTGAGCTAGCAACTTCGAATAATCAGAATCTGACTTCTGGGCTTCTTGAATCCTTGCTTCTAAAGAAGACAGAATACTCATCTGAGCCAACTCCAAATCACTGGAGGAAATCACCTCCAACTGCAATCTCTCCAAATCACGAATCAGAAAGTCATCACAGGTAAGCTGAATACCTGAGAATCCAGAAGACTTCCTGCTCAAAGCATCTGCTACCACATTCGCCTTCCCAGGCTGATACTGAATAGTCAGGTCATAGTCCTTGATCAACTCGAGCCACCTCCTCTGTCTCAGATTCAAATCCTTCTGAGTAAAAATGTACTTCAGGCTCTTATGATCAGTAAACATCTCACATGTGACGCCATACAGGTAATGCCGCCAAATCTTCAAAGCAAAAACAACTGCAGCTAACTCCAAATCATGTGTCGGGTAATTCTTCTCATGTGGTTTCAACTGTCTCGAAGCATAAGCAATTACCTGACCATGCTGCATCAGAACACATCCCAGTCCTTTCAGTGAAGCATCACTGAACACCTGAAAACCTTCCGTACCTGACGGAAGCGCCAACACTGGAGCTGAAGTCAAACAATCCTTCAATCGCTGAAAACTAGCTTCACACTCCGGTGTCCAAACAAAAGGAACTGACTTCTGAGTCAGTCTCGTCAGAGGAGTCGAAATCTGTGAAAATCCTTTCACAAACTTCCTATAATACCCGGCCATGCCTAAGAAACTACGTACCTCAAATACCGTAGTCGGCCTTGGCCAATCAGCAACTGCCTGAATCTTCTGGGGATCCACAGAAATACCTTCTCCGCTAATCACGTGCCCCAGAAATGAAATGCTCTTCAGCCAGAATTCGCACTTGGAGAACTTGGCATACAGCTGATGCCTCCTCAGAGTCTCCAATACAATCCTCAAATGTCTGGCATGCTCATCCTCAGAAGCAGAATATACCAGAATATCGTCAATGAAGACGATCACAAACTGATCCAAATACTCCCTGAATACTCGGTTCATCAGATCCATGAAAATAGCAGGCGCATTGGTTACCCCAAAAGGCATAACCAAGAACTCGTAGTGCCCGTACCGAGTACTGAAAGCAGTCTTCACCACATCAGATTCCTTCACCTTCACCTGATAATATCCGGATCTCAAATCAATCTTCGAAAATACCGAAGATCCGGAAAGCTGATCAAACAAGTCGTCTATCCGAGGCAAAGGATACTTGTTCTTGATCGTGGCCTTGTTCAAATCTCTGTAATCAATACACATACGGAGTGTACCGTCCTTCTTCTTCACAAACAGAACAGGTGCTCCCCAAGGAGAAACACTAGGACGTACAAATCCTCTGTCAACCAACTCCTGAAGCTGAACTTTCAACTCAGAAAGTTCTTTCGGTGCCATCCTGTACGGAGCTTTCAATATCAGAGCGGTACCCGGAAAAACATCGATAGAGAACTCCACATCTCTATTCGGAGGTAAACCAACCAACTCCTCAGGAAAAACATCAGTAAACTCCCGTACCACAGGGATCTCAGAAACAGAACCAACCTCCAGGTTCAGATCCCGCACCGAAGCCAAAAATACTGGATATCCTTTCTTCCACATTCTGCTCACCTCTAACACAGAAATCAGACTGGAGAGAACACCTCGTAATCCCTGAAATACAACTCTCTCTCCAGCCACAAGCAAACTCACTTGCTTCTTCAGACAGTCAATCTGAGCCTCATATTGACTCAACCAATCCATTCCCAAAATCACATCATACGAAGAAATCGGCAATCGAATCAAACTCGATTTCCACTTCTTGCCAGAAATCTCGATCTCACACAAACAAAACTGTCGAGCAATCAATGGATTCCCAGCCGGTAAAATCACAGACAAAGAAACCGGTAAAACCATCGAATCCAAATGTAAAAGCTCAAAACAATGCTCGGACAGAAAAGAATGACTCGCTCCAGAGTCAAACAAAACACGACAGGGCTGATCAGAAATGTAAACCGTACCTGTCACAACATCCGGAGCATCTCGAGCCTCCTGCTGACTCAAGCTGTAAACTCGTGGCTGAACTGGAACAGGAGCTGAAGCAACAGAACTACTCTGCTCCCTCTGAATCGTAGGTGGTCTCCGTGGTGTAGAACTAGAACCACCACCTCTACCAGCAAATCCCTCAGAGCGTGGAGGAACAGTCCTCGGTCTTCCTGCTGCTGAACCAACAGGTCTGACTAAACCCTCAGATCGCTGATCATATCCCATCTGTGGACATTCTGCAATCCTATGTCCTGGCTGACCACACCTGAAACAAAGACCAGCTATCCTGTAGCACTGGCCATGGTGTCGCCGTCCACAACTCTGGCACACAGGTGCCGAACTGACAGATCCAGAACCAGTCGTACTGGTAACAGTACCAGACGATCCTCCGCTCCTTCTGGAATCTCCAGATCCAGAACCAGGAACAAATCTCCTCTTCCCAGAGGAACCACTGCCAGAAGTATCACCTCCAAACCTCTTCCTACTCGCAGACCACCGCTGCTGAGTAGTCGTCATGTCGTTCTCAATCAGACGAGCTCGCTCCACAAGCTCAGAGAAATCAGTAATCCGGAACGGTATCAAAGGCTGCCTCAAAGTGTCTCGTAAGCCTCTCAGAAACCTGTAACACCTCTCAGCAGACGTGCTAACCAGCTGCGGAGCGTACCTGGCTAATGCAGTAAACTCAGCCTCGTACTGCATCACCGTCTTGCTCCCCTGAACCAGCCTCAGAAAACTCTCCTGCATCTGCTGTCGTGCAGAAGGGGGAACAAACCAGTCTCTGAACACTTCAGTGAACTCTTCCCAAGTGATCAAAGAGTTCAATCTGCCCTGAAATCTGGCTGCCTGCTGGCCATCCCACCAGTGCTCAGCCTCTCCATCTAACAGAAAAACAGCCAACGGAACCTTCCTGTCTGCCGGACACTGCATCCCGTCAAAAGTCTTCTCTAATCTCCTCAGCCACTCCTCGGCTGCTCTGGGCTCAACAGCGCCCTCAAACCTCGGAGGCTTCAACCTCAAAAACAACTGCAGGTGTCGATCGATGTCCTCAGATCTAACAGTAGAAGCTCTGCTCTGAGTCTCGCTCATCATCTGAGCAACCAACGAAGCAAACTGGGACAGTGTGTCAGCACCGACCACTGGGGCTGTACTCCCCACTGGTGCTGCCTGATCATCACTCTGACCGTCTGTCATGTCTGGGTCTGGCTGATCCATACAGAAAAATCCAGAAAATCCGGAAAACTATCACAAAAACAACACAAAAATAACACAATAAAAAGCCAAACGACCCAAAACTACCTCCCAGACAGACTCACTGATCACATCCTAGAGCTCTGTTTTACAATCCAACCTGTTTCCAAAACCAGTGCTCTGATACCACAAAAGCTTGTCACGACCCGACCCGACGGGGACGGATCCCGCTCGAGCCGGATCGCGGCGAGCGCACACTTACTTGCTTATCCAGGATCTGGCTTTGGATTAGGTTGCTGAACTGAACTTCCCAAATACATAACTCAACAGAAAACACACAGAACAACAGAGCTACTAAAAACATCAAATGCAGCGGAACAAAACATCTATCTTTTCATTTCCTCAAAATAATCATCTACATAACAGTACATGGCTTTCAACAGAAAGAAAGACAGAACAGGAAAGCCATGACTGTACAAAAATCAACAAGTACAAAAGTACCTAATCGGATCAGACTCTGAAACTAATCCTGGACCTCCTTGCCCTTCCCAGAACCTGAAAACCACCAGAAAGCAAGGGTGAGCTCAACAGCTCAGCAAAGCAACAAACCACCAATCTAAATTCTCAGAAACCAAAACCAAACTCATCAGACAGAAATCAGATCAGAAATCAGAACAGAATCAAAAATCAGAACTTATACGGACAGATATCAAATCAGAATCAGAATCGTACAGATCAGATCACAGAACAGAATAAACTCAGCAGAGTCAGAATTATACAGATCATATCGAAACAGAACAAAATCGTATCAGAATCACATTTCAGATCAGATATCAGATATTTAATTAATAGTTAAGTGTGCCCCCGGCACTAGAATAATAGCTGAGTAATTAATAGCTAAACTAAACTGAACAGAATCACTACGGATTCTAACCCTTATGTCTCCCTTGTGCTCACGGCACCAAAAATTCGCTGAATAATTAATAGCTAAGCTAAATGTGCTCACGGCACCTGAATAATAGAATTCACGGATCCGGAATATAACTGATATTTCTCCCAACTTGAGCTCATCTAAATTTCCCGTTTCACTAACTGAATCTCATAGGATCCAGGCCCCTTATAGCTCCCTTTTTATAGCTTATACACATAGCATTTCAATTCAGAAGAAATTCGGACAATTCAGAAATTACCCAAAAATCGGGCAGCACAACGGCAGTATACAGAATTTACACAAAAATTCCTGCAAAGAAAATTCACCGAATTCGCACAGAACATAGATAAGCATATTCCAGAACATTTATTCTACTGCACAGATAATTTCCAATTTCACAGAAAAATCAGGTCGACTAAAAACACAGTCGAATCAAAAATATCCGGACGAAAATCTTCAAAATATAATCAAAACGTGCACACCCGGCACGGCAACGATATACAGAAACTTACGCGGTAAAAACTGAACCAATCAAAAGATACGGACGAAAAACCGTAACGAAAACTAAATCCGGACAGAAAAATACCGCCAACCTCGACGGAACTGAAAATTTAGAAAGACGGAATGTGCCTTACCTCGAGCACAGCAAATTCTTCAACAGTCACTTCGATCGAAAACGGCTCCGCGTCTTCCCGAAATCAACTTTTCCAAAACCTTCTTTTTCTCTCTCCTCAGAGCTGAAAATCAGATATTTATTTTTTTTTTTATTTTCTCTCTCTTCAAATGAGCTGAAATCAGCTTTATAATACACAGATCGGCCCGGCCGATCGTCCAGATCGGCCTGGACGATCAGACCAAATCCCATCGTCCAGGGACGATTTTTCAGGACGATGTTTACTATTCATAGGCGATAAAAACCTCCATTCACTGACTTGTGCCATCCACTGATCGTCCCGGGACGATACCTCGATCGGCCTGGACGATCCCTACAGGAAATCACTTAGAGCAATTCTGGATAGATTCTGGAACTGAAAATACACTGATCGTCCCAGGACGATCCCAGATCGGCCTGGACGATACTGGAGCAGTTTGAAATATTACAATCTCCCCAACTCAGAAAAATGTCGTCCTCGACATTATCCAATCCAAACGCAGTCAAAACAAGTACGGGTACGACCGTCTCATATCAGACTCCTTTTCCCAAGTTGCTTCCCGTGCAGTCCGGTGCTTCCACTGGACTTTAACCATCGGAATCTCTTTATTTCTTAACTTGCGGACGTCGTACGCTAAAATCAATTCTGGCTCTTCCTTGTACGCCAGATTCTCCTGAATCTCAACCTCGTCAGCTGATACCTTCTTCCCAGAGTCGGATACCCACTTCCTCAGAGTGGATACATGAAACACATTATGCACATCAGACATAGAATCAGAAAGCAATAGGCGATAAGCAGATTTTCCAATTCTTTCCAAAATCTCAAATGGTCCAACATACCTTGGACTAAGCTTGCTTACCTGACCAAATCTGCTCACACCTTTCATCGGGCTGACTTTGACATACACAAAGTCACCAACCTGAAACTCAACAAATCTGTGCTTCTGATTATAATACTTCTGCTGACGATCTTGAGCGGCTTTCAATCTCTCTCTTATCAAATGAATCTTCTGAGCAGTTTCATCAGCAAAAGTGGCACCCAAAGTCTGTCTATCTCCGACCTCCGTCAGAGTCAAAGGAGTACGGCACTTCCTGCCATACAGAGCCTCGTACGGTGCCATACCGATACTGGACTGAAAACTATTGTTATAAGCAAACTCAATCAGCGGAATATGATCTTCCCAGCTTCCGCTAAAGTCCAGAACACAAAGTCTCAACAGATCTTCCAGTACCTGAATAGTCCTCTCAGACTGTCCGTCGGTCTGAGGATGAAAGGCTGTACTGAAATGCAATTTCGTACCCAAGCCTTGCTGAATGCCTTTCCAAAGTCTGGAAGTAAAACGTCCATCTCGATCAGATACAATCACACGAGGCACACCGTGCAATCTGACTATCTCTTTCACATATATCTGTGCCAAGCGTTCAACTGAATCCGTCTGTCTGATCGGAAGAAAATGGGCTGACTTCGTCAATCGATCCACAACTACCCAAATAGCATCATGTCCTTGTCGTGATCGAGGAAAACCCATAGCAAAATCCATCGTTACCTCCTCCCATTTCCACTCAGGGATAGGCAACGACTGCAACAGTCCACTTGGTCGCTGATGCTCTGCCTTCACCAACTGACAGGCTTCGCATCTCGACACAAACTCCGCCACATCCTTCTTCATCCCAGGCCACCAGAACAAAAGCTTCATATCAGCATACATCTTACCACTGCCTGGATGAACAGTGTAGCCTGAATGATGAGATTCATACAGAATCTCCCGCCTCAAATCTCCAAACACAGGTACCCACAACCTGTTCTTACAGAAAATAGCACCAGAATCAGAAATTCGAAGTTCAGGAGTCTTACCAGATCCAATCTGAGCTAGCAACTTCGAATAATCAGAATCTGACTTCTGGGCTTCTTGAATCCTTGCTTCTAAAGAAGACAGAATACTCATCTGAGCCAACTCCAAATCACTGGAGGAAATCACCTCCAACTGCAATCTCTCCAAATCACGAATCAGAAAGTCATCACAGGTAAGCTGAATACCTGAGAATCCAGAAGACTTCCTGCTCAAAGCATCTGCTACCACATTCGCCTTCCCAGGCTGATACTGAATAGTCAGGTCATAGTCCTTGATCAACTCGAGCCACCTCCTCTGTCTCAGATTCAAATCCTTCTGAGTAAAAATGTACTTCAGGCTCTTATGATCAGTAAACATCTCACATGTGACGCCATACAGGTAATGCCGCCAAATCTTCAAAGCAAAAACAACTGCAGCTAACTCCAAATCATGTGTCGGGTAATTCTTCTCATGTGGTTTCAACTGTCTCGAAGCATAAGCAATTACCTGACCATGCTGCATCAGAACACATCCCAGTCCTTTCAGTGAAGCATCACTGAACACCTGAAAACCTTCCGTACCTGACGGAAGCGCCAACACTGGAGCTGAAGTCAAACAATCCTTCAATCGCTGAAAACTAGCTTCACACTCCGGTGTCCAAACAAAAGGAACTGACTTCTGAGTCAGTCTCGTCAGAGGAGTCGAAATCTGTGAAAATCCTTTCACAAACTTCCTATAATACCCGGCCATGCCTAAGAAACTACGTACCTCAAATACCGTAGTCGGCCTTGGCCAATCAGCAACTGCCTGAATCTTCTGGGGATCCACAGAAATACCTTCTCCGCTAATCACGTGCCCCAGAAATGAAATGCTCTTCAGCCAGAATTCGCACTTGGAGAACTTGGCATACAGCTGATGCCTCCTCAGAGTCTCCAATACAATCCTCAAATGTCTGGCATGCTCATCCTCAGAAGCAGAATATACCAGAATATCGTCAATGAAGACGATCACAAACTGATCCAAATACTCCCTGAATACTCGGTTCATCAGATCCATGAAAATAGCAGGCGCATTGGTTACCCCAAAAGGCATAACCAAGAACTCGTAGTGCCCGTACCGAGTACTGAAAGCAGTCTTCACCACATCAGATTCCTTCACCTTCACCTGATAATATCCGGATCTCAAATCAATCTTCGAAAATACCGAAGATCCGGAAAGCTGATCAAACAAGTCGTCTATCCGAGGCAAAGGATACTTGTTCTTGATCGTGGCCTTGTTCAAATCTCTGTAATCAATACACATACGGAGTGTACCGTCCTTCTTCTTCACAAACAGAACAGGTGCTCCCCAAGGAGAAACACTAGGACGTACAAATCCTCTGTCAACCAACTCCTGAAGCTGAACTTTCAACTCAGAAAGTTCTTTCGGTGCCATCCTGTACGGAGCTTTCAATATCAGAGCGGTACCCGGAAAAACATCGATAGAGAACTCCACATCTCTATTCGGAGGTAAACCAACCAACTCCTCAGGAAAAACATCAGTAAACTCCCGTACCACAGGGATCTCAGAAACAGAACCAACCTCCAGGTTCAGATCCCGCACCGAAGCCAAAAATACTGGATATCCTTTCTTCCACATTCTGCTCACCTCTAACACAGAAATCAGACTGGAGAGAACACCTCGTAATCCCTGAAATACAACTCTCTCTCCAGCCACAAGCAAACTCACTTGCTTCTTCAGACAGTCAATCTGAGCCTCATATTGACTCAACCAATCCATTCCCAAAATCACATCATACGAAGAAATCGGCAATCGAATCAAACTCGATTTCCACTTCTTGCCAGAAATCTCGATCTCACACAAACAAAACTGTCGAGCAATCAATGGATTCCCAGCCGGTAAAATCACAGACAAAGAAACCGGTAAAACCATCGAATCCAAATGTAAAAGCTCAAAACAATGCTCGGACAGAAAAGAATGACTCGCTCCAGAGTCAAACAAAACACGACAGGGCTGATCAGAAATGTAAACCGTACCTGTCACAACATCCGGAGCATCTCGAGCCTCCTGCTGACTCAAGCTGTAAACTCGTGGCTGAACTGGAACAGGAGCTGAAGCAACAGAACTACTCTGCTCCCTCTGAATCGTAGGTGGTCTCCGTGGTGTAGAACTAGAACCACCACCTCTACCAGCAAATCCCTCAGAGCGTGGAGGAACAGTCCTCGGTCTTCCTGCTGCTGAACCAACAGGTCTGACTAAACCCTCAGATCGCTGATCATATCCCATCTGTGGACATTCTGCAATCCTATGTCCTGGCTGACCACACCTGAAACAAAGACCAGCTATCCTGTAGCACTGGCCATGGTGTCGCCGTCCACAACTCTGGCACACAGGTGCCGAACTGACAGATCCAGAACCAGTCGTACTGGTAACAGTACCAGACGATCCTCCGCTCCTTCTGGAATCTCCAGATCCAGAACCAGGAACAAATCTCCTCTTCCCAGAGGAACCACTGCCAGAAGTATCACCTCCAAACCTCTTCCTACTCGCAGACCACCGCTGCTGAGTAGTCGTCATGTCGTTCTCAATCAGACGAGCTCGCTCCACAAGCTCAGAGAAATCAGTAATCCGGAACGGTATCAAAGGCTGCCTCAAAGTGTCTCGTAAGCCTCTCAGAAACCTGTAACACCTCTCAGCAGACGTGCTAACCAGCTGCGGAGCGTACCTGGCTAATGCAGTAAACTCAGCCTCGTACTGCATCACCGTCTTGCTCCCCTGAACCAGCCTCAGAAAACTCTCCTGCATCTGCTGTCGTGCAGAAGGGGGAACAAACCAGTCTCTGAACACTTCAGTGAACTCTTCCCAAGTGATCAAAGAGTTCAATCTGCCCTGAAATCTGGCTGCCTGCTGGCCATCCCACCAGTGCTCAGCCTCTCCATCTAACAGAAAAACAGCCAACGGAACCTTCCTGTCTGCCGGACACTGCATCCCGTCAAAAGTCTTCTCTAATCTCCTCAGCCACTCCTCGGCTGCTCTGGGCTCAACAGCGCCCTCAAACCTCGGAGGCTTCAACCTCAAAAACAACTGCAGGTGTCGATCGATGTCCTCAGATCTAACAGTAGAAGCTCTGCTCTGAGTCTCGCTCATCATCTGAGCAACCAACGAAGCAAACTGGGACAGTGTGTCAGCACCGACCACTGGGGCTGTACTCCCCACTGGTGCTGCCTGATCATCACTCTGACCGTCTGTCATGTCTGGGTCTGGCTGATCCATACAGAAAAATCCAGAAAATCCGGAAAACTATCACAAAAACAACACAAAAATAACACAATAAAAAGCCAAACGACCCAAAACTACCTCCCAGACAGACTCACTGATCACATCCTAGAGCTCTGTTTTACAATCCAACCTGTTTCCAAAACCAGTGCTCTGATACCACAAAAGCTTGTCACGACCCGACCCGACGGGGACGGATCCCGCTCGAGCCGGATCGCGGCGAGCGCACACTTACTTGCTTATCCAGGATCTGGCTTTGGATTAGGTTGCTGAACTGAACTTCCCAAATACATAACTCAACAGAAAACACACAGAACAACAGAGCTACTAAAAACATCAAATGCAGCGGAACAAAACATCTATCTTTTCATTTCCTCAAAATAATCATCTACATAACAGTACATGGCTTTCAACAGAAAGAAAGACAGAACAGGAAAGCCATGACTGTACAAAAATCAACAAGTACAAAAGTACCTAATCGGATCAGACTCTGAAACTAATCCTGGACCTCCTTGCCCTTCCCAGAACCTGAAAACCACCAGAAAGCAAGGGTGAGCTCAACAGCTCAGCAAAGCAACAAACCACCAATCTAAATTCTCAGAAACCAAAACCAAACTCATCAGACAGAAATCAGATCAGAAATCAGAACAGAATCAAAAATCAGAACTTATACGGACAGATATCAAATCAGAATCAGAATCGTACAGATCAGATCACAGAACAGAATAAACTCAGCAGAGTCAGAATTATACAGATCATATCGAAACAGAACAAAATCGTATCAGAATCACATTTCAGATCAGATATCAGATATTTAATTAATAGTTAAGTGTGCCCCCGGCACTAGAATAATAGCTGAGTAATTAATAGCTAAACTAAACTGAACAGAATCACTACGGATTCTAACCCTTATGTCTCCCTTGTGCTCACGGCACCAAAAATTCGCTGAATAATTAATAGCTAAGCTAAATGTGCTCACGGCACCTGAATAATAGAATTCACGGATCCGGAATATAACTGATATTTCTCCCAACTTGAGCTCATCTAAATTTCCCGTTTCACTAACTGAATCTCATAGGATCCAGGCCCCTTATAGCTCCCTTTTATAGCTTATACACATAGCATTTCAATTCAGAAGAAATTCGGACAATTCAGAAATTACCCAAAAATCGGGCAGCACAACGGCAGTATACAGAATTTACACAAAAATTCCTGCAAAGAAAATTCACCGAATTCGCACAGAACATAGATAAGCATATTCCAGAACATTTATTCTACTGCACAGATAATTTCCAATTTCACAGAAAAATCAGGTCGACTAAAAACACAGTCGAATCAAAAATATCCGGACGAAAATCTTCAAAATATAATCAAAACGTGCACACCCGGCACGGCAACGATATACAGAAACTTACGCGGTAAAAACTGAACCAATCAAAAGATACGGACGAAAAACCGTAACGAAAACTAAATCCGGACAGAAAAATACCGCCAACCTCGACGGAACTGAAAATTTAGAAAGACGGAATGTGCCTTACCTCGAGCACAGCAAATTCTTCAACAGTCACTTCGATCGAAAACGGCTCCGCGTCTTCCCGAAATCAACTTTTCCAAAACCTTCTTTTTCTCTCTCCTCAGAGCTGAAAATCAGATATTTATTTTTTTTTTTATTTTCTCTCTCTTCAAATGAGCTGAAATCAGCTTTATAATACACAGATCGGCCCGGCCGATCGTCCAGATCGGCCTGGACGATCAGACCAAATCCCATCGTCCAGGGACGATTTTTCAGGACGATGTTTACTATTCATAGGCGATAAAAACCTCCATTCACTGACTTGTGCCATCCACTGATCGTCCCGGGACGATACCTCGATCGGCCTGGACGATCCCTACAGGAAATCACTTAGAGCAATTCTGGACAGATTCTGGAACTGAAAATACACTGATCGTCCCAGGACGATCCTAGATCGGCCTGGACGATACTGGAGCAGTTTGAAATATTACACAATACATCCCAAGCAAATGTATTAATGGCCATCCGGGATCAGGAGAACGTGAAATGGCCACACCCTTTGAAGCCCAACGTCGGAAACCAGGAGCAATATTGCCACTTCCACCGTAGCCGTGGGCACACTACTGAAGCATGTTGGCAGCTCAAGGAAGAAGTTGAGAGACTGATCCGACAGGGATATCTCCGACAATTCATCAAGAATACACCAACCCGAGATGAAGTTGGTCCGACTGGGGGGCAGAATCAGCAACAAAGACAACCATTGAATAATATTCAAATGGTTGGAGAAATTGAATGATCACACACTTTGTGTATTTGTACTAGCAATATTACTTGTCTTGTTGTCGCTCTTATATGGAGTAGAGTGTTACTTTGATGTCTTTAATGTCTTCTTCCAAGTTTAATGTTATGGTATTGTCACCAAATGTAGATCTCGTGTGTTGAGTGCTTTGTAATTTGTAAGTCGTACTAGGGAACTATTGTACTATCTTACGTAATGCAGTAATAGAATGTTCATGTTGTTGTGATATGATTTTTCCTCTTATGAAGGATAAGAAAAAATTTCTCAAACTCTTTCTCCGTGATTCGAGAAATACACAATCCATATTGTATCTCAATCACCGGACGATCAATCCCAAGGGGATTTGATCCTGACCTCTTCCACACAGGTTAACGTCGTCGAGCAGGGCTCCGACATACAACCTCGGATAGGTCTTACATCCTTGGTGGATTCTCTCGACCTCTTCCACACAGGTTAACGTCGTCGAGCAGGGCTCCGACATACAACCTCGGATAGGTCTTACATCCTTGGTGGATTCTCTCGACCTCTTCCACACATGTTAATGTCATCGAACAAATGCTCTGACATACAACATCGGATAGGTCTCACATTCTTGGAGGATTCTCCTGACCTCATCCACACAGGTTAACGTCGTCGAGCAGGGCTCCGACATACAACCTCGGATAGGTCTTACATCCTTGGTGGATTCTCTCGATCTCTTCCATACAGGTTAATGTCATCGAACAAATGTCCTGACATACAACCTCGGATAGGACTTCTACCCGACGTCGGACTCCTCCCTGTCGTCAGACTTCTGCTCGTAGGAAGACTCCTACGCATCGTCAGACTTCTGCTCGCCAGCAGACTTCTACTCGTCGTCAGACTTCTGCTCGTCAGCGGACTTCTACCCGACGTCGGACTTCTGCTCGTCAGCGGACTCCTGCTCGTCATCAGACTTCTGCTCGTCGACGAATCTTCGTCGGTCTTCTACCCGACGTTGAACTCCTACCCGACACCGGACTTCTGCTCGTCAGCGGACTCCTACTCATCGTCGGACTTCTGCTCGTCAGCGGACCCCTAATCGTCGTCGGACTTCTGCTCGTCGACAAATCTTCGTCGGCTTCTACCCGACGTTGAACTTCTACCCGACGTCGGACTTCTGCTCGTCAGCGGACTCCTACTCGTCGTCGGACTTCTGCTCGTCAGCGGACTCCTACTCGTCGTCGGACTTCTGCTCGTTAGCGGACTCCTACCCGACGTCGTACTTCTCCCTGTCGTCAGATTTCTGCTCGTCAGCGGACTTCTACTCGTCATCAGACTTCTGCTCGTCAGCGGACTCCTACTCATCGTCGGACTTCTGCTCGTCAGCGGACCCCTAATCGTCGTCGGACTTCTGCTCGTCGACAAATCTTCGTCGGCTTCTACCCGACGTCGGACTTCTGCTCGTCAGCGGACTCCTACTCGTCGTCGGACTTCTGCTCGTCAGCGGACTCCTACTCGTCGTCGGACTTCTGCTCGTTAGCGGACTCCTACCCGACGTCGTACTTCTCCCTGTCGTCAGATTTCTGCTCGTCAGCGGACTCCTACTCATCGTCGGACTTCTGCTCGTCAGCGGACCCCTAATCGTCGTCGGACTTCTGCTCGTCGACAAATCTTCGTCGGCTTCTACCCGACGTTGAACTTCTACCCGACGTCGGACTCCTCCCTGTCGTCAGACTTCTGCTCGTAGGAAGACTCCTACGCATCGTCAGACTTCTGCTCGCCAGCAGACTTCTACTCGTCGTCAGACTTTTGCTCGTCAGCGGACTTCTACCCGACGTCGGACTTCTGCTTGTCAGCAGACTTCTACCCGACGTCAGACTTCTGCTCGTCAGCGAACTTCTACCCGACGTCGGACTTCTGCTCGTCAGCGGACTTCTACTCGTCGCCAGACTCCTGGTCGTCGATGAATTTTCGTCGGTCTTCTACCCGAAGTCAGACTTCTTCCTGTCGTCGGACTTCTGCTCGTCGGCAGACTGCTACTCGACACGGCTTCTCGTTTGAATGTTATTTGCAACGCATTCTCGAACTCTCCCCTTTGGCTCCACACTCGATCATTGACTACTAACGGGCTTCAACTCGATCGTCCATCGCCAACAAACCTCCGCTCAGAATGGAAAAGAGATCCCGTAGGCTTCTGCGCGCGAGGAGGGGCGCTAATTCGAGCAGGGGAAGTTTCCCGCTCGTAAAATAACGGAAGCCTCAACCGCCAGTAAGCCGGAGGGAGAAGAAGAAATCCCGTAGGTTTCTATCGCCAGTAAACCGGAGGGGGAGAAAGGAAATCCCGTAGGTTTCTATCGCCAGTAAACCGGAGGGGGAGAAAGGAAATCCCGTAGGTTTCTATCGCCAGTAAACCGGAGGGAGAGAGGAAGAAATCCCGTAGGTTTCTATCGCCAGTAAACCGGAGGGGGAGAAAGGAAATCCCGTAGGTTTCTATCGCCAGTAAACCGGAGGGGGAAGAAGAAATCCCGTAGGTTTCTATCGCCAGTAAACCGGAGGGAGAGAGGAAGAAATCCCGTAGGTTTCTATCGCCAGTAAACCGGAGGGAGAGGAAGAAATCCCGTAGGTTTCTATCGCCAGTAAACCGGAGGGAGAGAGGAAGAAATCCCGTAGGTTTCTATCGCCAGTAAACCGGAGGGAGAGGAAGAAATCCCGTAGGTTTCTATCGCCAGTAAACCGGAGGGAGAGAGAGGAGAAGGTGCAAGTTTCCTAAAGATTTTGGAGGCCTATTTATAGGTTTTTGAGAAAGAAGAGGGCAGTTTTTAGAAATTTCGAATTTTCTTAATTTTTCTGAATTTTTTCAGAATTTTTTAGAATTTTTTCGGAATTTTTTGGACCAAAAAATAGCAAAAAATAGCTATTTTCGTGCATGTGGGACCCACAAGGTCGGTGGGCCGAAACTACGCGTCTTTTTCCTCAAAATCGCGCGGACAGCGCACTAATCCGCGTGATTTTTCACGCGGATCACGGCCAGCCAAAGGCTGGCCGCCGGCAGCAGCCGCAGCAATGCAGCGGAGCAGCCCAGCGAGCGGTCCAGGCGCCGGTTCAGGTGGACCGCGGACCGGTCTGGACGGACCACGGACAGGCAGTCCGTCGCGCGGTCAAGCCGCGCGCCCCGCGCGGTTCCTCCCGCGCGGTTCCTCCCGCGCGGTTCCGCGGGAGCCGCCGCCGGCGAGCGGCGGCAGGCGGCGGCCGGCCGGCCAGTCGGCCGGTTCAGCCGCCTACACGTGTCCGGGCCCGATTTTCGGCCCGGACAGTCCGATTTGGACATTTTTGGGGTCCCCGGACACATTTTTCGACGTTTCGGACTCGAATACGACACTTTTGAAACCCAACGGGGCCTCTATGAAGCAATTCGAGAAAGATGTTAATTTTCGGAACGCAATTTTCGGCGTTCTGCCTGATACAAATTTTCGAAATACATATTTTCAGACTCCTAAAGCTACGACGTCCGAAAATAGGGGGGCAACTGATACGGCATCACAAAATCATCTTGATCGAGCACGAATCTCGAGGCAAACCTAGTTGGAAACTTCAAAAATTAATTTCGGGATCATATGAACTCTGATTTCAGCGAGCTTACAGTCAAACTGAGCGTCTCGGAAATACAAACCCAACGACACCAAGATCAACCCAATCCGAGCCCAAATGAGTCCGAATCAAAGGTTCGAAGCGCTGTTGGAAGGTTCAAACCGCAATTTGAGTTACCAAACGGTCTCCGATTTTGACGAGCTTATACTCGAATCGAGCGGCTCGACGAGACGAATCCAACGAGCCCAAGATCATCAAATTCCGACATCATTAAGGCCATCAAATGTCCAACGAACGGTGCATGATCAAAAGATTCGATATCGACCGTCCATTCAAACCACTCCCTGTTCGCCCTTGATCTCACGCCTATTTACGGGCTATGCCACTCCAGAAAAACTATAAATAGAGCCCTCATTCTACACCAAGGGGCTCAAGTGAAGAGAGAGAAGAAGAAGAGAAGGAGAAGGAGAAAGGGGAATAGGAGATTCCTCACCTCCTCGACCACCGCCGCCGGAGCTTTTCCTGCCGCCTGAAGACGCCGGAACTCTGCCGGATTTGGAGGAAACGCCAAGAATTCGCAGAAGAAGAGAAGGAGAAGGAGAAAGGGGAATAGGAGATTCCTCACCTCCTCGACCACCGCCGCCGGAGCTCTTCCTGCCGCCTGAAGACACCGGAACTCTGCCGGATTTGGAGGAAACGCCAAGAATTCGCAGAAGAAGAGAAGGAGAAGGAGAAAGGGGAATAGGAGATTCCTCACCTCCTCGACCACCGCCGCCGGAGCTCTTCCTGCCGCCTGAAGACGCCGGAACTCTGCAGGATTTTCAGGGAACGCTAGGAATTCACAGGACTTTGTGAATTTAGTGGAAGAAAACAAGTTGTATTTGGATAATCCCGACTTGTGGGACGAAATCCGCCATTTGTAACCTACAAAAACACTAGTGGAAATTTGCAACTGGGCAAGGCCCCGTGGTTTTTCCCATTTTTGGGTTTTCCACGTAAAAACCCTCGGTGTTCACCCTCTTTTCTGTTTGTGTGTTAAACTTACGTGCAACGCTCGGACGCGAATTTACAAAACTCTACCGCCGCGTATTTTCTGACACGCAACAACTATAGTTTAGGTTTTTTGATGTAGAACATTAAATTTGATGAATATCTCATATTGTATTTTGTATATATAATGGAAATCAAGAACTTAGAATTTGTAGTTCATCTTTGAATTGAAGCAAGAAGGTCGACAATTATTTCCAAGATAAGATTTTTAATATTCTTGAAATTAATCCAATAGAGATTACAAGATTTAAATCTTTAGCCCATTAATGTACTCAAAAGTAGGATTTTTATACAAAAAAAAGACTCATTCTTTTGAGACGACTGCAATATTTTGTAAAGGTGATCATGAAATAGTTATGTAAAAAACAACTTTTTCTAGAGTTGTTATGAATATTATAATTAAATAAATATTTTAAATATGATTGTTGGTTTCTTACATCTACCATTCATTAGCAAATTAAGATTGTAAAATGCAATTTCTCATCATACTTTTTTTTTTTTGTAAAATAGCCAAATAAAATTGTGATTGCAATTTAAAAAATCACAATAAAAAGCTACCCCAAACAGATCATAATTGATAATTATTGTTGCGTCATAGCTCGGCGGTAGAGAAATATAAAATTTAGCGTCTTAATGTTGTATGAAAATCCAGCACGCAATCAGATCAGAGAGATGGTCTAACATTTATGAGACACCGAGATTTTTATGTGGAAACCCCCTAAAAAGGGGGGAAAACTCACGGGGACTAGCCCAATTTGAATGAATACACTAGTATTGCAGTTGATTACAAATGAGGCTCTTCCTTGGGGGAAGGCCTTAGCTTGATGTACATCTTATAGAGTACATTACATAGTGATAATTCAAAGAATCAGTGTTGATGTGTTTGTTTGGTCAGAAGGACCATAGTTTGGTGACGAAGGTAAGAATAATCGTAGTCGGCGAGCGACGGAGGTTATTAAGATCGTTGTCTAGCGACCGACGTAAGTCAGGAGGCTGTAGTCAGCTGGAGACGGAGGTCGGAAGGACTGTAATTGGCGAGTGACGTAAGTCAGGAGGATCATAGTCGACTGGCGATGGAGGTCGGAAGGATTGTAGTTGGTGGGCGACGTAAGTAAAAAAGATCATAGTCGGCGAGTGACGGAAGTTGGAAGGACTATAGTCGGTGGATAACATAAGTTAGAAGGATCGTAGTCGGCGTGCGACGGAGGTAAGAAGGACTATAGTCAGTGGGTGACGTAACTCAGAAAGACTGTAGTCGGCTGGCGACGGAGGTCAGAAGGACTTTTGTTTGACGACGAAGGTTAGAAGGATGGCGTCAGGTAGAAATCCAGTAATAGATAGAAATCTAGCATTAGATAGATGTCCGACGAAAGTCCGACAACAAGTAGAAGTCCGACGTCGGATAAAAACTTGGCGACGAGCGGAGGTCTGGCATTGGGTAGAAGTCCGACGTTAGTTGGCAGCCGAGGAGAACTCCGACGTCACTTGGAGTTCGGGTGAAACTCCGGCGTCACTTGGGCGGAATCCCTGCATCACTTGGAGGTCAGGCGGAATCACGATGTCACTTGGAGTTCAGGTAGAACTTCAGCGTTACTTGGACGTCACTTGGAGGTTGGGCGGAATTCTGGCATCCCATGGAGGTCGAGCAGAATTCCGGCGTCACTAGGAGATCGGGTGGAATTTCGGCGTTACTTGAAAGTCAGGCGGAACTCCGGCGTGGTTGAGGAGGAGTTTCTTCCCTCATATTCTGCTCTTCTCTTCTTCTTACTTCTTGCTTGAGCCCCCTCTCAAGAGAAATGAGGGGTATATTTATAGATTTCTGGAGTGGCATGGACCGTAAATAAGTGAGAGAACAAGGATAAATGGGGAGTAGTTGGATGGACGCCTGATATTGAATCCCTTGATCATGGACTATTCGTCAGACATTTGAAAGTCTTAATGACATCAGAATTTGACAATCTTGGGCTCGTTGAACTTGTCTCATCGAGCCGCTCGATTTGACTATAAGCATGTAACTTTTAGAAACCGTTTGGTAATCCAAATTGTGGTTTGAACCTTCCAATAGCACTTCGGGTCCTTGATTTGGACTCATTTGGGCTCGGATTGAGCTGAATTTGGTGTCGTTGGGTTTGTATTTCTGAGATGATCAGTTCGACTGTAAGTTTGATGAAATCAGAGTTCATATGATCCCAGATTTAATTTTTGAAGTTTCAAACTTGATTTTTGCCTCGAGATTCGTGCCCGATCAAGATAATTTTTTGATGGTATATCAATTATAAAAAACCATTAATAAGTCCTAATCAAGTAAAGTGTATGAAATATTTATTCATCTTCTTAACTCTCCATTTTTTACCTTTATTATTTTTCTTTTTCTTTTTCCTTTTTTTAATAGGTCATTCTTTTTTGAAAATGTTAAGAAATTTAAATTTGGTAATGTGTAAAATATAAATTTTGAAGTGATGGAAGTGCACCACAAAAATTAGGTTATTTATTAAATTAAACAGAGCCATTTATTTTTTATGAAATAAATAAATAATTTACTTTTTCCAACAACTTAAAAGAGTAACAAAGCCTTATCAATCCAAATCACAAACCAAATAATAAGAAATTTTAATTTCCATTTTTTATAACACTAATTTTGACTTTAAATAATTTAATTTAAAATGGTAATTTAAATTTTAAATTTAATATTTGATGTGAATATTATGTTGGATGGATCCACCAACTTGTAATTTTTATTGGAGTAGATTTAAAATCCTTTGTCACATTGGACAATGATGTGCTATGGAGAAGCCCATTGGCCAATATCATTGTTTCTCTCTCTTTGTTTATTTAGCTATATTTAATATTTATTTATATTTTGTATTATTTGATTGGTTTGCACTTTGCATATTATTCATTTACGTCCACTTCCATCAATTAATGCAACAATTATTCATATTGGGGTGTAAATGAGTCGAGTTGAGTCGAATTCTTGCTTAACTGAGCCAAATTTGTTTAAATTATACTGGGCTCGAACGGGAGCTCATTTGCTAGGCTTGAACTAGACTCAAGTGAAAAATACGAAGCTAGAGCTCGAGCTCAATAAAAATGCTTGAGATTAACTTGTTTTGGAGCCTGATTTCTTATTTTGAATATGAACAAAAACTAATTAATTAGGGCAATATAAATGTTGACGTGTTGATTAATATTAATCGAGCCAGCTTGAAAATCAACGAGCTGAGCCGAGTAAAGCTTCTGCTCGAACTCATATAATATATGAGCTCAAATTTAAGCTTCTGCTCGTCTCATGAGCTTGTTAATGAGTCTTAAGTTCAAACTGGCTCATAGGATACCTTGATGTTGTCTTTTTCTTCCTAGTGATAGTAAACTTATTAATGATTTACTTGAAATTAAAAAAAAAAATATTAGTTTTCTTTTATATAAAATTAAAATAATTTTAGAGATAAAATAATATAAAAGTAAATAAATGAGAAGTTTGAAGCCGGCTGAAAGACTTGGAAAGAAGCCAACGACTAGAGTTTAGTGCTGAATTGAAGGTCATCGGGTCGTGTCGGGTCGTGTCATTGAACTTGATTTATTTAAATGATTTATGAGTTTAGTATAATAAAATGTTTAACAGTTTATCCCAGATAATATAATTGGCAGGGTTAAAATCAATATTTAAAGTAAGGCTTTTATGTTTATTTTTTGTCTTTTATAAAATTTTGTTAATATTTTGAGATTGGATAATATTTCAAAAAGAAGAAGAAGAAATTAGAACATTTCATTGTCCAAATAAAACATGAGCATCAAATAAATTATATTGATCTCAATCAAATCATCGACTCAAATATCGTCTGCAAAGGAATATGTCCTAAATTATATCTTTCTATGGTCTATTGATCGTTGTTATTTAATTTCAGTCGTTCGACTATCATAGCCTAATTATTATTTTTCTCTAGCTTCATATCCAATAATTTTGTCATGTGCAATCATCTATAATGCAAATGTATGACACTGGCATCAATGCTTGATGTCCACCGATTTCGTCTCTATTCATCACCAACAATGTTAACACACACCATCACCTACAAGGTCGATGTACATTATTGGCTCATCATTGCCTATAAAACTGATGCACATCGCCACACGTCATCTTTTATAAAGCTGAGGCTTATCGTCGACATTAATGTCTATGCTTACCTACTTCATCACGTGTCACTCAAAACATCAACACCCCTCATTTGTAATAGGATCGATGAACGCTATTGACACCAGCTTCGATTCTTAATGTCAACATGAAGATTATCCAAGGCTGGTTGATCTTTAGCCTCCTCTCCCCAAAGAAAAATGAACTTAAAGACAATAAATAATCTATGAAAGACAACTTCAGTACATTTAAGCACTTTAAACTTCTACGATATAATTGATTATCTGTTGTTCATGTCTATTATTTGTATCAATATTTTTCCAGTTGTAAGGAACGACATCATTTATAACTGATAATATGTATAAGTTGAATCATTTTAACAAGGTCAGACCTATGATTTTTTCTTTTATGAATTTTTAATGTATAACTTTTGATGTTGATATGTCACGAAAAATTAATCGTCTTGATCCAGCACGAATCTTGAGGCTCATCTTAATTAGCAATTTTTAAAATTAAATTTGGGATCATTTGAACATCAATTTCAGTAAACATATAATTAAATTGAATGTCTCAATAAGACGAACCCAACAACAAAATTAGTCAAATATGAGCCCAAATGGGCTCAAAATCAAGGGACCGAAGTATATTTGGAAATTTCAAAGCATTAATTAAATAACCAAATGATACCCAATAGCATGCTTATGGTCAAATCGAGTGGCTTGACGAGAAGAATCCAACGAGCTTAAGATCAATTAATTTTGACATCATTAAGGCACTTAAGTGTCGAATGAAAACTTTAACTGAAGAAATCGATATGGGCTATCCAATGCAGCACTCAGAATTTTTCCTTGATCTTCCCCATATTTACAGAGCGTGCCACTCTCAAAAATCTCTAAATAGGCCCATGCTCTCTTCATGAAGGGACCCTCTAACTGGAGATTGGAGAGAGCTCTGAGGCTTCAAGAATTCTAGAGTTCTACCCAAGCACCAACACTGCTGAACATCCATCGACCATTGCCAGCAAACTTTCATTCACTATCTTTGAACCACCGCCTTACCGCCAACCATCATCGATCACTGCATTCTGTCGAACGTCATTGAATCACCTCTCATCCGCCAACCATCACCATACCACCACCCTTTCGCCGAGCATCGCCGGACCACATACCTTAAGCTGACCGTTGCCAGACCTTTGCACGTAACGAATCTATATCATATTTTTTTATTTCAATAAATTTGTACTTTGGGGTTTTTCCTATCAAATTTGTATTTCCTTCGACCACAGTCGCTTACCAACTACGGTCCCTCTAGCCACCATCACCCATCCGCTACTATCCCTCTGATTTATGTTGCCTATCTACTACGGTCCCTCTGACCTCCGTCACCTGCCAACTACAGTCCCTCCGACCACCGTTGCTCGCAATATATGGTCCCTCCGACCTCCATTGTCCATCGATTACGATTGCTACGACCTCTGTCGCTCGTCAACTATGATCCCTCTAACCTCAGTTGTCCGTCTACAATCTCTCTAACGTATGTCTCCCAACTATGGTCCTATCCACCAAACGAACAAATCAACATTCTCTTGAGAATATCTTTCATGTCATTGGATTCTTTCATCCCCAACTATCTAATATGATCTATATGATGTATATTGAGCCAACGCCTTCTTCCAAGGAAAGGACATCATTTGTAATCAACAACAAACACTATTTGGTTCATTTCAATTGACCCATACCCCATAATTTTTCTACATTTACAAAATTTTCACATAAAAATTATGGTGACACTTATAACTCTCGCACCCTCTCTCTTTATCTATATGTGTGTTGGATCTTCGTTCAAAGCTAAGACATTAAGCATTTTACCTCTCTACCACCAAGAAAATTCCCGCCCGCACGCAACAAACATCTTTTGCAACTTTATTTTATTTGTGAGATTGATACTCATACATAAATAAGACATAAAACTAGCACTCTATTATCATAAATGTTCTAACACATAACAAAACAAAAATCACAAGGGTAATTAAATAACCTATTCCTCCATCTTCATATAAATCAAAGTAATCAAACATAGAATAATTCACCTATCCAAAGACAATACATTACTTTTGCATAGCATTAATTAGTGATGGGTTAGGTATGCGACATTATGAGGAGTGAAGCATCCACTAATCCTCTTTCAGGTAGGCCATCTAATTAATTATTGGAATGATTTCAAAATTACCACTAAAGCAAAGATTAGAAGATAATGAAAATGCTAAGAATGTTTAGGCATCTTAACAGACTATTAAGTAGAAGATAATCAATGAGTGCTCTTTGTGAAAAACGTGGAGAGAGATAGAGAGCGAAGAAACGAAGAGACAAATTGGAGGCTGAAAGAGATTATGATAAAGTAAGCCCAAGTGGGGGTTTGCCAATTTTCTATCAGTTTTCAGGTTCGAAGAAGCTTCGGTGACGGCTGGCAATTTTTTTTTTGTTTTTTATGCGACTTTAGACTTTTTTTTTTTTCTTTTTCGTTTACTGAAAAATACAGCTTTATTGGTGGTAAGAGAGGAACCGAGTCAAGCCAGCTCGCGAGCTGACTTGAGCTCGACTCAGTAACAGGTTCGACGAGTCGAACTCGGCCGTGATTTCAAGCTCGACAGCTTATCAAGCTTGAGCTCAACCACGGTTTTGAGCTCGCGGCTTGCATATGAAATTAACGGCGGGTAACTGCAATCGCTCTTGAGAAAATGAAATCGCACGCGAGAAAAGCTTGCGACGACGCAAGCTGGAGGGAAGCTCGCAAGCTGGCGACGACATAGACACTGACGACGGACACTAGCACTGGCGACGGACGGACTAAGCTCAAAATTCTGCTCGAGCAGCTCGACGAGCTTGTTTTCCTCTGTCGAGTCGAGCTCGACTTTTTAGCTCAATTTCAGTTCGAGCTGAAGCCCACCTCGGTATTTGACAATCGAGCTCAACTTGAATACCCTTTGACTCGAGCTCGATTTGACTTGTTTGCACCCTTAGTTGGTGGTGCTGAAATTTGATAAAGTGAGCATTGTTTCCATTAAGATTTAAAACTTGTTCTTATTTCTATATATATTTTTATTAGAAAATTTTAAAGTATAGTTATTATAATTTTTTTTTTTAAATCTGTGAAAAAAAGTGATGTTTAACATATCAGATAATATTTCATAAGAATAAATAAAAAATAAAAAAAATTAAATAAATAACTAAGATATAATTAATGGAGAATTTATTTACTAAGAAAGTTTTCATTTAATTTTAGCTATTTAAATAGCTCACCTAAAAATTTAGAATGATTTGTATATGAAATGCCATTATATTAAATGCCACGTTAAAAATTAGGATATCCTAAACATAATTTTAATATAATGAATTTACTTAAAGATTAATATTATATAAATTTTGATTTATTTTTTATTTATTATACTCAACCTTAAATAAATTCAGTAGTTTTAAAACTCACCATAAATAAGATTTAATCAAAATAAATTGACCAAATTATTTTTCTTCATCACGTGTGCAAAACTAATTTCTTAAAATATATATACATAACATTAAATTTAACTATTTGCAAAATTAAATACTTGGGGTCTATTTGCTTGGAGGAAAAATGAATGGAAAGCATTTACTATGCTTTGCTTCTTCACATTTTAGTGTTTGATTGGGTGAAAATCAAATTCAAAGTAAAATAGAGTAAACGCGGTGCATTTCATTCTAGTTCAATTTTGAGGTAAAACATTCTCCCCTAGTTTGGGGCGAGAACGCTTTACACTGCCTCATTACTTGAGCACCGCAGCCGACGATCTCCGCCACCGCCCACTGCCACACACAACCGATTGCAACTTCTCGCCATTACCATTTAGAACTTTACATTCATTATTTCCAATAAAAAATTATTTACATGCATTTATTTTATATTCATCCAAACAAATCCAAAATATTCTTTTTGCAGTGCATTCCTTTTTCAGCCAACCAAATAATTTATGTTAGACGAAAATGTAAAAGTAAACAAAATTTTAATTTAACTTGAGCAAATCATCAATAGCGTTGGACATTGACATCTCATGATCAATGATATGTATCCATATATACATAATAAATATAATACAAGTTGAACAAAATAATCCAAAACCTTCCAAATGTGTAATAAACATTTCAATACATTAGTCTTAGATACCATGCAAGTTGTTATTATCATTGATGTCTTTTTCTTCCCCTTTCCCAATCATTTTCAGCAGTCTTTATCCTCAGTTCCATACTGAGGACTAAAAGACTGTATTTCTAGTTTTTCATGAACAGCAATTAACATAACAATATATACATCTGAAAGAGTATGAGAAATCAAATGGAAGACAATACAGGTCATTAGAAAAACTCAAACAAAGCAACATCAGGAGAAATGTCCAATACATCCTCTCATTTATGAAAAGGATAATGCCATTTTAAAAAAATTATTAGTGCGGAGTGTGCACTATCCGCACAAATACTGGGTAGCCAACGGTACTAAGTGTCGATACCTAGCTGGGTATAGTGCTTGTGCGGACGGTTCTCCCCGTCCGCACTCCGCACCTAATAATCTCTCGCTATTTTGATAAGTCTCTGCAACATTACAAGAGAAAAAAACAAGCTGTCTTTGGCCTTGACTTGACAAATGAGTTGGCTCAGACAATTTTACTCCCTTATTTTATAAAAAATAATTATGTATCATCCACAAGAAACTTATGAAGCCCATTTTTGATTTTTCAAAGGTTGACCTCATACTAGATTCTTCTCCTTGACCTACATTGCTTTTGTTTTTGAAAGTCCTAAAATCCCAAAAGCTTATGTAAGGTTGTTAACAAAATCATCACTAAAATTGTACCTACAAGACTCTTCCTTATTAAAAAGAAAAAAATTATCCTTTTGAACCAAAGAGGGTTTATCTCTTGTAGAAATATTGATGGCAGTGCCCTCTTAAGTTAGGAATTCATGATTAACCACAAATTTTGTGGTGGTAATGTCATTATTAAGCTTACCATCATCAATTCTTATCACCTAATTACTCAGGACTTTCTTAAATATAGTATTACTAATTGTTTGTTCTCAGTTTTTTTGAATGATACCAGTGTTAGTTTATTTTAAGTAGAGAGGTTTTAGATAAGATGAACCCATCTCTGATGTCTTCTTATTCATTGCTGTGGTTGAGTACCACTGCAAAAGTCTTCACAACATATATTCCCCACCTTTTAAAAGAAAGATGACATAACCTTATTAAAAATCTTAACTTATGATATGCTTGTCTTTGTTAATGGGGTAAGTTTTTTAAAAAACTTGTGAAAAACCTAACAATTTTTTAGATTTAGGGTTTAGGCAATCTATTACTAGTAGTGAGTAGTTAATAAGTACCACCTAAATTTCAACCATGATTATTACTAAGTTTAACGAGAAAGGCATTCCTCTTCATTATTCGAGTGTTCCTATTTCAAAGGTAAGAAGAAAACTTTCTTTTTGATAATATTTTCATTAAAATTCAAATAAAATTAAATGATCGAAGTCAAACATCTCTACCTTCTAATGGTAGAATTACCCTCCTTAAATAGTGTGTCAAACTCAATGCCCCTTCTACATCATACAAATTACTAGTCCATCCCAAATAGTGGTCTTGAACAAACTTGAAAGGATCTTTAATAGATTCTTTGAAGTGCTAAGAATAAATACATCCATACAGCAAGATCAAAGTTCTACTTTCAAAAATCCAAGTCATATTCACTCATTCTTCGTGAAGGTAAATGTGGCTGACCAAGGGGGTCGTGAAATTTTTTGCCTTCTGAGATTTATGGGAAGCTTATTAGTTTTACAAAGCTTGCAAAAAGTGGTATTTTGTATATTAAGTTACTTAAATTTAGCCCTTGATGGAGCCGTTATGTCTCTCTATTTATTGTGCCCCTACAATGCTTTTATTAGTACCTTAGCTCATGGTGTTGGTTTTCTGCTGATTTACTACTAAAGTTTTCCCCTGGTGTCCTCACTTTTCCCTACCGCAGCTTATGTGGTTCTCTAACATGGGTTTTCTTCTAACTTTGTCGGTTTGCCACGTTATTTTGCTCTATGCTTCGATCTCTCAATATTGTGCTAGTTGGATCTATTTGTGCGGACTCTGTATTTTATAGGTCTATAATATTTTTCCCATATTTTATTTGTTGGGTCTCCTATTTGTAGTAGATTCTAACTGTCAAAATTACTTGGAATTCATTTTCCTGAGAGGGAAGTATATAGGCATCAATAATGGAACTTGGAAGACACTACCCCAACCAAAATACTACCTTGTTAAGCAAGTTTTATTATTAAATTCTCGTGCAACTATGTATACCCGTTTGCCTCCACATCTGAAATACTAATTCTGCCACCAATAAGTATCACCTAATGATGCATGTTTTAGAAAAACTCATTTGCCGAATGCTCAACTCTATAATATAATTATTCTTAAGTAGGTATTGAAGCTTCAAGCTTGGAACTGTTTTACACCTTTAATTGAATTATTACATATTTATATGCAAAAGTCTATGCAAATAGTAAACATCTTACTGGGTATTATATACATCAGGAGTTCTATTAGCTCTTTTGTTGTGATAAGTACAACCCCTTGGATTTGTGTAATTGAATATTCTTGTCAGGTTCCTAGAGTTTGATACAAGTTCAGAAGATCATTGTTGAAAGTTTTGGCCATAAATTATTTCTGAGGCCATATATTTCTTACGATTCATTTCAAAGTGAACTACTCAAAAGTATTAAATCCTAAAACTCATAAAACAATACAAAACCTTATAACATTGAGTAATCAAACATCAAATAGTTAAACTAATTAATATTACCAATTATTTGGTTTAGTGGTCTAGTCTTTGACCTCTAAATAGAAGTAAAAGCTAAAAATTCAAAAAAAAAAAAAATAATAATAATAATAAATACCATCTTGATGTTTAATCATCCGCCTTCATGGATAAGAGCAGAGAAACAGCAATCTGGCAGCAATGCAAGGCCTTTAGAATAATATTTGTAATGAATCTAAAAGGCTACCCAATCTTAACCAGAACCAAAAAAAATTAAGACTGATACTAAGTCAAGTTTAAGCAAAGTTTGCTCAACTCAAAATCACTCAATTTCAAACATGCAAGAAATCAAATTTTATTTGAGCCAATTTTGGGGGAAAAAAAAAAAAGAACCAAAAGAGGTGGGAGGAGTTGGGGTACTGCACCTAGAATTTCTAGGAAGAGCAACAAAGCACTAACAATTATTAATTTCAATATATATATATTAAATCAAATATAAATAAATACATAATAGTTTCAAGCTGAATGAAAGAGCATCTTGAATGAGCAGCTGTAAAATTGGAATGGAATTCATGCAAAGGTAATTTCAATTATACGCTGAAATATGGAGCTGAGTTTTAAGCTACTCCAGATGTTATTATCGAACCTAAAAAATTCATTCAAGGATATTGAACAAATGAAAACTAGCGACAGATGTTCAATTTCGCTAAAGATCACTTCTGCTGTATCATTTAAGGAAACTCACCCTTTCCATGTCTTAGGAAGCATGAAATTTCAATTCGCGATGCCTGCAAGTTCAAATTTACAAAATTAGTAAAAACTCACAAAAACTGTATATTAACAGACGACCAAGTCATAAGTACTTACAGACAGTAAGCAAATCTTTATCAATTCGTTTATGCTGGCCAACTGAACTCGATATCTCAAATATGCAGATCTTCAATGTCAGCCAAGAGCCTAACACTACCAGTAGATCTCTGCTCCGAAAGGTTCACTACAAGCTGGCCACAAGCACCAGATATGTCTTCGCCCATTTGCAGCCTTATAGTGGTTCGGATATTATACGCACCTCTAAGCACTTTCTGGAAAACCTTGACATTGTGTTCTGAGCTTGTTCTGAAACAGCTGGAAGTGCCGATCGGGTTGAATGGTATCAAATTGACGACCTGTTTCAATCAATATAGAGCCCAAATGACATGAAGCAAGTCAAAATGGCAATGAAGATAATGGCTGGGTTTGTGATAACTTTTTTATTGCTTTATTGTTTAAAATGCAACCAAGAATTTGTTTGGGGTGCTACTTTATAACGGAGGTTTACAAATGTTTAAGTTCTACGGCTATTTTTTGTGACCTACAAACATCACTGGCGTTTCGTGCGTTCCGCATTTCTGAAAAGAAAAACGGACTAAAAATCCCTTTTTCATTCGACAATATTCCATAGAAAAAACTACTTCATCCACCTTCCAAAGTAGTTACTCATTCCTGCCTCCCTTCTATAGCATAATAGACGAGCTTATTGCACCAAGCTTCTGATGAGGACATCGTCAGCATTTTCGACGCCGGAGATCGACGGCCACGAGCATGACTTGTATTTTGTCATTTTATGTAGTAGCGTATTTTATTTTGATGTTTTTCCACTTTTGCCCTTATGAGCATTTAGTCGCTTATGTAGCCCGGAAGGGCATTTGTGTCATTTCTTACTTTTTCATTTTGGCTTATTTATATGAGGCCTCATGCATTGTAATTTCAGTTTTTTGATGAAATGAAATTTGCTCTTTGTTCTCTTTGGGAGTTCATCCCCCCCACGATCTCTTAGTGAGTAAGCCGGAGAAAACTAGATCTCTTAGTGAGTTCTAGTTTTCGAACTATCTAATCTTGCGGAAGTTCAAGGTGGAGACAAGTGAGGTTAGTAAAATCCGTAGTCGTCGAAGCCTTGAAAACCCCCTCTTCTTTTTCCCCTTGCTCTTGCCGCCGCCTATTCCAAGCAGCCCAAAGCCACCGACCCCCTTTTCTGCAGCCTCTCGCCGGCCAACCCCTCAGCCCCCCATGCCGCCGCCTCCTTATCCTCATCCCCTCTTGTGATTTTGAATTTTCCCCTCCCCCTTAATTACTTTCCTAATCAAGCCCTAGCAAATTTGGAAAGTAATTTAATGGGAGTTACACTTGATTTGAAATTCAAATTTCAATTCCCTCCTATTGTCATATGAGTTTAGGAGTTACTTAATATAATTAATTCTGAAATTAAAATCAGAATTTTGATTATATTAATTTAATCCTATGTGGTCCCCCACCTATTCAAATCCTCAAGCCACATCACCCCTTGCATGGCCGGCTCACCTCCTCTCTCCAATCCCCTTAATCTCCATAATTACTCATTAATTCCCCACCCAAATCTCAACCTAAGCTGCTGCTCTTTGTTTTCCCTCATACTGAATTAAATCCTCCCCATATGCTCTCTAACTCTCCTTTCCAAATCTGTCCAAACCACAACCGTTACCTCCCAATAGTTTCCCCACGTTCTCATCTCCTATCCATGTGATTCCCGCTGGTTGGCCTTGAATTCCAGCAGGTGACGTGCTGTCCAGACATTTCTGCATGCTAATAGTGGCTGTCCACAATTGGCTGTCCAGATTTCTGGACTGGTTCTGCTGTCCAGCACCATTGGACATCTAGAATTGCTGTCCAAATACTTCCAGCACCCTATAGCAGCTGTCCAAGAAGATTTGGAACATGTTTTCTTGCTGTCCAGCCTGCTAGAAGGTCTCCAAACACCGTCCGGACATTCCAGGCCGCCGAATACACCTTCAAGAAGTCGCTGTCAAGAATTCCATACTCCGGCCACCTATCCAAGAACGACGATCCAAGGCTCCTTCTTCCTCGGAGCGACCTCGATTCTAAGGTGGAGACTCTTCTTCCGCTAAAGCCTAGACTAGTTGAGCGTATGGGCTCCAAAGGTGAAAGTTTTCATTATTAAATCGTGGACTCTTGTTACAATCGTAGCTTTACAATTATTCTTTGTGTTTCTTGAATTGTTTGGTTGATTGATCTTGCTCTACTTTGCCTAACCAAGTTAAAAACCACGAATTCCAAGGATCAATCTTTTTGCTATAAGTGATAATTTTACTTTGGGATTATTTGTTTAAATTGCTCTCGTTAATTTCTTAAAGTAACTCCATCGCATGTACGTTTCACATCAGCTTCAGCATAAAAATTCCCTCCTGTTGCTTGCACTTCTATCCACTTACCTAAATTGCACAAGCAATTCTTTTCAAAAGCTAAAGCTCTCAAAGCCCTAAACTTTCTCCTTGGAAAATTATTTTCCTAAAAGACTTTTTGATCGTTGCACCCTTTGTGACTTTAACTTATACAAGAATATTTATTAAAATGAAATCCAAACAACTAGCTGTTAAAACATAATTATTAGTCATTTTCATTCCAAATAATTATATTTCTTATTTCCTCCTATTGAAATTCGGATCATCCAAAACATATTTAATTCTCTAAATGTCATATACATTTTCATAACCTTGTTTCAACTCAACTTATTTCTGAAGCTTTTGTTTAGTCTTTTTTTTTTATCGACTACATGTTTTTATTGATTAATTACAGAAGTCGATTGCAATCAAAATATTTATATACATATATTACTCAACAGAATTGTAGTATCTCTTTACATACTTTCAATGTATATATATATATATATATATATATATATATATATATATATATATATATATGACTATTTGAAAATATACTTGTCAGATATATCTTAATTTTTTTAAATATTAAATATATAGGCGACACACAAACAATTTTAAATTTTAATATGTCATGTTGCTTTGAATATAAATTCTTTACTATAAGCATTGATATTCTTCTCTCTTTTTTTTACAGATTAAAAACAAATACTAATTCAAAATATAATATATAGGTTGTACTATGGGTAACCCTAAGGATGGGGAGCGTTTGCAACATGGGAGCGCGATGTTAAATTTATTTTTTGTGATTTATGTTTGTAGGAAATTGAACTAGGCAATCATCCAACTACACATTTTAATAAAGAAAGTTAGATGAATTTAATGAAGAGCTTCCACAAGAAAACAGGTAAAGAATATAACAAAACACAACTTAAAATAAATGAGATCAACTAAAGAAAGATTGAAATTTATGAAAGGAGCTTAAGCGGGGATCAACTAGATTAGATTGGGATCCTAAAAGAAAGAGCATTGATGTTTCAGATGAATGGTGGAAATAAAAATTAGAGGTGAATGTAAATTTTCAAAATATTAACATGTTTGTTTTCATAGCTCTTATAGAATTAAATTTCAAATTACAGGTCCTTCCAAATGCCAAAAAATTTTGATATGATGGTATAGATCCTAAATTAGAACAAAAGCTCGATTTGATGTTCATCGGTGTGGTTGCTACGGGATCTAATAATTGGACTCCAACTAAAATTTTCAATCTTCATAGACATGAAGATTCTGAACAAGTAGATAATGATAGTGGTGCTTTAAATGATTCAACATAAAATTGAGATGATCATATTAAATATACCCACTCAAAACGTCAACCATCTATGATAAGTACAACTGCACGGATGAAACAACATGGTGCTACATTCATAAGAAATCAAATCACACAACTTCTTAGTTCATGTGTAAATATTACATCAAGATCAACTACATCAGAAGTACTAAATATACATCCATCGCTTACTGAAGCCATTAAACAGCTGGATCTAACTATATCAGTTTTTTATGGCATTTCACTATACTTATTCTTGACAAAGTTTCTCGAAGATCCTACAAAACGAGAAGTTGTCATGGCAATGGTTGATGAATGAAGAGTTCATTACCTTCATTACCATTTTGAAAATCATGACACTTAAATTTTCTAGTTCTTATGCCTATGGATGTCATGGCCTGCTAAATTTTCTTGGCTTTTATGTTAATTTGGTGTCAGTTTGTAAGTTCAATGTAATTTGTCATTTAAAGTTGAAATGCTTTCCATATTTGTATTGTTTTTCGTTAAGACGGTAGTTTACACATATATGTATATATATATATACTAACTATCACAAGTCTAACAAAGTTCTATGGTGCATTTTAATTCTCAAGAATATTAGAGTTGTAGCATTCTTGTTTTCTGAAAATATTTCTTTTCAAGCTAGTCTAATCTTTAATAAGTTATACACGAAATTCATCATCCACTTCTAAAAAAATTTCTACACACCTTAAATCAAATTTACTTAATGAAATATATGTTCTTGTAATTACATTATCATTCTATTTATATATATATATATATAATGTAGTCGTATTGCTTTATGAAAGTTAAATTAACTTACATCAAAGTTAGTAAATATTCTTCTATTAGTGCTCTACTTATTAATCTGGGAAGTCAAGCTAGATACTTAATATATTGAAATCTTTTGTGTAGTGTGATTAATGTAGTCTTAAATAGGGGTGTCAATTCGGGTCAACGGGTCGGGTTCGGGTCCGACCCGACCCGAGTGTAAACAGGTTGACCCGAACCCGACCCGTTTAGCCAAACAGGTCAGGGATTTTAACCCGAACCCGACCAGCGCGGGTTACCGGGTTGACCCGACCCGACCCGCGAACCGGAACATTTGCATTCCTTCAGGCTTCAGCTGGGGCAAAGACTCGGAGGTACGCGCGACATCGGACATGGGCTCGCCACATCGCGCACGGGCGACGACGAGACAATGGGCGACATCGGACATGGGCTCGACCACTCGACCACGCACAGGCGACGACGCGAAGTCGCTAACTCCCGCGGGCTTCGGCAGCTCAAGCGGTGCCGCTGCGGTCCTCGCGTGCGGGATGACGTCGTAGGCGACCCGCAGACTAGGCATCGGGCCGTCGTAGGCAGTAGGCAATAGGCACCGTGCAGGGTTGCAGGCACTGCGTCGACTACGACTCGGTTGGACGGCTGCCATCGCGGACGTCCCTCGATTCCCTCCCACGCGGGAAAACTAAAAATGGGAGGCGTACACGGGTCAGCTCGGGTCAATTTCGGGTTACCGGGTTGACCCGGACCTAACCCATTTTTTAAATGGGTTGAAAATTGAAACCCGAACCCGACCCGTTTGTTAAATGAGTCGACCCAAACCCGGATTTTTCGGGTCGGGTTCGGGTAAGGTTGTCGGGTCGGGTCAATAATTGACACCCCTAGTCTTAAATTAACAGGCTTGTATATTGCCCTTGCACATTTTATTCCTGTAATTACATTTTTATTCTATTGATTTATGTAGTTAGATTGTTGTTATGAAAGTTAAATTACTTACATCAAAGTTAGTAAAATTCTTCTATTACAACTCTACTTATTAATCTGGGATGTCGAACTAGATACTTAATAAATTGAAACATTTTGTTGCAGTGCGATTAATGTGATCTTAAATTAATAGGTTGTATATAATCCTTGCACATTTTGTTTTGATATTACAAACTATGCTTTTGTTTTTACCATATTACTAAAGAATAATAATTTGATATTCAAATACAATACAGTAAGATACTGTTTCATTTATACTTTCTTACTAAATTGAGGCATGTGAATGTCATTAGTTAAAAGATAACTTGGATTTGTTTATAATCTCATTATTATGATGCGGAGCTTGACAGTTTCAAAGCAGTATACAAAATAAATTATTTAAAACCTTTATTGAAAGTCTTGTGAATAGAATCCTAACATTGTTGAACTTCAGAAAGCAGTTCATAATATAAAATCAAATTGTGATATATGAGTTGCTTAAGTTCTTAAGAATAACATATCATGTTGTGAAATAATATTACAATTATAAACAAGATAAAAAAAATCACTAGTGATAGGTATTATCCCGAGAATCATCTATGAATTAGTTGAGATAGATTCATGTTATTGTCCGCTCAAACGCATTAATTATGCTATACAGTTGTATCAGAATAAACTGACAACTTAGCATAACATGAACTATCAACCATTGTCTTAACCCTAAAATGTGCTACATCAACTCTATCCAATGAAATGAGTAAATTAGCACATGAAACATAAAGAAAACATAAAATTTTAAAATATAGTCCTAGCAATCAATGCTGTGTTAGGGTTTTTCAAAGTTATACCTATATTTAATGAAGACAATTTCAACAGCTTACGAAACTATCTTCTAATTAATAGTGGAGACGAAAATTAATACTAACCACTTCAAGTGTCTGCAACAATTTGCCAAGCTGGTGCGCATGCTGCTCAAGATCATTTATACCATCAAGCATGATGTACTCGATGAAAATATTCCGTTGACTGGATGAAATCACCAGTAATGAAATTTGACCAAAAATGTTACGCATGCATTGCAAAGGACATGGAAATACCATATTTCAGAACTAACCTCTTTTCTTGATAGGCATGCAGAGCTTCCATAAGCCTTCCAAGAGGAAAAGCTCTTGCAGAAGGCATTATCTGACACCGGATATCCTGGTCAGGTGCATGCAGTGATACAGCAAGGTTGACATTCGGAAGAGTGTCATGAAACTTGTTGATGGCATGTATGATCCCAACCTGCAAATTTTATGCCAAAATATCACATGTAGTGTTAAACATAAGAAATATTTAAACTAGTTTTGTTTTATCAGATAAAGTGCATTCAAACATTTATGTCTGCTTGTTTCATGGCAAAATCAGATATTTGAGTTTGCTATATCCGTTAATATAAGTAGTAAACCATATATTTTTGGGTAAAACTTATTCATCTCTAACCTAAACTGAACTTACAAATAAATAATCATCATTAGCCTTATCCCAACAGCTACAATTCATAGAATTTGAGAAAGGTAAAAATATCTTCTAATTATGATACAAAATTATCCCTATTTATAAATCTATACAAGATGTCTTAATAAAGAAATAAATAACTTCTAATTGATACATAATTGCCTCAATATAATCCTTCATAATTCAGCTACACAAATATAGAAGGATATTGACGTGATCCAGGTGAGCCTCCCACGGATTCTCATCCTGACCGTGGGATCAAATGCCAAGGGATGATTGAGATTTTTGACACTCCCCCTCAAGCTGGAGACCAGCTTGCAATTACTCGCTCAGAGGTAGAGCTGCATTGGTTATGGATAGGATATCAACCACCAGAGAAAGCTGACAGCCTGACAATGAAGGCCGATGATGGAAAACTATCCTCAAAATTCCGACAATTAAGGCCGGTTGTAGGAACTTGTATTCCTTAAAATTCCAGCAAAGAAGGCTAGTAATGAGAACATCCTCAAAAAATTCTGGCAATGAAGGCCGGTGATGGAAATTTTGTATTCCTCAGGTTCCCAGCAATGAAGGCTGTATTTATAGTAGCAATAAAGGTTGATTTGATCAACCATGAAAGTTGAATTGCTTGTATCAACAATAAAGGCTGATTTGATCAGCAATAAAGGCTGATTTGCTTGTATCGGCAATAAAGGTTGATATTAGATCTTAATCAGATCTTAAATCTGATTTAAGGTTTTTTTTTCGTTTAATTAACCGGGCTAAGCCAAGTTTTAAAAGATTCAAACCGGATGGCTAGGGCTCAAAGAAAGGCACGATTTGCCCTCTCAAGCCGCAAGTCAAGTCTCCGTCCCGACTTCCTTCTTGCGGTCAGCAGGAGGAGTTCAGTTGGCTTGGCCTCTGCCGAAGCCCCGTCTCCACTGGATGGGTCGACAGCACTTGATCTTCAACGGCAATGAAGGCCGTTTCTTGCTCCGTCCATGCCCATGGCTTTGGTCGCATGTCTTCGCTTCTTCCGTCGTTGGCTTCGACTGGCCTTCTTCGACGACTTGCTCCTCCTATCGGATCGGAAGTTTTGAAGACTCGTTCGTGGCTATTCGACTAACCTCCTTGGACGACTTCCTCTCCGTCAAGGCAAGGCTTCGTCTGCGGCTTGTAACTTCCGTCTAGGCCTCCATCCGTCGTCTGTTCTCCAAGCTTCATCCGCAAGGGCTTCGTTACATCATAGGAGGTATAGGCACGCGTCGCTTCTTCGACTCCTCGGTGGCTGTCCGACTACACTCCTTTGACGTCGTTGCTGTTTGGCTTCGGGTGCGTCGCAGGAGGTGCTTCTTCGGCTCCTTCGTGGTTGGTCGACCGTTCGCAGGCAGTGCGAGAGTCATATAGAGCTCCGTAGCCCTTCTCTCGTTCCGCCTGGTGCTACCTCCTTCTGGTGCCGATTCCGCCTGGATGTTCGATTCCTCCTGGTGCCGACTCCGCTTGCTTGCGTTCGTTCGAGTCGGAGGCAGCGTCGACAGCACCTGGAAGCTCCGAATTTTTTTTTTCTTTTCCTCATCCGACGATTCTACGATCGTTATTCAATCGGCAATGAACAATGAAGGCTCTGATACCATGTTACAATTCATAGAATTCGAGAAAGGTAAAAATACCTTCTAATTATGATACAAAATTATCCCTATTTATAAATCTATACAAGATGTCTTAATAAAGAAATAAATAACTTCTAATTGATACATAATTGCCTCAATATAATCCTTCCTAATTCAGCTACCCAAATATAGAAGGATATTGACGTGATTCAGGTGAGCCTCCCACGGATTCTCATCCTGACCGTGGGATCAAATGCCAAGGGATGATTGAGATTTTTGACACCAACTATTTCTGTTTGGCTTTAATCATCTTTCTCTATATGTTTATTTTGTTCCTGTTGCATGAGGTGCTAATTCTATTTAATGCAATTTTTTTGTATTACTTCAATCCACATTACCTTTAAGCTAATTCATTTTTCTCCCTCATCTTTTGACATTTATTTATGCATGTCATATTGGCACACCACCTTTTATTTATTTATATGCCCAATCCACATAAGTTTATTTTCACAACATTGTATTCAAAAAATTCAAACTCCAATTGCTCCAAGAGACTCTCCAGATCTCACATGTTTCTTTAGAGACATCTCAGACCAATCGCAATGATTTTTCTAGTATTTTCTAGTCAGCATTCATAGCACTGCAGTGACCAGATAACACAGCAAGCTGTAGTGGAGATGTTAGCCAAGGCAGTGTAGCTGTTTGCAGGCAGATTTGGACGTAGGAAACAACAAAGAAAGGTGATCTAGAACTAGATGCGTATATAAATATCTAATGTTGAAATTAAACACCTTAGATTAGAGCAACAATAATTATTCAAACTTTTAGCAAATTAAACAGAGATTAAATACAATAAGAGGGGTGATGTAACTTAGGCTAAATTATACGATAATCGTTTAGAATCATAACTTAACCAATTCAATCAAGCTTAGCATAACATGAGGGATTTTCAAAGGAAATCTTGAAAATCTCTAAATTAACATTTAGACTAGTCACTAGTTGGGTCCAATCACTCAAACTCTTAATAAATTGGCTTACAGAGAAAGTTTACACAATTCTTAACAATTGAAGGGGAAACTTAGAAGAGAAAAAACTTGGAGGAGAGTTCACTATTGTCAAGATTCAGAAGTTAGTCGCCATTGGACTGAAGGGTGTTGTTGGTCGATGGCGGTGACAAGGGAGAAGAGGATTCTCTCCACGTAGTCTTCAATGGATTGGTCGTTTGCAAAGTCGATGTCGAAGAACGGTGACTGGAGGATGTAGATGAACCCTTGTTCGTTAAATACAAAGCCGTGATCTTGTTCATGATCGGTCATTCATGAGTAAGGAGGCCAAGAGAGGTGTTGTTTTTCCTTCCTTAGGTGAAGTACCAAGCCTAGGTGAAGAGGCGTAGGAGATAATGGAGGGACTTGGGTGGTCGGCCAAGGCTAGGAGGGTTTACTTTAATTTCAGATTTTGGGGTTGACTAGGGACGGAAAATTCAAATTTCTGAAATTATCTCTTATGAACGCTATGCTTTTTCTTTCATCTGCTTGTGTGATGGATTTTCGTACAACGCTAAGACGTTAAACTATATATTTCTCTATCGACATGAATATTCTAAAACGCAACCATTATGAGGGGGGCCTAGAGAAAATAGTTCAAGTGGTCTTGATAATGCATCAAGTTGTAGAGTTGCAGGAGTCTAATTGAAACTCAATATCCTCATATTTTTTAAGCTCCTTGTGTCGTTCATATATTGAATATTACATTGAAAAATACATATGATCCAAAGAATGTAGAAGATAATGATATCACCTATACAAAATGCAACTGAATCATAACATAATAGGTTGCGAGCTTCATAAAGACATTCATCATGAATCACTCAGTGAAATTTTCAATTTTTAAGGGGGCTTTCATATTTACTTCTTTGGAAGATTTTGGCATTTTGTGAGAAAAATATGTTGCAATTGAAAAGAATTAATGAACGCTCATGTAATAAAATATTTATTTTATTATTAACAGTGTTTGTTTTTCTTTTATCATTATAATTTTCCTTTATGAAATATATGTAGGAATTGAAAGAAATTAATTATTGTTCTTTTTGGGATGACTTTGATAGAGAACAGCATAAATTATAAATTTCATATTAATAATTATAAAAATATAATAACGTGAACACGATGTATCGTACCCTACTTTTTAAAATTATATCATGTCGTCATGTCCATTTGACCATGTTCGTATCCTTGCCTCATAGCTTGTCGCTCATATCTTATGAAGCACAGACACATACACGAGATGTCAATTATTAAAAATATAAGAAATGGACATGGGCTGAACACGATATTATAGTTTTTGTATCTTAAAAATAATGCATGGAAATATAATAAGTAGAATATTAAGAATAATTAAGAAATATAAATCGTTTAACAAGAAATTATTCTTAAAATGATTAATATTGGAATACTGAGAGTCGAGCATCGATATCATATGTCAGACATCGAGAGGGAAAATAACAATGCAATTGGGGGAGTCGGGTATCAATATTAAGCAATAGGCATCGGACATCAATGTGAAGAGAGTATCCGTCATCGATGTTAAAATGATGTTAGACAAAGAAGAGATGTCAAGATGGCACTGGGGTGTCATTGTGGGTATAGAAATAGCCGGTGTCGAATATCAATGTTAAGATAACATCAGACTTTGATGTTGAGATAGTTTGAAATGTTGATTTTGCAACGATGCAGAGTCGATATTGAGATGACATCGGACATTGTTATGAAACTCTGGCCACTACCCACTAGAGAGAAATGAAAATGAGAATTTTTATGAATGGGGTATAGAGTGTGGGCAACTGATTTAGTGTTGTGAAGAGGAAATAAGAAAGTTCTATTTTTTAAATAATTTTTTTTAACTACAAGAAATTATATTTTAAAATATTTTAAAAAATATTTAAAACACGTGTGTCCAATTTGTTTTAATATTTTTTAAATTTGACACGTCTTTGATGTGTCGGATACGTGTCAAACACTGCATGTCTCTTTGAGGAGAAGTGTCGGTGCATCATAGCTCATATCTCACAAGCACATGCAATTCCTGGTTGCTCTCAAAATTATAATCTATATTAAGCATTCATCCTATTTGCTTCTTTGTAAAATGCAGCCTAGTTCAAAAGAAATGGGAATAAAATCTAGGGCTTAAAGTACTAATTACAAAAGTACCCTTGATTTTTTGATAAAATCCTAACAATAAAGTTGTATCCATTCACCACCTACTCCCTTATACCACCCAAGAACCCTAGAAGCTTATTGACAAGCAAGTGGCAGCAAAGCGACAAAGCAGCCAATAGGAAGAGCTTCCTTGGGACATAGAAGTCAAGAAGAAACCTTTATCTACATGCTTGAGTCATAAAAATAGTTGGTGTTCAGCACTAAACATTTACTACTGTTTGTTTCTCTACCAATGGCTTTACAACCAACCACCATCTAAGCTCCAGTCCTACAAATCAACCAAGCTTCCACTCCCAAATACTCTAACTAAGCCATAAACCAACAAACGTGCTTTCCCCTGAATTAAAAGGTTAGAATGAACAAACCTTGAGCCTCACCTACTGCCACTAATAAATTTTAATCATACACAACTAGACCGCAAAATAAAAAATGAAGCACTATAGATCTACTATCTGCCAGTGTGTGCAGGACAGAGAAGCATTGCAATCACCAAATCAGCATTAAAGAGTTCAAAGAGGGAAAGATCATGCAAGTGAAGATATGCAAATGATAAATTTACTCCTTTAACTTGAATGAAAAAGCCATTCTACAGGCACATTTTAGAGATTGAAGCTAGTTCATAATACCTACAGTTGACACAGTAATTCTTTTAGGTGATAGCTGAAATGGGGATCCCATCATGATCTGGATAGCTTCCACTACTGCGGTGAAGTTATTTAATGGCTCCCCCATTCCCTGGTTACATTGAAATAATTTGAGTTAGGCCGGTGAAAACCTTCCACAAGATATTCCGCAAGTCTTCTAATTTTAGCTCTTGAAACAGATACTGGCAATTAAATAAGGACAGTGCTGAAATAAATTGAAGAGAAATGTATTGCCAAAAAAAGAGCTTTGCACTAAAAATCAAGTGAGAGTCATGTCAAAATAAGTCCTTTAATCCTACACCCAGCAAAGAGCATAAAACTTGATGCACAAATCTGTACCATGAAAACAACATTGCGTATATCTGAGAAGCGAGAGGCATGGACTAACTGTTCAACAATCTCTCCAGGTGACAGATTATTCTTAAAACCCATGGTCCCAGTTGCACAGAATTTACAAGCCATTTTACAGCCCACCTGAAACATAATATAGATATGTAAAACTCATAATCAATTGCTTTCATTCTGAAACCAAGTATTTATTGGTACAACGGAAGGGAAAAATATTAAACCTGTGACGAAATGCACAGGGTTGATCTTTGACAACCAGGACGACGTTTTCCATCATACTTCCCAAGTGTAGGGTCATACCGCATTATTACTGCTTCCACCAAATTTCCATTCTAACCAATAAAAACTACATGAAATGAGCTTCTTATGATTCAATTTTAAAGCCACGTAGTTTATAAAAACTCTAACAAAACTACAATATTTATTAGAATACATATGCATCAATTAACTACGTAGTGGGACAAAGGCTTGATATTGTTGTTGTAGTTGTATGCATCAATTAAGTAGTGATTGAACATTCCATGTGAGCATCTCAATTTAACCACATGAGATACAGAGCTAGAACAATAGTTAGTTTGCCTTTATTATAACTTGGTTATTATAAGTTCAAATCACAAAATGCCATTTCAAACAGATTAAGTTTGCCTACATCAAACTCTTGTCAAACCTTACATTGGTGGGAGACTTCAGCACTTAGCATTCAGTTTAAATGAACCATGGTCTTAACAAGTTTATTCATTATGAGTAAACATCAATTAGGGGATAAATCAAACTGAAAACATAGCGCATAAATGTTGATAATACAATTAACTGAATGGCATTCCAGACCTTGGGATAAATCAAGGAAAGCGCTCATCAAGTATTAGGCGGCAGAAGGGCTTGAACAAGTGGATTTCAGCATTATACAATCTTTGTAACAGATTTATCATTGTCAAATCACCATTAAACTAAGGAAATGTGTATCTGCCTCGTTGTAGTCTCAAGCTGTTGATGCTTTTCCTTGCATACATTGACAATGCATGGACATTAAACATATAGCATGTAGAAAGCATCACATCCTGCTAGCTTTAAAATTGGTACTACACCTAAAAGATGACACCAATGAAATCAAATAGATCCATAATTTCAAAAGAAATTTGATCAGCTTTCACTATTTCAGTATACTTCATTCAAATCTTAGGGTCAGCAGTTGTAGTTGATTAAATGGAAGATCCAAATCAGTTTGTTGCACCTTGAGGAAATCTTGTAACATGGAGGAGTGAGAACTTGATTGTGATTGTAATATCAAATGCTTAAGCCAAATTTATAGCCATGGCCCAAGGACTTGTGAACTTCTATGGTTAAAGTTAATCCTTGATGAACTTAAAATCAAGAGTGAATGACCTACTAAACTCTATTGTGGAAGTAATTATGCCATCAATTTTGCCAACAATCCAAAAACATCGAAGTAGATAAAAAATTCAAAAAGGAAAAATAGGGCAGGGTCTAAAGCAACACTCCTTACAAATCATCGAGTAATCAACTAGCTGATGTCATAACCAAAGGATTCCTGCTTCAGGATTTCAAGATATTCCAAGCAAGTTGGGAATGACCAATATCTATTCAGTAGCTTGAGGAGTGTTGAAAATTTTGAAACTAGCATCCAGATTTTCCCTTCCTAAAATAACTAAATCTGGGATGTACGACTCTAAATTATTATTATTTGTTTGCATTTAATTGCTCTCTCTTTAGGGCTCTCCAAGTATAGAATTCTTATATTTTTCCAGATTGATTGATTGATCAAATCCTTTTAAATATAGATCACCTCCATGTATGACTATGTCAAATTATTACTGCATTAAATAACAAAAACAATGAATAATCTTTCCATAGTTTTATTTTCTTAAAAAAAAAGCAGAATAATGTAGAATAAATGATAACAAATATGAACAATGTGATTCTTGCTAGAAACCTACAAGCAAAACTGCTTCTTGAGCAAGATTTTGACAAAAAAATGCATTGAGAAACCAACTGTATTTTTTTTTCCATCAACTCAAATAATGACATATTATGAGGATAATTAATATGATTCAAAATTTAAACAACAAAGCCTCCAACATTTCAGACTCCATAAACATAATTCATAACAAGCAAAGAAAAAAGCAGGAGAAAAATAATTCTTTATACTGCTTTTGCCGTAAAGAATCATTAAAAAAGCATTCCATGGTGAAAGCCAAACATGAAGCTTATGGCAACAATAACATCAATTAGCTAATATTCAAATCTGGATTCACGATCACAGGATAAGCACCCCAATCTTTTAGTTTAAAAGCGTTTTTACCACAAGTCTACAACAGCAAGAAATCCTGATTGACACAATCGGGCAATGCATACCTAACTATAGTCTTAATTACCACTAAAAATTTTTAGATGTGCTTACGATAATATTGTGTATGAATCACTCGTCAAACTAAAACGACATTAACTATATGGCAAGCTCCAACGAATATGCAAGCATTCCCAATTCTCAGATGCAAAGGCAAAGTAAAAAAAAAGACCAGATATTTAAATTAGATAAATAGAAGATCCAGTAATCAAACGAGGTCTGGTTTACGGGGGAAAGAGGAACACCTGGAGACGGATAAGCAGCTTGGTAGTAAGACCGTCCTTGGACTTCGCGGCCGACGTGAGGGACGATGTCATCGCTTTGAATTTAGACCTAAGGATGGGGTAAGCTGCCGCTGGAAGTGAAGGGATCTCATCAAGCTCGCTGGTAGGCTTCTGGCGAACATGCCTGGAGAAAACACCAGGCAAAAAAAAACCCTAGTTTAGGGACCACAAAAAACTACCCACCATTACAATCTGACCTTAGAGAGAGAGAAAGGGATTGAGGGACCGATTACTTCCAGATGATGGGGATGAACTGTGAGCTTATCCCAGCATTCTCGAATTCGTTTCTCAGAGCTACGGCATCGAAAACGGAGCGAAACGCCATATGTGAGATCGCCAAGATTTCTCCGTAGTGATTATTACGTAATAAGTTCGGCTCCGGAGAGATTACTAATTAAGGTCTTTTAGAGGGAACTTTTATTACATCCTCTGATCGGACGTAGTCTACACTGATCAGATGATTGTTACTCTATTTTTGCTAGGTATTTGATCGGTATTGTTAGGTATTATTTGATAATAACGAATAATATCACTCTGGGAAGATCAATACCGACTAATACCGAGTATTACCAAAAAATACCGAGTTTTTCTAGAAAAAACTCCGTATTTTTTGGTATTGCTCGGTATTGCTCGGTATTACTCGATATTTTGTCTTCACATAATGATATTTCTCGTTATTATTGGTATTGCTCTGTATTTCTCATTTTGTGCATGCGATCTTAGTGCCGGCCGAACGTAGCTCTACGTACGTTCACTGGACCAAATAAAAGTTCATTTTAGAGGTCAATCAGCAAAAGAATCGTTTGGAGACTAATTAAAATGAGTTATGTCAGCAGTATGAGTCATGGTACCAATTAGTTTTAATTCGTTGTATCGAGCATAGGGTAACGTGATGAATTTTAGTTGGTCTCCGGACGGCTTTCGACATCCGCACAAAATAACTTTTCCAGTCAAGGCGATGCACCATGTCATTGGATATGCATATGATATGATATATCTTAATTGATCTACGAACGACATCTAGTGACCACAAGTAATAATTTCAACTCCTTAGTAAAAGATTGAGTTAAATGGGTTGAAATTAGTTATAATTTAGCTCCGGAACAATTAGTCCAATTCTACTCTATTTGCGGTAAAGATAGCAATAAACTCTAAAATAAAATTTAGCTATTAATTCAATATTTTTTGTGAAGAATTCTTATAAAATTACTATAATTTATTATTTTTTGGGGCTGTTGCATCTAAATTGATTGACCTAACATGCTTAAGGTCCGATTAATATGAACCCACACAACTTAAACAATTTTCATGTCAAATCAGGTCGGGGTTCAAGTTAGGTTGAACAAGATTTGAGTTGAGATTTTTTATTCGTTTAATAAATAGGTTGAGTTATAGTCAACTATATTCGTCTTGGGTCATTCGGTCCGTGGCAAAGTTTCTATCTTTGCCTTCGACTATAATTTCAAGATTAGTGATGTTATATGTTTAGTTATTTAGATTTGAATATGTCATTCGCATTTTAAAAAAACTTTCTACTAGATTGATCTTGTGCACATCAAATGCCTTAAACTTTCAATCAAATTTTCATAGAGAGTAGGATCCATCACACTGTCTTCATCATTTTGTGAAATTTTCTTTTGAAATCTTCACTCCACAACCAACAAGTTGGCTTTCTCTCTTCTTTCAGTATCGGTTGGTAAAAAAAAATGTTAATAAATAATTTATTTGAATAAATATGCATAAATAGACCTTAAACAAATGTGTATCAAAGTATTCATGTTATGTACTGATTGCTCATATCCCTATTTAGTAAGTGAAAATTTAATGATTATCTTGTAATGGCCGCATGAAATTAAAAATAGAACATAGAGTGCTAAAATAAGATATAACATTCATCGTTGCTTAGTTTGGTTGGTGAGCGAGTACGGTTGGGAATCCCCCAACCCGTGCTCAATTCCCCTTCAGCTGCAACGCCTCTTAAGTGAGGCACAATCAAGTGCGAGCGAGGAGGTTTCTGGGATGGGTGTCTCTTCTAGGTAAGTTAAAGATTAGTCATACCTCTAAACACTCTTTCGGAGATGGCAACGGGTGATTACCTCGTTCTAATATATATATATATATATATATATATATATATATATATATATATATATATATATATATATATATATATATATATATATATATATATATATATATATATATATATATATATATATATATATATATATATTACTTATCCTCTATATTTATTTGTTGTTTTCACCTTTATATGCCGAATATCCATTGTATAAAGGGGAAAAATAAAGTTTCAAATCCATCATATTTCACACCCAACAACCATCACGTAATCATTCTCATTATTCTATTTCATTTGAATACAAAATGAGTATATACATGAAAAGATTTGACTAGCTAAAGACTAATGTTTAATTTGGACGTTCTGCTTCTTAAAACAGTTTTTTAATATAAAAATTAAAAATTTTGTACTAAAAAATTGCTTTAAGTAGCATAAAAAAAAATCATCTCAAACAAAGCCTAAGTTTAAATGATTTGGTCACAAAAAAGTTGACTTTCTATTTTTGTAACCTGATTAGAATAGCAGATGTATTAGATCTAACTTATATTTATAAAAGTAGAGATATACATAAAAAGATTTAATTAGAAAAAAATATAAATGACCAAATCTAATACGTATACTCTTCTAACTGGTTCATCAGAAAGCCGATATTTTATATGACCAAATCATCTAAGACAATCCTCTAAGCTTATTTTTTGTAGATCTACTCTAACGTTTTGATGAATATACTTATTTCGTATTTTATCTCTAAGACTTCGTTTGAGACGAATTTTTTTAATATTTTTTAAAGCAGCTTTCTAGTAAAAAATTAAAATTTGTTTTTAAAAATAGAAAAAAAACTATTCCAAACAAAACCTTAAAAAGTAAAACCAGTCATATATGATATATCCATGCGAGCATCCTCATCTCTCCCACACTTAACTTGATTGAAACGGTTAGATGTCAGCAATTCAGCAATTAATGCATTCCAAGAAATTTCTACAATTTCAACAACTCTTTCTTCTATAACTAAAATACAGTTTCCACATGACTACAGACTAATGCAACTTTCCGAAGTCTCTCTGCAATTTCCAGCTATAGAAATCACAATAATTAAAATAGTTAAGTTTCTGAAGGCTAAGTCCACCTTCCCCGCCATTGTTGACGAGCTCAACCACGACCTCGTCATCCCCGCCGACTGCTCATTCTCAGCCGTACGCTTTCCCATCTTCAACGGCTCCTGATCAAAGCCAAAATGATCAATGTTTTACAAGGTCAAACTCATAACTCTTCCCCATCTATTATTAATACCTCCTTCAAGTACTCAGATTTCTCTCACAGCTAGCTTATCCATTCTTCCTAAATCTTCAATAGTTTCTATACTCTTTAATTCAGCTAATGGCTTCTAAGGAAATTGAAAGCCACAGGGAGGGCGCTGAGATCTTCCACGGCGATGAAATTTGCAAGAGTAAGTCGATTGAATTGCTAGAAGAGCTCTGCCTTCCAAAGGGTCTTTTTCCCTTGGAAGACATTGAGGAATTCGGCTATAACCGTACTTCTGGCTTCATATGGCTGATTCAGAAGAAGAAGAAGGAACATGTGTTCAAGCAGATCAAGAGAGCCGTCTCTTATGCTCCGGAGGTGACTGCCTTTGTTGAGAAATATAAGTTGAAGAAGATGACCGGCGTTAAGACAAAGGAGCTCTTGCTATGGCTCTCTGTTGTGGAAGTCTATTTCGAGAATCCGACTTCTGAGAAACTCACCTTCAAAACTGGCACAGGACTCTCTGATAGTTTTATCGCCTCTGCTTTTGAGCTGTAGAGGAATCTCTATAAGAGAAAACAGTCATTACTGCATAACATTGCGTTATGAGTTATCACATTACATAATCTTAAATCGTTTTTCTTTTTTGTTTTTCATGTGCGCGCTGCTTTGTATCAAGTTTATATGATTGCTTCTTAATGAAAAATTTTATTTTTCCTGCTAATCTTTCATAGAATTCTGCAATGTCGTGTTCTCCAAACCGAACTCTTCAATCAGATTAAGTAATCTAGGCCTAGCAATTATATAGGAAGAAATTTTGAAGTAAAATGAGAAAAACAGAGAACATCACAATTTTGATTTTTCAAATCTACTTGCATAAGGCTTTTTTGGCGATGAGCAGTAACTACGAGTGAAGCTTCACATATGCATTGTAAGAGCCCAAACTTTCAACAATTAAGATATTGTCCACTATGATCTAATGGCCTCATAATTTATGTCTTGTTAGTGTGATTTCCGAGAAGATCATTCACTGTAAGGGGCGCTCCTATACGAGCACACTTAACTTTGAAGTTTTTAATTAAATTCCAAGCGTTACATGAAAAAGCACCTCAATAATTTAGAATTTAACTTTATTCAACTTAAGGGTTTTCACAATCTCCCCAACTTAAAGTAATTATCATATATTCAGTTTTAGATCTACTCAAACGAAAGCTTTTAGACTTTAAGATTGACCTCCATAATTCGAGTTTACTTTCAACTCCCTCTCTATGCTTATCAACAAGAAGAATACATCACCAAAAAGCATACACCAAGGTACATCCTCCTGCAAAAATCATCCACAAGGCAAATAAGATTCTAGAAGTGATCTATACAAATTCAAGTGGTGGCTTTCACCATGTAGCATTTTGTCCCATCTAAGATTCAAGAGGTGACTTTGTCCTGTATGACACGTATTTCACTCTTTGGACTGGTTCCTTATTTTGATACCATTTGTAATAAATCAAATTTATATCCATCAATATTTTATCAGTTTTTGCATAATAGCTTCATAGTTTTATACCACTATTACCCATATGCTTAACTTCAAAGTTTTTAATAAAATTTCAACTTTTATATAAAAAGGCACCTCAATAATTAAGAAATTTATTTCATTCAACTTAAGGGGTTTCATATGCAAAGCATTTAGAATTCTACCAAGTTGAAAATTTCAAATATCTCAAAAAGTTACATTCACTTTTTTGTTCAGCAAAACTCCTAAATTTTAAACTCTATGTATTTAATTTACTTCACATTACTAATAAGTATTATAACTATTAGGCAAAACGGATAGACCTGTTGGTTGTAGGCTTGTTGCGCCTATGTATTAATTGTATGAATATGTATACTTTCGATTGAATGCATATGGATTCAGCTAGGGGATTCAATTTTTGACATGATCCGAACTCGATTCGGAAAAATTCGGGTTAGGGTGTACCCGGACCTGAAACAAGTCGGGTTCGGGTTCAACAAATCAACCCGTTTTAAAAATCGGGTTGGGTTTGGGTTGACACAACAACTCGAAAATGACCCAAAATTGAGACAAAAACTACTATTTGACACGGAAACCTGATGTTGACCCGTTTTGACCCGAAAATCAAAGATTGACCTGATTTTTGACCCGAAAACTAGCTATTTTTGGTCAACTTCGGGTCAATTGTGTCGAGTCGGGTTGACCCGAACAATGCTGGGTCAGTTCCGGGTTCGACCCAAACCCGACCCATTGACTCGAATTAACACCCCTAGATTCATCCTTAAAATTCAGAAATGCTCCTTAGAATTTATATACATTCTTAGATTCAAAGTTATTTGTGAAAATATTTGAAGGCTTGGCTATAGAAATAAAAAAAAAGTTCAATAAAATAGGGAAGAGAGAGATTAGATCGATCATTTTAATATGATCATTTCAATACGTGCAGAATAATTAAAATTATAAAATATTATAAGTTACATGATAAAATTTGCTAAAAAGTAAAATATCATACTTTTTTAAGTTTTGATTAAATTAAAATTAAAAAATATAAAATAAATAAAATTATTGAAGTTAGAGAGGATAAGGATAGCTTAATCAAAAGTATCATTAAAGTAATAAATAATTGAGTTCCCCTTTTGTTATGGGAGCATATTTTTCCTTTAATCCGTTAGATTATCTGACTCAAATTCAACCCAAAAATTTCGGGCTAGGGCCAATCCGTTTATCAAACGAGTCAGGTTCAGGTTGAAGAAACTGAGCAGTTTAAAAAATCGGGTTGGGTTCAAGGTTGATCTATAAACCTGAGAATGATCCATTTTGACCCGATTAACGGGATTTGCATAAAATCTGACCCTCTTCTTTACGTCTCACCTTCCGCAGTCCATTGAAATCGCACTCGCGAGTCAAGCCGACGTAGCCTTCCGCTTCTCTTGCCATCCTTCAGCCCGCAACCCCACTTCGTCGTTTTTCCTTCCTGTCATGCGGCTTTGACAAGACATTACAAACGAAACTTGCCACTCTGGCACTCCTCCAGCCCATGCCGCCGCCGCTGCCGGTGTCTTGAAGAACCTAACTGATGTTCCTGAGCTCCGGGAGAAGGTAATCGAGGAAAACATTGTGATTTGGCGGATGTAGTGGTTTCACCGACAGTGAAGCTAACTTAAGTGGAGGAGAAAGCAGTATTCATTTAGGATTTGTTGGATTAGAAGTAAAGACAGGTTGGCGGGTCGTGTCGGGTTGACCCGGGTTCGAAGCTGGTCGGGTTTGGGTCAGAGAATGTGACTTGACGTGTGTCGGATCAGTTTTGAGTTGGACCCGAACTCGACCCATGACCCAATTTTAACAGCCCTAGGTTGGATTTCAGCCTCTAAACAATTAACAAATTCAAATAAATAAAAATAAAATAAAATAAAAAAATTAACAAGTTCAAAGATATTTATAAGTATTTAACCACTCTTTCTTATTTTACTACAAAAATAGTTTCCACATGACCTTGAAGTCTTGAACTGATGCAGCTTTTTTCCCAAAAAAAAACTGATGCAGCTTTCGTGAGTCCTTCCTCCAATTACCAAGCTATAGAAATCACAATATTTAAAAGGCTTAGTTCACTTCCCCCGCCATTATTGACGAGCTCAACCTTGACCACGTCTCCCACGCCGACTTACGTACGTTATCCCATCTTCAACGGCTCGTGATAGAAGCTTAAATGGTCAATGTTTTACGAGGTCAAACTCTACTCTTCCCCATCTATTATTAAAACCCCCACAGGCACTCGGATTTCTCTCACAGCTAGCTCATCCATCCTTTCTTGAACCATAAAGAGTTCCTACATTCCTTAATCAATCTAATGGCTTCTCAGGCAATCGAAAGCCATCGGGAGGGCGCCGAGATCTTCCACGGCGATGAAATCTGCAAGAAGAAGTCCATTGAAATGCTTGAAGAGCTCTGCCTTCCTAAAGGTATGTTTCCCTTGGAAGACATTGAGGAATTCGGGTATAACCGTGCTTCTGGATTCATATGGCTGATCCAAAAGAAGAAGAAAGATCATGTGTTCAAGCAGATCAAGAGAGCCGTGTCTTATGCTCCGGAGGTGACTGCCTTTGTTGAGAAGTATAAGCTGAAGAAGATGACTGGTGTTAAGACAAAGGAGCTCCTGTTATGGCTCTCTGTTGTGGAAGTATACTTCGAAAATCCCACATCTGAGAAGCTCACATTCAAAACTGGCACAGGACTCTCTGATAGCTTCATTGCTTCTGCTTTCGAGCTGTAGAGGCAGAGCTGTCTATGTAGGAGAAGACAAGTCATTAATGCATCGCATTATGATAGTCTGTCTTTATTCTTATTTTTCTTTTTTCATGTGGTGCTCTTTATCAGTTATCGATAACTGATTGTCGTAGTTCCGTGGTTCAAAATGAAATATTATTTTGCTTCCTATTCTGGCAAGGACTGTAAAAACTGTCGATTCTGCAATTTTTTTTTTAATTTTTTGCAAGTTATTCCAACTTCCAAAAGGAGACTTAGAACATATAAAACACTAATAAGGACCTGTTTCATTGTCTATTTAGCTAAACAAAATGAAAAGCCAAGGGCTGGTGCTTTAGCAGTCCCAACATATCGTCTTCTTCCGGTTTCGCTATTTTCTCATTTACTGCATCACTCATCTTACTTACCTACTCATCTGTCGTTTACTAGTGCTTTATTCATTGTTTATACTAAGAAGTTACTTTTTATAAAAGTTTTTAAAAATTACTTTTTTCACAACTAACTAACAACCACTTTTACAAAAAGCTTAGCAGTCCCAAACGAATCTTTTGTTTGTTCTGGTCAATATATAGGCCCATTTGTAGTCAACATTTTTGTGATTTAAGTGAGGTGGCATAAGCGAGTACTTAAGGTGAATTTAAGTTGGATGGTCGAAATGGAGGAATACATCGGACTTGTTGTGTGATAGAAAAGTCCCTCTCCAAAATTAAGGGAAAGTTCCATAAGATGGTAATGAGACATGTAATGATTTTTGGTGTAGAATGTTAACCATTAAAAGAGAAGCATAATCTTAAGTTAAGTGTTATCGAGATGAGGATGCTTAGGTGGACGAGTGGCTTTACTCGCAGGGACATGATACGAAATTGGCATATACGTGAAAAGGTTAAAGTAGCTCCAGTGGATGATAAGATTAGAGAGAGTCGCCTTAGATGATTTGGTCACATAAAATGGAGGCCTTTCGATGACCCGATTAGGAAAGTAGATGTATTAGACTTGACTTATGTTAAGAAAGGTAGATGTAGTCCTAAAAAAACTTGGTTAGAAAATATTAGAAATGACATTTCTTTATTAGATTTAGTTGAGAATTTGACTATTAACTTGTTGTTGTTGTGTATTGTGGGAGATTTTGTGAGTCCCTTAGACCAAGTTATCTAATTATTGACCATCAGGTTAGACTTAACTTTTTTGGAAACTTGAAATTTAGATTTGAACGATGTTGGCTTGGCGAGTTTCAAATTATAGACTATTTAAGTTGTTTCATAATAAATATTATTCTCATCGTTGATCTGATTCTCATAAATAACTTGACTATCTTGACGTAGATGAGTATGGGTGTAAATCAATGCCATATCAAAGAGGCTTAGTGATGCAGCAGCAAACATGCACAGGAGAAAAAATTACAAGAAGCAGAGAAACAAAAACACAGAGAAAAGTTCTAAGAGGCTTCTATATTTGTTCATATCCTTCTTTGTGTAAAAACAAAAGTATATATGGGGAATCAGTAGCTTTTCCTATATACTAAAACTGGGGTAGCATAAACTAAGGAAAAAAGGTACGACTAAAAACAAAAATAGGATAAAAACGGTTAGCTAAAAGTTGGTAGTGGTTCCGCCCCATGTGTAGTACGCCTCAGGCATCCCTCATCATATGTAGCCCGCATCAGGTCTCCCCTGCTTCAGAAGAACTCATCTTTGATGAGATTGTTGTGGAAATTTCATTATCTGGTGGATGGTATGGGTAGATATCAACAATGTTAAATGTGGCAGATGTGGATATATCCTTAGGGAGATCAATGATATATGCATTATCATTGATCTTATGCAACACTAGAAACGGGCTGAAATTTTTTTGGATTAAGTTTAGGACAAGGCCCGGATGGAAATCGGTCCCTATGGTACCTTAGCATAACCAGTTCGCCTGGTTTAAATTCGGCATGCCTACGATGTTTGTCTTTATTTGCCTTGTACTTAGAATTGCTGTCAATTAACTTATCTTGAACATCCTTAAGAATGTTGGTGAATTGTTCGACATTTTGAACTGCAACATTACTTTTGCATTTGGGCAGGATGGCTAAGTCAACAATGTGGTTCGACATCTTGGAGTACATAATCCTGAATGGACATTGGCCCGTAGAGCGATTGGGCATAGAATTAAAAGCAAATTCTGTTTGTCCAAGGAATTCTTCCCATTATTTTAGATGGTTTTGAACTAGGCACCTGAACATGCTGGCAAGTGTTCTATTAATAACTTCTATCTGGCCATCCGTTTGAGAATGATAAGCGGAGCTTAACTTCATATCAATTTGGAACCTCTTCCAAAGTTCTCGCCAAAAGTGGCTAACGAACTTAACATCCCTGTATGAGGTAAGACTACGGGGAATATTCCCATGCAAAAGAACTATCTCTTTAAAGAAAAGCTTGGCAACATGAAGGGCGTCAAAGGTTTTTTGGTAGGGAATAAATGAGCTATCTTTGAGAATCTGTCAACTATGACCATTATAGTGTCAGATCCCCATTTCGTTCTTGGCAATTCGAGAATGAAATCAAGGATCAGATCTTCCCAAATTGAATCAGGGATGGGTAATGACATATATAAGCCGGTATTCTGAGCATTGCCTTTGAATCGTTGGAAAATCGTGCTACCTCCACGAACTTGGAAACATCTCATCTCATATGTGGCCAAAAGAATCGACACTATAGTTGTTAGAGGGTGCAATCTCTACCCACATGAGCTGCCATGCCACCACAGTGAATTTCTTTAATTAGATGCTGTCGCCACAAGGAAGCAGGGGCACATAGGGAATTGCCCTAAAAAAGGAATCCATGTCTAAGAGAGAAATCACTAGTTGGCGAACCAAGTTTCATTCATTCCAGTAGGCCTCAAAGTCCGGATCATTGTCATTCAGGGATTCATTTCTTGCAACCCAGTCACTTCAGTTTGCGACTGAGTTAGAAGTGCAGCATGACGACTGAGGGCATCTGCGACTCAGTTCATTGTTCCCATCTTATGGCGAACTACAAAGCCTAACCGCTATAGGTAAAGGATCCATCTAGCATGCATCTTGCTAACTATTTTCTGACTGTTTAAGTACTAAAGGGATTGGTGGTCACTACACAACACGAAGTCTTGATGAATGAGGTAATACTCCCATTGCTTCAGTGCTCTCACAACGGCATAGAGTTCCAGTTCATATACCGTTCATTTCTGCTATGGGTTGATTTTCTTGATACAGAACTACTCCAATACCAATAATTGATGCATCTGTGTCAACTTGAAAAGGCTTAACAAAGTTCGGCAAATCCAGAATGGGGGCATTCCATAGGGCGGATTTGATAGCCTTGAAGCTGTCTTGCTGGCTTATTGACCACGAGAAAGCGGTGCCCTTCAACACATCAGTTATCAGAGTCATGATAACACTGAACCCCCTAATAAATCATCAGTAGAAATTTTCCAATCCATGGAAGCTTCGTATGGCTGATAAAGAGCGCGGAGTAGGCCATTCCTGGATGGCAGAGATTTTACGCCGATCGGCTTGAGCCCCTTCATGGGAGATCACAAACCCCAGGAATTGGATGGATGAACTAGCAAACTTACATTTGGATAGATTTACATACAATTTGTGATTACGCAAAACTTGAAAAATTTGCTTGAGGTGCTGCAAGTGATCATCAAACGATGTGCTATAAACTAAGATATGATCAAAATAGGAGATGCAGAATTTACCCGAAAAAGGCTTGAGAACTTCTGTCATGAGCCTCATAAATGTGGAGGGAGTATTGCATGATCCGAAGGGCATAAACCGCCATTCATAGAGCCCTTCGTGAGTCTTGAATGCGGTCTTCCATTCGTCTCCGGGTTGTATGCGAACTTGGTGCTACCCGCTACGTAGATCCAATTTAGAGAAAATCGCCGCACAGTGTAATTTATCTAGTAAGTCTGAAATCGTTGGGATGAGAAACCTATACTTGGTGGTGATTTTGTTGATGGCCCTATTGTCGATGCACATCCTCCACTAGCCATCTTTCTTTGGAACTAGGAGGGCCGGCACAGTACAAGGACTTAAACTATGTTGGATTAGTTTTCTTCAGAGAAGGTCTTCCACAATGTCCTATAATATCAGATGTTCCTTGGGGCTCATTCAGTAATAGGGAAGATTAGGCATTGTAGCCCCCGGAATGAGATCTATTTGGTGTTGAATCTCGCGGAGAGGAGGAAGCTGGGGCAGTAATTCATAAGGGCTAATATCGGTGAATTCCGACAGTAGGTTTTGAAGAACATTTAGAATAGGTGGCTTGGTCCCTTGGGTAGTAATATTCGCTGCTACTAGGGCTAATAACGAGACTTCTCTCCTAGCCGATTCACTACAGGAAAATCACTTATTACCGGCGGAATTTTCCGGCGGCTTTCCGGCGGCGTTCCGGCGGATTTCCGGCGTTTCTTGATGGATTATTTCCCACAAAATTTTCCGGCGGCTTTCCGGATTACCGGCGGCTTTCCGACGGCTAATTTCCCGCAAAATTATCCCGCGAAATTTTCCGGCGGCTTTCCGACGGCTTTTTCATTTTTCTGGCGGCTTTTAAAATTTAATGAAAATGAATAAAATTTTTACTATTTAAATGATTTAAAAAAATCATTAAAACTTTTATTAACAATTTAATTAATTTTCATTTTAAAATTAATTATTTAGTTAATTTTTATTTTATATTAAACATTATTTTTTATTTTAAATTAAATAGTTTCATTTTTTAAAAACTTAAAAATTAATTGATTTTTGGCAATGAATATAGTTTAAATAAAGTTTTCACAAATAATTCGTATTTGCCTCTTCAGCAATTCGGTCGGTTGCTGGAAATTCCTGCCAACCGACCGGTGTTCGAAACTCGTCTCGCGAAGACGCGGGGGAGCGCAGGGGCTTAGCCGGGATCGCGGGTCTGGGGCTAAGCGCAGGAGCCGCGCGGCGGACGCGGGAGCGGGGGTATCTGAGCCGCGCGGGAGCGGGGGTGGCTGCCGGAGAGCGGGGAGCGGGGTGGCTGCCGGAGCGCGGGGGCTGAGCCGGAATCGCGGAGCACGGGAGCGGGTGGCTGCCGGAGCAGGGTTTTTTTTTTTTTTTAAATTTGACCGGCGGTTTAAGACCGCCGGTAAGCCGCCGGACAAAATTGCCGTCGGAAAAAACCGCCGGAATTCATTTTCCTACGCCGTTTTTACCGGCGGTAATTTAACCGCCGGAAAACTATAAAACCGCCGGAAAAGGTTCAATTACCGTCGGAAAAGGCCGCCGGAAATGAGTGATTTTCCTGTAGTGATTGTAATAAGGCTTTCCCATAAACAATATAAGCTACAGCTTGGCCCCTTTCATTTTTGCCAATTGCATCCTACGAGTGTGGAAACAGGCATAACTTCTTTCCTTTCCAGTCAAAGGAGTATATAATGGTGTGACAGTCGTAGGTAGCAACACATCACACCGCCATGGTCAGCCCGAAATGATGTGGCAGATGTCCATTTCAAGGACATCACAGTTCACATCACAAACATAATGTTTCTCAATGGAGAAGGTAATGCGGCTTGTCTCGGCAACAGTGATATCAATACACGTTTAACCCAGCTAATCTTGTATGGTTGTGATTTCTTAGTAACAATTTTATTTGTACGGTCTGTACCACGGATCGGGAAACTACATTCTCAATGCATCCATTGTCAATCACTAGGTCGCAAACTTTCCCTTTAATCGTACATCCAGTTTGAAACAACGCCTTGCGTTGGAACTGTGTGGGCTGTCTAGGAGCCAATGATAATTTCTCGAGAATACAAATAAGAGGGTGTAATAATCCGTCTTCGCCATAGTATTTTGATCAAATTATTTTACTTACATGAATTTTTTCGTAATTTTTGAGCACCGATGAAAATCCTTAAAGAATTTATACCTATATGTATAAGTGAGCATTTCGGGACCTTTAGGTGTCCAATTTCAAAACCGATTTTATCGATATTTTTTAAATATCTTGTTTTATTTTATAAATATTTTATGTAATTTTTTTAGTCCTAAAATGATTTATTTAAATTTTATACTAAAGAAATTACTTAAATTAATAATATAATATTAAATTATTATTTTAATAAAATATCCTATGCCACTAATGTTATTAAAATATTTTTAAATCCATTTCCCTATGGATTTCGTCAAACATAGACATTTTGGAAAGAAATGTGAGAGAAATAGAAGAGAGAGAAAGGAGAAGCCTATATTTGGAGGTCGCAGTGCGTTTTTTGTTCGTCGGGCTAGTTGGGAGATTTTTTTTGTCTTATTGTAAGGAATCCAAATCCTACTTTTGATTTCAAAGATTTTATATTTTTGATATTTTTCCGCTCAAAGTTGTGTTTCTATTACTGAAAAACGTGCATAACTTTATATTGGCAAAACTCTCACTATGTAACTTTTTGTATGTTATAGAGATCATGATTATGAGTATTTTGAGTATTTATTTAAGATTTTTTACTAGGTGATTTTTAAAATACAGTGATTTTTGTCTACTTAAAAATTTATTTTGACATCTAAAAATAGTATTGTAGTAGAATAAAAGTCTTAAAATATCATTTTACATAATCCTTGATAATTTGATAATTTTTTAAAAATGTGTATTTTTGCCTAATAAGATTCTTTGTTGTATATCGTTATGACATTTAGCCTTTTCTTAATTAACCTGAAATATGTATTATTTGATGAAATGTATTGAAAATGGATATGTATATGTGCTTAAGTAATAGCTGGTCGCTATTACTGTTATAATATTTTGATAATAATATATGCACGTGAAACAAACAAATAAAGACTGGTTGATCCGTTGGTTAGAGACTGATTAACCTGTACAGTATGGTGGGCCGACGGGCTTTCCTTTAAATACTGTGGTTTGATGTTATCCTCTACTAATTCACGTGATACACTAATTGGGAGTTATAAGGAGATTATTACTGTGCTGATGTGCAAATGGTGACGACTCTATTTACTGAGCCAATGGTTTACTAACACTGAAAAATACCATGATAGCCAGTGCTTCTACTTATTTAGTATGACTGCTAAAATGCATAATCTTGAGGCATTGCTTTTATTATTATATGAATTTATTGTTTATACACGTATTGACTGCTATTGCATTATTATACTACTTCTGCCATTAGATTGTTATCATTGGTACTATTTGATATCACTAATTTACTGTACTGATATTATGCATTTGATATATTAAGCATGTGATATCCAAAGCCTAGATAGTATGTGTACACTCTTATATGATTTTACTACATTGATATGATTTTGACAGTCTTTATTGATATATGAATTTTATGTGTTATCGTATTTATGTACGGATATAATGATTTTTTTATAGATTTGACTCATATATTGGTTTACCCTCTGGCTTATGTATTATAGTGTTTACTGTTTACAGATTTTATTGCTACTGTATATAAATTTACATTTTATGCACTGATTCAATGATCATATGAATGTAATTGTTATGATTTGACTGTTGACATACAAATTACTCATTTACCGTGCTTTGACTTCAGTTGTAGGTTTTGGTGATATGCTGGGCTTGTTAAGCTCATTATATGTGATTAAATAATTTCAGGTCAGGGCATGAGAGCAGGAGTGTGAGACTGGTCAGGATTCTTCAGGTTTTGTTTCTTTTTGTATAGATCATGAGTAGTGTATATGAATTTTGGGAATAAATATAGATGTGTATATTGTGTTTTAAATTATAGAATCTATTTTACTATTTATTATTGATAGATGATATTAAATAGCTCTGGTTGTTGATTATTTAAAGGATAAATGAATAATTCTTCCAATTTAGATTATGGGATATCACACAGGGTCCCCCTTATCTCCACGGAGATCTTCAGTGATCACATCATCACCCGGATTTTCTTCATTGCTGACCCCCTCATTAGGATGGTCGTCGTAAAAAAATTGTAGCTGTTGTCGATTTCGACGCTCATTTGATTTATGGATAGGCTGAAAACACCTGAAGCACTTCAACGTCAAAGGCCTACTATATGGGTTCTCCCTTAAAGGGGCTTTGGATTTAACTTGGAATCTGGCATCCGTGTGAGAATTACTAGTGATAGGAGCATTTGCCGGAATTGCCTTAACTGGGTGAAGAGCAGACTTCAGAGCTTCAGAACTTGCCTCCTGAGTGAATTGCCGCCTATTAGAGTAGCTGTAAGAGCGTTGATGCATTTGAGATTCGGCCTTCAAGGCAAAGTTGATGGCTTGCAAGAGAGACCAAACTGAATTAAGCTCTAACTTATCTTGAATTTGATCTTTAAGGCCTCCAATGTATCTTGCCACTAATTTATTATTTGTCTCAAATATGTTATTGTGAGCACTGAGGCGGTATAACTCTTCCGTGAACTCATTAACTGTAATATCTCGTTTCCTTACTGTTCCTCTCTGATTTGGATTTTCCTCCCAGAATCGGCCAGGACGAAGTTTGGATCGTCCAGGCCGATCAGTGCATTGAAAACAGTTGATTTCTGGAGCTATTTCTGGACTGAATCGTCCAGGACGATATTGAGATCGTCCAGGACGATCTGCACTGTTCCTAAAAATCGTCCTGATCATCGCCCTGGAGTATCGGCCAGGACGACCAGAATTGGTCTGATCGTCCAGGCCGATCGAGACGATCGGCCAGGCCGATCCATGTATGATATAAGGAAATGAGCTCGTTTTGAAGAGAGAGAAATTCATTTTAAAATATCAGATATTTTGAGGAGAGAGAAAGAGAAAGGGAAAATGAGGAAAAGCTTGGTTTTGGAGGCCGCGGAGCGCTTTTCGTCTGACGCTGCTGTTGGGAAAAGTGTAGATCTCGTGGTAAGGACTCCGAACCCTGTTTCTGTTTTCAGAGATTTTGTGTTTTGACCGAGATATGATTTGTTTTGTGTTTTCGTAGTCGACTTTTCGACCTGGTTTTGATTTGACAAGACTTTCACCGCACAACTTTTAGTATGTTATAGATATGATTATTGTACACGATTTGACTGTATTCTACGAAGATTTTACCGGTCGGAATTGATTCTACGAGATTTTAATCGAATTCTACGCGATTTTAATTGAATAGGAAATTATCAGGACTTGATTTGATTTGGATTCTATAGATTGATAGTCTTGCATTGATGCCGTGGTTATTCTGTTGTAATTTGGTGAAATTCAGAATTTGTCTTTTTGCAGGCTTTTTGTGTAATTTCGATAGACTACCGTTACTCTGCCCGATTTTCGTATGATTTCTGATTTTCCCGGAATTGATAGATTGAATTGATCTGCCTTTGACTATTGATGTGATCGTTCTCGATTTCTTTAATATTGCTTATTGCATCGATTATAGCATTGATTGATTGTTACTGAAAGACAAGTGGGAACCTGGTTGAACGTTGGTTGAAGATTGATCGATACCTGTACAGGATGGTGGGCCGATGGGCTTTCCTTTAAATCATAGACCATAGATCATCGATATAACGATTGGGAGTTATAAGGAGTTTTATATGCCGACGGGCAAAGAGTGACGACTCTTCTTGATAGAACCAACGTGCGGATAACTACAACAGCATCATTGAACGAACTACAACAGCATCATTGAACGAACTACAACAGCATCATTGAACGAACTACAACAGCATCATTGATCATTGATAATAGCTAGTGTTTGTGCTTGTCGAGTAAGACCATTGTATGGATTTCCGGATATGCATTGATTTATCGATTTCTGACTGATTTATTGATATTGATTGGATTTATCGAATTGATTTACTATTGTACGGATTTCATTGATTTCATCGATTGACTACTGAGTATTGATTCCACTGAGCATTGATATAGAAATGGATGGATATAGATACTGCATTGATAGCATGGACATCGTACTACTGCTTATAGATTCATCGTATTGCTGCCTATAGACTTATAGATTCACTGTCGCTACTGTTCTTCACTGTATTGACTGTTTTATAGATTCATTGTTTCGTATCGCCTTTCTCGATTGATTTCAATTGATTAGATCGTATTGATTTGATAGCATCGATTTGATTGACGACGTTGATTATTGAATTGATTTATCGTATTGCCTGCCGCTGCATTGACTGGTTTTATTGACTATTGATTTCCGCTGCATTGACTCATTGACCATTGACTGATTCGGATTGAATAGATTGACATGCATATTGATAGCATCGCCGTGCTTTGATTTCAGTTGTAGGCTTTGGTGACCTGCTGGGCTTTGTAAGCTCATTATATGTGGTTAAAATTTTCAGGTCCGAGCAAGGCAACTGGAATGGAGTTCGATCAGAATGTCAGACGAATCCTTTTCGCTACACGGATCTTGGGGTATTACAAATTGGTATCAGAGCGAGTGTAGTGAAAGGATTTGATTGATAGTTTGATAGAATGAATTCATTCTGCATGCATAGTGATTGACATGTGATTGATTGCGTTGTGTGTTTGTTTGGATTCCGACGAGTTTTGATTTGGATTTTGATCGATTTGTTTTGCGTTGTTTTTGCTTCGTACCTGTAGGGAAATGTCGGGACGACATTTTTCTAAGGTGGGGAGATTGTAATATCTCGTTTCCTTACTGTTCCTCTCTGATTTGGATTTTCCTCCCAGAATCGGCCAGGACGAAGTTTGGATCGTCCAGGCCGATCAGTGCATTGAAAACAGCTGATTTCTGGAGCTATTTCTGGACTGAATCGTCCAGGACGATATTGAGATCGTCCAGGACGATCTGCACTGTTCCTAAAAATCGTCCTGATCATCGCCCTGGAGTATCGGCCAGGACGACCAGAATTGGTCTGATCGTCCAGGCCGATCGAGACGATCGGCCAGGCCGATCCATGTATGATATAAGGAAATGAGCTCGTTTTGAAGAGAGAGAAATTCATTTTAAAATATCAGATATTTTGAGGAGAGAGAAAGAGAAAGGGAAAATGAGGAAAAGCTTGGTTTTGGAGGCCGCGGAGCGCTTTTCGTCTGACGCTGCTGTTGGGAAAAGTGTAGATCTCGTGGTAAGGACTCCGAACCCTGTTTCTGTTTTCAGAGATTTTGTGTTTTGACCGAGATATGATTTGTTTTGTGTTTTCGTAGTCGACTTTTCGACCTGGTTTTGATTTGACAAGACTTTCACCGCACAACTTTTAGTATGTTATAGATATGATTATTGTACACGATTTGACTGTATTCTACGAAGATTTTATCGGTCGGAATTGATTCTACGAGATTTTAATCGAATTCTACGCGATTTTAATTGAATAGGAAATTATCAGGACTTGATTTGATTTGGATTCTATAGATTGATAGTCTTGCATTGATGCCGTGGTTATTCTGTTGTAATTTGGTGAAATTCAGAATTTGTCTTTTTGCAGGCTTTTTGTGTAATTTCGATAGACTACCGTTACTCTGCCCGATTTTCGTATGATTTCTGATTTTCCCGGAATTGATAGATTGAATTGATCTGCCTTTGACTATTGATGTGATCGTTCTCGATTTCTTTAATATTGCTTATTGCATCGATTATAGCATTGATTGATTGTTACTGAAAGACAAGTGGGAACCTGGTTGAACGTTGGTTGAAGATTGATCGATACCTGTACAGGATGGTGGGCCGACGGGCTTTCCTTTAAATCATAGACCATAGATCATCGATATAACGATTGGGAGTTATAAGGAGTTTTATATGCCGACGGGCAAAGAGTGACGACTCTTCTTGATAGAACCAACGTGCGGATAACTACAACAGCATCATTGAACGAACTACAACAGCATCATTGAACGAACTACAACAGCATCATTGAACGAACTACAACAGCATCATTGATCATTGATAATAGCTAGTGTTTGTGCTTGTCGAGTAAGACCATTGTATGGATTTCCGGATATGCATTGATTTATCGATTTCTGACTGATTTATTGATATTGATTGGATTTATCGAATTGATTTACTATTGTACGGATTTCATTGATTTCATCGATTGACTACTGAGTATTGATTCCACTGAGCATTGATATAGAAATGGATGGATATAGATACTGCATTGATAGCATGGACATCGTACTACTGCTTATAGATTCATCGTATTGCTGCCTATAGACTTATAGATTCACTGTCGCTACTGTTCTTCACTGTATTGACTGTTTTATAGATTCATTGTTTCGTATCGCCTTTCTCGATTGATTTCAATTGATTAGATCGTATTGATTTGATAGCATCGATTTGATTGACGACGTTGATTATTGAATTGATTTATCGTATTGCCTGCCGCTGCATTGACTGGTTTTATTGACTATTGATTTCCGCTGCATTGACTCATTGACCATTGACTGATTCGGATTGAATAGATTGACATGCATATTGATAGCATCGCCGTGCTTTGATTTCAGTTGTAGGCTTTGGTGACCTGCTGGGCTTTGTAAGCTCATTATATGTGGTTAAAATTTCAGGTCCGAGCAAGGCAACTGGAATGGAGTTCGATCAGAATGTCAGACGAATCCTTTTCGCTACACGGATCTTGGGGTATTACAAATTGGTATCAGAGCGAGTGTAGTGAAAGGATTTGATTGATAGTTTGATAGAATGAATTCATTCTGCATGCATAGTGATTGACATGTGATTGATTGCGTTGTGTGTTTGTTTGGATTCCGACGAGTTTTGATTTGGATTTTGATCGATTTGTTTTGCGTTGTTTTTGCTTCGTACCTGTAGGGAAATGTCGGGACGACATTTTTCTAAGGTGGGGAGATTGTAATATCTCGTTTCCTTACTGTTCCTCTCTGATTTGGATTTTCCTCCCAGAATCGGCCAGGACGAAGTTTGGATCGTCCAGGCCGATCAGTGCATTGAAAACAGCTGATTTCTGGAGCTATTTCTGGACTGAATCGTCCAGGACGATATTGAGATCGTCCAGGACGATCTGCACTGTTCCTAAAAATCGTCCTGATCATCGCCCTGGAGTATCGGCCAGGACGACCAGAATTGGTCTGATCGTCCAGGCCGATCGAGACGATCGGCCAGGCCGATCCATGTATGATATAAGGAAATGAGCTCGTTTTGAAGAGAGAGAAATTCATTTTAAAATATCAGATATTTTGAGGAGAGAGAAAGAGAAAGGGAAAATGAGGAAAAGCTTGGTTTTGGAGGCCGCGGAGCGCTTTTCGTCTGACGCTGCTGTTGGGAAAAGTGTAGATCTCGTGGTAAGGACTCCGAACCCTGTTTCTGTTTTCAGAGATTTTGTGTTTTGACCGAGATATGATTTGTTTTGTGTTTTCGTAGTCGACTTTTCGACCTGGTTTTGATTTGACAAGACTTTCACCGCACAACTTTTAGTATGTTATAGATATGATTATTGTACACGATTTGACTGTATTCTACGAAGATTTTACCGGTCGGAATTGATTCTACGAGATTTTAATCGAATTCTACGCGATTTTAATTGAATAGGAAATTATCAGGACTTGATTTGATTTGGATTCTATAGATTGATAGTCTTGCATTGATGCCGTGGTTATTCTGTTGTAATTTGGTGAAATTCAGAATTTGTCTTTTTGCAGGCTTTTTGTGTAATTTCGATAGACTACCGTTACTCTGCCCGATTTTCGTATGATTTCTGATTTTCCCGGAATTGATAGATTGAATTGATCTGCCTTTGACTATTGATGTGATCGTTCTCGATTTCTTTAATATTGCTTATTGCATCGATTATAGCATTGATTGATTGTTACTGAAAGACAAGTGGGAACCTGGTTGAACGTTGGTTGAAGATTGATCGATACCTGTACAGGATGGTGGGCCGACGGGCTTTCCTTTAAATCATAGACCATAGATCATCGATATAACGATTGGGAGTTATAAGGAGTTTTATATGCCGACGGGCAAAGAGTGACGACTCTTCTTGATAGAACCAACGTGCGGATAACTACAACAGCATCATTGAACGAACTACAACAGCATCATTGAACGAACTACAACAGCATCATTGAACGAACTACAACAGCATCATTGATCATTGATAATAGCTAGTGTTTGTGCTTGTCGAGTAAGACCATTGTATGGATTTCCGGATATGCATTGATTTATCGATTTCTGACTGATTTATTGATATTGATTGGATTTATCGAATTGATTTACTATTGTACGGATTTCATTGATTTCATCGATTGACTACTGAGTATTGATTCCACTGAGCATTGATATAGAAATGGATGGATATAGATACTGCATTGATAGCATGGACATCGTACTACTGCTTATAGATTCATCGTATTGCTGCCTATAGACTTATAGATTCACTGTCGCTACTGTTCTTCACTGTATTGACTGTTTTATAGATTCATTGTTTCGTATCGCCTTTCTCGATTGATTTCAATTGATTAGATCGTATTGATTTGATAGCATCGATTTGATTGACGACGTTGATTATTGAATTGATTTATCGTATTGCCTGCCGCTGCATTGACTGGTTTTATTGACTATTGATTTCCGCTGCATTGACTCATTGACCATTGACTGATTCGGATTGAATAGATTGACATGCATATTGATAGCATCGCCGTGCTTTGATTTCAGTTGTAGGCTTTGGTGACCTGCTGGGCTTTGTAAGCTCATTATATGTGGTTAAAATTTTCAGGTCCGAGCAAGGCAACTGGAATGGAGTTCGATCAGAATGTCAGACGAATCCTTTTCGCTACACGGATCTTGGGGTATTACAAATTGGTATCAGAGCGAGTGTAGTGAAAGGATTTGATTGATAGTTTGATAGAATGAATTCATTCTGCATGCATAGTGATTGACATGTGATTGATTGCGTTGTGTGTTTGTTTGGATTCCGACGAGTTTTGATTTGGATTTTGATCGATTTGTTTTGCGTTGTTTTTGCTTCGTACCTGTAGGGAAATGTCGGGACGACATTTTTCTAAGGTGGGGAGATTGTAATATCTCGTTTCCTTACTGTTCCTCTCTGATTTGGATTTTCCTCCCAGAATCGGCCAGGACGAAGTTTGGATCGTCCAGGCCGATCAGTGCATTGAAAACAGCTGATTTCTGGAGCTATTTCTGGACTGAATCGTCCAGGACGATATTGAGATCGTCCAGGACGATCTGCACTGTTCCTAAAAATCGTCCTGATCATCGCCCTGGAGTATCGGCCAGGACGACCAGAATTGGTCTGATCGTCCAGGCCGATCGAGACGATCGGCCAGGCCGATCCATGTATGATATAAGGAAATGAGCTCGTTTTGAAGAGAGAGAAATTCATTTTAAAATATCAGATATTTGAGGAGAGAGAAAGAGAAAGGGAAAATGAGGAAAAGCTTGGTTTTGGAGGCCGCGGAGCGCTTTTCGTCTGACGCTGCTGTTGGGAAAAGTGTAGATCTCGTGGTAAGGACTCCGAACCCTGTTTCTGTTTTCAGAGATTTTGTGTTTTGACCGAGATATGATTTGTTTTGTGTTTTCGTAGTCGACTTTTCGACCTGGTTTTGATTTGACAAGACTTTCACCGCACAACTTTTAGTATGTTATAGATATGATTATTGTACACGATTTGACTGTATTCTACGAAGATTTTACCGGTCGGAATTGATTCTACGAGATTTTAATCGAATTCTACGCGATTTTAATTGAATAGGAAATTATCAGGACTTGATTTGATTTGGATTCTATAGATTGATAGTCTTGCATTGATGCCGTGGTTATTCTGTTGTAATTTGGTGAAATTCAGAATTTGTCTTTTTGCAGGCTTTTTGTGTAATTTCGATAGACTACCGTTACTCTGCCCGATTTTCGTATGATTTCTGATTTTCCCGGAATTGATAGATTGAATTGATCTGCCTTTGACTATTGATGTGATCGTTCTCGATTTCTTTAATATTGCTTATTGCATCGATTATAGCATTGATTGATTGTTACTGAAAGACAAGTGGGAACCTGGTTGAACGTTGGTTGAAGATTGATCGATACCTGTACAGGATGGTGGGCCGACGGGCTTTCCTTTAAATCATAGACCATAGATCATCGATATAACGATTGGGAGTTATAAGGAGTTTTATATGCCGACGGGCAAAGAGTGACGACTCTTCTTGATAGAACCAACGTGCGGATAACTACAACAGCATCATTGAACGAACTACAACAGCATCATTGAACGAACTACAACAGCATCATTGAACGAACTACAACAGCATCATTGATCATTGATAATAGCTAGTGTTTGTGCTTGTCGAGTAAGACCATTGTATGGATTTCCGGATATGCATTGATTTATCGATTTCTGACTGATTTATTGATATTGATTGGATTTATCGAATTGATTTACTATTGTACGGATTTCATTGATTTCATCGATTGACTACTGAGTATTGATTCCACTGAGCATTGATATAGAAATGGATGGATATAGATACTGCATTGATAGCATGGACATCGTACTACTGCTTATAGATTCATCGTATTGCTGCCTATAGACTTATAGATTCACTGTCGCTACTGTTCTTCACTGTATTGACTGTTTTATAGATTCATTGTTTCGTATCGCCTTTCTCGATTGATTTCAATTGATTAGATCGTATTGATTTGATAGCATCGATTTGATTGACGACGTTGATTATTGAATTGATTTATCGTATTGCCTGCCGCTGCATTGACTGGTTTTATTGACTATTGATTTCCGCTGCATTGACTCATTGACCATTGACTGATTCGGATTGAATAGATTGACATGCATATTGATAGCATCGCCGTGCTTTGATTTCAGTTGTAGGCTTTGGTGACCTGCTGGGCTTTGTAAGCTCATTATATGTGGTTAAAATTTTCAGGTCCGAGCAAGGCAACTGGAATGGAGTTCGATCAGAATGTCAGACGAATCCTTTTCGCTACACGGATCTTGGGGTATTACAAATTGGTATCAGAGCGAGTGTAGTGAAAGGATTTGATTGATAGTTTGATAGAATGAATTCATTCTGCATGCATAGTGATTGACATGTGATTGATTGCGTTGTGTGTTTGTTTGGATTCCGACGAGTTTTGATTTGGATTTTGATCGATTTGTTTTGCGTTGTTTTTGCTTCGTACCTGTAGGGAAATGTCGGGACGACATTTTCTAAGGTGGGGAGATTGTAATATCTCGTTTCCTTACTGTTCCTCTCTGATTTGGATTTTCCTCCCAGAATCGGCCAGGACGAAGTTTGGATCGTCCAGGCCGATCAGTGCATTGAAAACAGCTGATTTCTGGAGCTATTTCTGGACTGAATCGTCCAGGACGATATTGAGATCGTCCAGGACGATCTGCACTGTTCCTAAAAATCGTCCTGATCATCGCCCTGGAGTATCGGCCAGGACGACCAGAATTGGTCTGATCGTCCAGGCCGATCGAGACGATCGGCCAGGCCGATCCATGTATGATATAAGGAAATGAGCTCGTTTTGAAGAGAGAGAAATTCATTTTAAAATATCAGATATTTTGAGGAGAGAGAAAGAGAAAGGGAAAATGAGGAAAAGCTTGGTTTTGGAGGCCGCGGAGCGCTTTTCGTCTGACGCTGCTGTTGGGAAAAGTGTAGATCTCGTGGTAAGGACTCCGAACCCTGTTTCTGTTTTCAGAGATTTTGTGTTTTGACCGAGATATGATTTGTTTTGTGTTTTCGTAGTCGACTTTTCGACCTGGTTTTGATTTGACAAGACTTTCACCGCACAACTTTTAGTATGTTATAGATATGATTATTGTACACGATTTGACTGTATTCTACGAAGATTTTACCGGTCGGAATTGATTCTACGAGATTTTAATCGAATTCTACGCGATTTTAATTGAATAGGAAATTATCAGGACTTGATTTGATTTGGATTCTATAGATTGATAGTCTTGCATTGATGCCGTGGTTATTCTGTTGTAATTTGGTGAAATTCAGAATTTGTCTTTTGCAGGCTTTTTGTGTAATTTCGATAGACTACCGTTACTCTGCCCGATTTTCGTATGATTTCTGATTTTCCCGGAATTGATAGATTGAATTGATCTGCCTTTGACTATTGATGTGATCGTTCTCGATTTCTTTAATATTGCTTATTGCATCGATTATAGCATTGATTGATTGTTACTGAAAGACAAGTGGGAACCTGGTTGAACGTTGGTTGAAGATTGATCGATACCTGTACAGGATGGTGGGCCGACGGGCTTTCCTTTAAATCATAGACCATAGATCATCGATATAACGATTGGGAGTTATAAGGAGTTTTATATGCCGACGGGCAAAGAGTGACGACTCTTCTTGATAGAACCAACGTGCGGATAACTACAACAGCATCATTGAACGAACTACAACAGCATCATTGAACGAACTACAACAGCATCATTGAACGAACTACAACAGCATCATTGATCATTGATAATAGCTAGTGTTTGTGCTTGTCGAGTAAGACCATTGTATGGATTTCCGGATATGCATTGATTTATCGATTTCTGACTGATTTATTGATATTGATTGGATTTATCGAATTGATTTACTATTGTACGGATTTCATTGATTTCATCGATTGACTACTGAGTATTGATTCCACTGAGCATTGATATAGAAATGGATGGATATAGATACTGCATTGATAGCATGGACATCGTACTACTGCTTATAGATTCATCGTATTGCTGCCTATAGACTTATAGATTCACTGTCGCTACTGTTCTTCACTGTATTGACTGTTTTATAGATTCATTGTTTCGTATCGCCTTTCTCGATTGATTTCAATTGATTAGATCGTATTGATTTAATAGCATCGATTTGATTGACGACGTTGATTATTGAATTGATTTATCGTATTGCCTGCCGCTGCATTGACTGGTTTTATTGACTATTGATTTCCGCTGCATTGACTCATTGACCATTGACTGATTCGGATTGAATAGATTGACATGCATATTGATAGCATCGCCGTGCTTTGATTTCAGTTGTAGGCTTTGGTGACCTGCTGGGCTTTGTAAGCTCATTATATGTGGTTAAAATTTTCAGGTCCGAGCAAGGCAACTGGAATGGAGTTCGATCAGAATGTCAGACGAATCCTTTTCGCTACACGGATCTTGGGGTATTACATTAACGGTCCAGGAGCCTTAAACACAATGCTAGTATTTGAGATATAACATATGCTCGTAGTCGGTGGGTAGAAAGTGCGCTCTCATTAATTGTTTCATTCGAAATCAACTACGGACAGGGCAACACCCTTCGCGCCTCTAGCTTTGTAGAAGTTGCTTCCACCACGCACCTGCACCTCCCTTCAGCCGACACGCCACATACTTGACTTGCTTTTCCGGATGGATTTCCATATATTCAAAGAAGGTCTCTACTGCTCGTTCCCAATCGAGATAGTATTCGATGTGAAGACGACCGTCGAAGAAGGGGATATCCATCTTAACCTTAAATTCTCCATAGTCTCTACGCGGGTTTCCTGCAAACCTTCTCGGGACATCGTAGTAGAGATGGAGGCGTTCATCTTCAGAATCTGATACATCCTGTGGAAACCTTATATTAGACTCTCCTTCTGAGTCCGAGAAATCTGCAATGTGTGCTTGCGGTCGTCGCCCTGCCAAAACCGGATTCAGAATATGTGGAGGCGCTTGGGACAGAGCACGACCGATTAAAGTTGGATCCACCATTGCCTTGAGAGAAGCCAACTCTGTCCTCATCTCCATGGAGAGGTGGAAAAAATCTACTCTTAACTCTTCAAGATGTTGTGTGATGCTAGCCTCAGCTACCCACATCGTCTCCAATCTCCGATCATCATCGGGAGCCTTGCGAGAACTTCTGTCAGCCATCTCCCAGGTTGGCTCTAATACCACTATGATGCAGCAGTTCACCTGCACAGGAGAAAAACCACAATAACCAGAGAAAACTTCTAAGAGGCTTCTATATTTCGTCATGTCCTTCTTTGTGTAAAAACAAAAGTATATATGGGGAATCAGTAGCTTTTCCTATATACTAAAAATGGGGTAGCATAAACTAAGGAAGAAATGTACGGCTAAAAACATAAATAGGATAAAAATGGTTAGCTAAAAGGTGGTAGTGGTTCCGCCCCATGTGTAGTACGCCTCAAGCAGCCCTCATCATATGTAGCCTGCATCACTTGGAAGCTAGAGTTACATGATTGTACTCTTCTTTTTTGTATATTTGTTAACCCAACTCCACCAATTCAGCCAAATTTGTTTGTTACAAGCTAAGGACATCACTGAAAGATCTTTTTTAAAGGTCTTGTGCAACTGCAATCTAAGCGATAGTAGGTTTCATGTATTGAGAAGGGACTTCTCAAGCTCTTGTCCAATGTTTAAAAAAGATAGAATTTTTTTCATTAACTTTTGGGCTTTGACAATATGAGCAAAGAACTGTCCTTTGAAGTCAGAGAAGGAGATGATTCTCCTTGAAGAAAGGTAGAAGAACAACATAGTGGCTCCCCCTTGAAAGTTATGAAGAGCAAAGAATATTTTATCAGTTCACCCAAAATAAGAAGATAGATTATTACATCAAAACGAGTGTTATGGCCATGCATCAAGGTTAGACTTCCCTTAGCACAAGTGAAGCACTAAACATCTTAAATTTCATTAGGTGTTTGAGCCCTGACACTATATATGATGATAAGCTAAGCATAGCTCACAATAGTATTCTCCTTAGAAGATAGGGATCGTCATCTTCAAATGGTGGAGCAACAACTCTTGCTTTCCAAATAAAACTTATTAGATTTGGAAAGATATCCAATTCAAATCGGCAAATATCTATTCAATCTTTAGGGTGATCCATATGAGTTCATAGTCTAAGACATTTTCAACGTTCTTGACATAAAAGAAGTTATTAGATCCAAAATTGCCCACGAAAAGATATGTAGAATTTATTTAAAAAATGAAGTAAGATAGAGCTCAGGCCATACAATAAATAAATAAAAGGAGATGCATCACTCTTGTTATGATATATTTTATCCTAATGAGAATTGTCAAAAAATAAAAATAAGAAATAATTTACTGTTTGTGTTACCATTTCCTTGAAACGGTTGGATGTCAGCCACTCAGCAATTAATGCATTCCACGAAATTTTTACAATTTCAACCCTTCTTTCTTCTTAAAATAGATTGAAGCAACTTTTGTCAAGTCTCGCCTGCAATTTCAAGCTATTGAAATCACAGTAGTTAAAAGGCTTAGTTCACTTCCCCCGCCATTGTTGACGAACTCAACCTTGACTTCGTCATCCACGCCGGCTCCCCATTCTCAGCCGTCCGCTTCCATCATCAACGGTTTCTGATCCAAGCTCGAAAGGTCAACGTACTTTTTTACGTTCAAACTCTTCAACTCTTCCCACATATCCACTATATATACCCCTTCAAGCACTCAGATTTCTCTCACAGCTACTTCATCCATTCTTCTTACATCTTGAATAGCTTCTCTACTCTTAAATTAAGCTAATGGCTTCTCAGGCAATAGACAGCCACCGAGAGGGCGCTGAGGTGTTCCACGGCGATGAAATCTGCAGGAAGAAGTCGATCGAACTGCTCGAAGAGCTCTGCCTTCCTAAGGGTCTCTTTCCCTTGGAAGACATCGAGGAATTCGGCTATAACCGTGCTTCTGGCTTCATATGGCTGATCCAGAAGAAGAAGAAGGATCACGTGTTCAAGCAGATCAAGAGAGCCGTGTCTTATGCTCCGGAGGTGACTGCCTTTGTTGAGAAGTATAAGCTGAAGAAGATGACCGGTGTTAAGACAAAGGAGCTCTTGCTATGGCTCTCTGTTGTGGAAGTCTATCTTGAGAATCCCACATCCGAGAAGCTCACCTTCAAAACTGGCACAGGACTCTCTGATAGCTTCATTGCTTCTGCTTTTGAGCTCTAAGTGCTATCTATGTAAGAGAAGACGAGTCATTACTGCTTTAAATTATGTTATGAGCTGTGGCATTTCATAGCCTTTAATCGTTTTTTTTTTTTTTTGGATGTGATGCTCTGTATCTGGCTTATATGATTGTAACTTTGTGCTTCTTAATGAAATATTATCTTCCTCGCTAATCTGGCATCAAATTATGGAAAGCGAAGCAAGCTTCTCGGGACTGAGCCCCTCCAGCAAATAATTGATGAATTGGACGAAAATTCATCAATTATATAAGAAGACTATTTGATCTGAAATGGGGAAAAAATAGAGAACGTAAAATTTTGACTTGAGTAATTTCCTTCCTGTAGCCAAACAGCTTCTGAAGACCTGTTTCATTGTCTATTTAGCTAAACTAAACGAAAAGTTTAACGATTTAAATCTTAAACGAATTTAGTTGGCATGTTGATCAAAAGGAATAGTTGGCTTTAGTTAATTCCTTCCTGTAGCCAAAGAGCTCCTGAAGACCTGTTTCATTGTCTATTTAGCTAAAACTTAGTTGTCATGTTGATCAAAAGGAATAGTTGACATAAGCTCGTAAAACTTAGATTTCTTTTTGAATGGTTTTTTTACTGCTTATTAAAGCAGCTTTTTTATTACAAAAATTTATTTTTTATATTAAAAATTTATTTTAGGAAGTAGTAAGATAGCCGTCCCAAACGAAGCCTTATTGGTAAAGACTTAGGCTTCGATTGGGACGGCTTTCTTACGGCTTCTTAAAGCCTCTTTTTAGTAAAAAAATTTTAAAAATAAAATTATTAAAAATCCATTTTAAAAAGCAGTAAAAAAGCCGTCTCAAACGAAAACTTGGGACGACTTTCTTATCACTTCTTAAAACAGCTTTCTAAGTTTTTTGTGCTAAAAAGTTGCTTTAAAAAACAATAAGAAAACTGTCCCAAATAAATGCTTAAAGTTTATGCTTTAATAAGCTTGCTTAAGTCTTAATTAGCTAGATTAACAATAATTATGATCTTATTTGTCAAATTTTTGACTAAATGAATAGCAGAACATGAAAGTCTTCTATGCTTCTGCTTCTTCCTCATAAATATTTAGATTTGACAATTTGTCCAATTTATGTAATTTGATTTAGATTAGATTTGAAAAATCAAAACAAATCAAAGCATCCAAACTCCAAACTCCTCACTATCCTCAATTAAACCAAATACTTAAATTTGATTGTGCATAAATTGTATATTATTTTGGGAAAAATTCATTGTAATAAGAATATGGAGTACACAGTGGCGGAGCCAGAAGCTTTTCGTAGGGGGGGGGGGCACAATGAGAGAACCTACTGCACATGAAGATAAAAAATCCTCATATTAATCTTATAATTTCTTTGCTAATATATATGTTGCGTGCTAGATATATATATGTTGCGTGCTAGAATATACGCGACGGTAGAGTTTGTAAATTCGCGTCCGAGCGTTGTACGAGTATTCAGCATACAAACAGAAAAGAGAAATGAACACAAAAAATTTTACGTAAAAAAACCCAAAAAGAGGAAAAACCACGGGGCCTCGCCCAGTTGTAAAATTACACTAGTGTTTGTTTGAAGTATAAAGGTTGATTCGACTTATAAATCAAGACGATCAGTTTACAATCAACTTCTCACAAAGTTACAAAGTTATGCAAATTCCCGGCGTTTCCCGAAAATCCGGCAGAGTTTCGGCGTCTTCAGACGGCGGGAAGAGCTCCGGCGGTGGTCGAGGAGGAGCTTCTTCATTCTCTTCTTCTTCTCTCTCTTCACTTGAGTCCCCTTGGTGAAGAATGAAGGCTCTATTTATAATTTTTCTGGAGTGGCATGGCTTGAGATTCGTGCCCGATCAAGCTAATTTTGATATATATATATATATATATATATATATATATATATAATGTTAGCAAATTATTAAAATAAAATTAAATGCTATATATTATAAGTTATATATATACAAATTAATGAGATGGACCAAACGTTTTTGTTAATCATAATTTTTATTGGCTTAAAAATATATTAATATATTCATATCTAACTTATATTTATATATGAGTCCAATAAAGTAAAGTCTCATTTGTTGTCTTACATTTCTATTAGCTTGGAAGCTGAAGCTTGATAAGATTCTATCCTCCTAAGTAATATAGAGTTATAATTCTTATTAGCTTAGATGTAAGTGAAATAAAATTTTTAGGGGGGGGCACGTAATTGTTGCCCCTGTGGGAGTACACCATGTTCTTTTTTTTAAAGAACAAACCAAAAAATTTCTTTAATTGTTGCAAACCAAGTACGTAATGAACAGGACCTTTTTATTGGCCTTGTTTAGTAATATCTGAAAGGCAAGTCTTGTTTAACCGCCGATTTAGTCAGATTTTTCTGGCGGCTAAACTGTCAGCATATCATCGGCAACGCACTGGCGCTCATAACTGAAGGAATTACCGGCGTCGGAGAACTGCCGGTAAGCCGCCAGAAACTATCGGCAGTAATAGTAATCTTCCGGCGGCTTATATTAACCACCTAATATTATCCATTATTTGGTAATCTTATCAACCATTCCTTAAAACCTATCCATGATAAGCATTTAGCATCCAATAACCATTAATGTATGATGCATATATTTTCAATAACCTTATTTTCAATCATATCAAGAAATAACCAAGTTAGTTGAACACCTTCACCTTAATGGCACTTGGAGGCCGGTTTCACGCAGGAGGGGGAGCGGGGTGAGATCTTCGGCCATGCTTTGATGACAGAGTGGGGGCAAGATCTTCGGCCGGAGGGACCTTGTTGGCAGCCGGAGGGAGCGTCTCGATCGCGAGAGGGAGGAGGAGATGGGGGCCTGTATCACACAGGAGAGAGAGGAGCAGACGAGCAAATAAAATGGAAGGCTCGCGATGGCTTATTTTAGGGCATTTTCCAGCGGCTTTTCGACCGTTACGACCGTCGAAAATAATTACTTAACACTGGCGGGTTTAAACCGTCTGTAAAGCGCCGGTAAGAACTAATTCCAGCAGACTAACCGGCGGTTATTTGACCGCCGCTAATTCTGGCGGCGTTAAATTAAATAACCGCCGTTTAAAACGCCGGTAAATATCGGCGGTTAGGCGGTTAGTCCTCCGGTTAAGCCGCCGTTAATACCGGCGGTTACATAACCGCCGGTCCAGACCGCCGGTAATTGATAAATTTCCTGTCATGTGAGTTGAGCCCGAACATGGGTTATTTAAACTAGCTTGAGCTCGAACATACACCAAAATAGACCGTTTCTTATCAAGTTGAGCTTGAACAAGGCCTTTGCAGACGAGCTTGGGCTCCAACATGCTAAAGATTGGCTCGGCTTGGTTCGTTTGCAGCCCAAACTAGACTCTTATCACTTGTTTGAGTGTTCGTAAATTGCCTTTAAGTCATAGAATAAGATGGATGCTTAGAAAAAGGCAAGTGAGCCACCATAGTGGTGTCTCTTTAAAAGTTACGAAGATCAAATAACATTTCACCATGTCACTCATAACAAGACAAAATATTGTCAACTCAATGCAAATGATATGGATTTGCACGATTTGATCTCCCATATTATGTGTTAACAAAATAACACTCACACACGTCAAGCCTTTGTCTCACTACATGGGGTAAGGCTACATGAATCATTTTTTTTTTCCATTTTGTCTAATTAAGAGTAAGAGATAATTTATAATAAACTTGATTAAACCTCTTTAAATAGAGAATAGCGAGTGAAATATGTCGGATTCAAAAATTTTCATGAATGATTCTTGACCTTACTAGCAAGCAAACTAAAGAGACCGGAGCTTGTAGTGGGTAACTCAAAAAAGAGGGTTCCCGGAGATCTTTAGAGAGTGCGAAGAAGTAAATGTTCTATTAACTCAAAAAGGCTTAAAAGATGTACCAAGAAATCGAAAATGTGCATCTTCTCACTTAAACTATAGGGGTCCAACAATTACATGGTAGGATACACCACAAAAGATAAAAAGTATAATGATAAATGTGATGCGTTACAGATTTCTCTGGAGATGCATCTTGGTTAGGGGTGTCAATTTCGGGTCACGGGTCGGGTTCGGGTCGAACCCGAACTGACCCGGGTGCAAAACGGGTCGACCCTAACCCGATCCGGGTAGAGAAACGGGTCGAAAATCCGAACCCGGACCCGACCCGGCGGGTTGCCGGGTTGACCCGACCCGACACGGAACGCGGGTGCGCCGGCGAGCGGGTGCGCCGGCGAGCGGATGCGCGCGTGGCGCGTGGCGCAGGTGCGAGCGAGGCAGGTGCGAGCGCGGCGGGTGCGAGCGCGGCGGGCGAGTGCGAGCGCCGCGGGTGCGAGCGCGGCAGGCGAAGCGCGTGCGTGGCGCAGCCGCGCAGGCTGGCGAGCGCACGCGTGTCGCGTGGCGCAGGCGAGGGCCGCGAGGCACAGCGGGCAGCTTCGCGGGTAGTTCCTGGGCAGCGGGGCAGCGCGGGTAGGCGGGGCAGCTTTGCGGGCAGCGGGTAGGAGCGGGAAAATTCAAAAATAAACGGGTTTTCGGGTTGACCCGGCAACCCGCCGGGTAAAACCGAACCCGACCCGTTTTTCAAACGGGCCGATTTCTGGAACCCGAACCCGACCCGTTTTGAAACCGGGTCGGGTCCAACCCGGATTTTTCGGGTCGGGTCCGGGTCGGATTTTCGTGTCGTGTCAAATATTGACACCCCTAATCTTGGTCAAATAGACACTTAGCATTATAGCACCTTTTTTACCCAGCTTTTCAACCTTGAGGAGAGTTCCCTTATATTGAGTATTCGTGGGCGAGTCAACGAAGGCGAGTCTTTATATGGATTGAGTTGGAAAGACTATTGTTAACGACTCTTTTGATTGGTTATCAGCCTCCTGGATGAGGTTCTTGGGCTGTATTGGTGTATTGTTATGAAAGGTGAGTCCATGTTAATTGTGACGGTGGCAAGTATCATGTTTGACATAGTAAGAGAAAGCATATTTGTACCATCCTTGGGGTGATCTTTCCCTGTGGTTGGCTTGATAAATTTCATTGATGGCTAACCGACTAAGCTGACGACTAGACGCTTTGAGAGTGTGCCTCCTACTTAAGGGGCAAGTTCACCAAGTTTTGAGTTCTATGTGACCCATTGAAATTCTCCTTAGAGGACATCTTCACGGGCTGCTTTGCCGAGTTGTGTTGAATTGCTTAGCTATCATGGTTGAGGGTGCTTAGGGATGTCAATTTTTGACATGACCCGAAACACGAACCGAACCCGACCCAAAAAAATCAGGGTTCGGGTTGAACAAATCAACCTGTTTTAAAAATCGGTCGGGTTCTGGTTGACCCAGCAACCCGAAATTGACACGAAAACTCATATTTGACCCGAAAACCCGAGATCGACCCGTTTTGACCCGATTTGGACTTGAAAATCGAATATTGACCCGATTTTGACCCAAAAATTAACAATTTTAGATCAAATTCGGGTCATTTGTGTCAGGTTGGGTTGACACGAACCCGAATCGGGTCGGGTTCGGGTCAGGAAACCTGACCCGTTTTTGAAAACGGGTCGGATTCGGGTTGACCCGAATAGTGCCGGGTCAGTTTCGGGTTCATCCCGAACCCGACCCGCTGACCCGAATTGACATCCCTAAGGGTGATCATTCTTGGCGTAGTCGTTACTGCTAGCATGTATTGAGTTGGGATTCTTTCATTGAAACATATAAAATATATGTGAGATACTTGAGAAGATATGCAAAAGTATATAAACCTAAAAATAAAGAAGCAATTCAAAGAAGGAATTTTGAAAAAATTCTAGAGAGATTATGTATGATGTTTCTAGATAAAATATGCAAGCAAGCGCTAGACCATACATCTCTTGTTTAAAAAATGCAAGTTGAAGTTAATGTAACTAGTTGTATATCGTACAAGTTAGACATGTAATCATTTTTTATTCAAGAACTTTGAGTGAGTTTCGAATTAAGATCACGTGACCTTATCAAGTTCTAGTACTATGGGTGAATTGATGATTTCTTATTTATGAATGGCTTTGTCTGATAGATAATTTGATGAGTCTCCCGTTCAAGTTTGATAGGTTAGTACTAGGGACCAAGTTAGAGCTGATTACTTAGAAGTTTACTAGATTCATATATGAGCAATTCTAGGTTTTGGGAGATACATTTTATTAATTTTGAATTGTAAATAATTCAAATTATATCATAGTTAATGACTTTTTAAATATAAGTCTCATTCTAATTATGATTTGATTAATCTGATCTATATGAATATGAATTCACACGCTTAATTTTGAAGAGAGTAAGATTTTTTAATGCTCTTTCATATCAACTATGATAAGATACAAATTAATTTATATATGTTGCGTCCTGGAACATTCATGGCAGTAGACAGATAAAAGGCTTAATGTCATAGTTTTGAAAGAAGATCTAGCACACATATAGATGAAGAGAGAGGGGTGGGTGCGAGAGTTATAATAGACACCATAATTTATACATGAAAAATCCTAAAAGGGAGAAAAATCACGGGATATGGCCAAGTTGAAATGAATACACTAGTACTTGTTGTTGATTACAAATGATGCCCTTCATCGGGGAAGGAGTTGACTCAATGTTGAAAATGTAGAGCACATGACATAGCCGGGTTGGAAGAATTGAATAATATGAGAGCTATTCTTAAGAGAATCTTGATCTGCTTGTTGAGTTGGTGGGATTGTAGTCTGGCGACGAAGGTCGAGTGTACCACAATTGGGCAAATGTATTCGAAGGGATCGTAGTTGCAAGCAACAAAGGTCTGAGGGGTTGCAGTTGGTGGGTGACAGAGGTTAGAGGGCTCGTAGTCGGTGGGCGATGGAGGGATTGTAGTCGGCGAGCCATATGAGGTCGGAGGGACTGTAGTCGGCGAGCAACAAGAGGTCAGAGGGACTGTAGTCGGCGGTTGTTAGAGGTTGGAGGGACCGTAGTTAATGGGCGACGGTGGTCGGAGGGAATATAGTCGGCATGCGATAGTTGAAGGGATCATAGTCGGCAGGTGACAGAGGTCATAGGGCAATAGTTTATGGACGATGTAAGCTACAGGGACCGTAATTTGCAGGCGATGTAGGCTGCAGAGACAATAGTTGGTGGATGATGGAGGTTGGAGAGATTGTAGTCAGTTGGCGATGGGATGTCAGAAGGATAGTATTCGGCGGGCAACGGAGGTCGGAGGGACTATAGTCTACGGGAGATGATGGTTAGAGGGAACATAGTCAACAGGCAACAGAGGTCAGAGAGACTATTATCGATGGGTAATGGAGGCTGCAGGGACCGTAGTCAACGGATAACGTGGGTTACATGGACTGAAGTTTGCAGGCAATGTAGGCTGCAAGGACCATACTCGACAGGCAGAGGAGGTCGGAGGAATCAGAGGGATCTTAGTAGGCGGGTGGAGGTCAGAGGAACCATAGTCAGTGGGAGACGGGGGTCAGAGGGACCATAGTCAATGGGCGACGGGGTTCAGAGGGATCCTATTTGGAAGATGATTGTTGTTGAAGGAATCATAGTTGAAAGGTAATAGTGGTCGGAGGGATCGTAGTCGATGGGCATCAGTGGTGAAAGGGACCATAGTCAATGGGCGATGAGGGAGGGATCCTAATTAGCGGGTGACAGAGGTCGTAGGGATCATGGTCAGTGGGCGATGGTGGTTAGAGTGGTGTGTCGATGGCAGCCGGGTAGAGGTCCGATGATGGTCTACGGTAGGGTAGAGGTCTAACGATGATCGACAAATGAGTGATTATTTGACGACGATCGGCAGCAGGTCGAAGATCTGACAGTGAAGGTCTGCTAGTGATCGACGGAAGTTCACCAGCGATGGTTTTTGGATGTAACTATAGGATCATTGAAGCCTCAGAGCTCTCTCCAATCTCTAGCTAAAATGTGTAAGCCTCCAAAGGTCCAAGCCCCCTTTCATGTTGGAAGAGGGGAGCTATTTATAGATTTTGAAAGTGACGTGCTCGTAAATATGAAGAAGACCCAGGGTAAATTCTGACTGATCCATCGGTCGGCCTATACTGCTTCCCTTGACATTTAGCATTTATTCAACATTTAAATGCTTTAATGGTGTCAAAATTAAGTTATTTTAAGCTCGCTGGATTCGTCTTGTCGACATGCTCCATTTGACTATAAGCATGCTATATTTAGATATAATTTGGTCTTCAACTTTATGTTTTGAATCTTTCAAATGTGCTTCGGCTCCCAATTTGGGCCCATTTAAGCTCGGATTAGATCAATTTTGGTGTCGTTGGGTTTGCCTCATTGGGTCGTTCAATTTAACTATAAGTTTGTTGAAATTAAAATTTAGATGATCCCAAATTTAATTTTGAAAATTTTCAACTTGAATATACCTCGAGATTCGCACTCTATCAAGGTAATTGTCGATAGTCTTATCTCTCTACTTCTAAAAGTCAAAGGAAAGCAACATATGCGCTTATTCAATAGTTTCTGCCGTGTCACTCGGCTAGAAAATTTCGTTATATTTGACTTTGCAGATAATAATCAGTCAAGTTAAATTTCTGAAGACATAACCCAATTCCACTCGCCATTGTTGAATATCTCGACCTCGAGTTAATCCTTCTTGTTGACTTCTTCAACCCAGCCGTCTCCTTCCATCATCAATGCCCCTAAAATAAGCCCGAAAGGTCAAACTGTTTAACTCTTTCCATACCCACTATTTATACCCCTTCAAGAACTCAGATTTCTCTCACAGCTACTTCATCCATTCTTCTAACATCTTTAATAATTTCTAAACTCTTAATTAAGATAATGGCTTCTCAGGTAATAGACAGCCACCGGGAGGGCGCTGAGGTCTTTCAGGGCGATGAAATCTGCAGGAAGAAGTCGATCGAACTGCTCGAAGAGCTCTGCCTTCCTAAAGGTCTCTTTCCCTTGGAAGACATTGAGGAATTCGGTTATAACCGTGCTTCTGGCTTCATATGGCTGATCCAAAAGAAGAAGAAAGATCACGTGTTCAAGCAGATCAAGAGAGCCGTGTCTTATGCTCCGGAGGTGACTGCCTTTGTCGAGAAGTATAAGTTGAAGAAGATGACTGGTGTTAAGACAAAGGAGCTCTTGCTATGGCTCTCTGTTGTGGAAGTCTATCTTGAGAATCCCACATCTGAGAAACTCACCTTCAAAACTGGCACAGGACTCTCTGATAGCTTCATTGCTTCTGCTTTTGAGCTCTAAGAGTTATATATTTAAGAAAAAACGAGTCTTTACTGCTTTAAATTATGTTATGAGCTATGGCATTTCATAGCCTTTAATCGTTTTTTTTTTTGGATGTGATGCTCTGTATCTGGTTTATATGATTGTAACTTTGTGCTTCTTAATGAAATATTATCTTCCTCGCTAATCTGGCATCGTATTATGGAAAGCGAAGCAAGCTTCTCGGGACTGAGCCCCTCCAACAAATAATTGATGAATTGGACGAAGCAATTATATAAGAAGACTATTTGATCTGAAATGGGGAAAAAATAGAGAACATAAAATTTTGATTTGAATGATTTCCTTCCAGTAGCTAAACAGCTCCTGAAGATCTATTTCATTGTCTATTTAGCTAAACTAAACCAAAAGTTTTTCGATTTAAATCTTAAACGAATTTAGTTGTCATGTTGATCAAAAGGAATAGTTGACATAAGCTCTTAAAACTTAGACTTCGTTTGGAATGGCTTTTTAAAGCGGTTTTTCATTAAAAAAAAAATTATACTAGAAATCTTCTTTAAGCAGCAAGAAAGCCTTCTCAAATGAAACCTTATTCGTAAAGACTTAGGCTTCATTGGGACAACTTTCTTTCGGCTTCTTAAAGTAGTTCTTTTATTAGAAGACTGCTTTAAAAATGCCATCTCAAACGTGTTAGCAAGAAAGGATTTTGTACTTTCTTGTCCACGTCATCTAGACGTTACTAGTCTTTCTTGTATTTAGTCATTATATATATGATTCACTGTAGACAGAATTTGTATGAATGAAAATTAAGCCTTTCTCTTTCCCTGTGTTTCTCTTCTCTGTTCGGAAACTCAACATGGTATTAGAGCGGCAACGCTCCTCCTGATCGGCTTCTCTTCTCCTTCCTCCCTCTCCTCCACCTTCTTTCTTTGGGTGGCTCTCATGGCTACCCTCTCCAACAACTCATCTCCAGATCACTCAACTAACGACGACTCTCTCCTGTCGTCTTCTATGCAGATCCCACAATCCCTCAAATTCTTGATGAGCAACATTAAAAACGTCATCGCTCAGCCTCTCACCGCCGACAATCACCCCGTATGGCGCTCCCAAGTCCTGAAATTATTCCGGGCAAACAGGTTTCACGGCTTCTTGGACGGCACTACTGCCGCTCCGCCAAGTACCATCATCGCAACGGACGGCACAGCGAAACCCAACGCTCTTCACAGCACCTGGCTCTTGTTGGATCAAAATCTTGCAGCGGCTTTAATTGGATCTTTACAATATCTTACCTTGACACGACCAGATATTCAATTCGCGGTTCACCAACTCAGCCAACACATGCATAACCCGCTCAACAGCCACTTCGACGGCCTCAAACGGGTACTACGATACATTCAAGGTACTATTAATCATGGAATTTCAATATATCGTGACAATCTCACTCTACAGGGATACGCCGACGCCGACCGGGCCAATGTCTCTCAAGATAGAAAATCAATCTCCGGATATTGTAACTTCCTTGGCAAATCCATAGTATCTTGGCAAGTCAAAAAGCAAAATACCGTGGCTCGATCGTCTACCGAAGCCGAATACCGAGCTTTGGCGGCTGAAGCATCTGAGATCCTGTGGCTCCGACGTCTCTTAGAGGAATTTCATATACCCAAAACAAATCCAACAACAATATTCTGTGACAACACGTCGGCAATTGCATTGGCAAATAACCCGGTATATCACGCTCGAACCAAACACATTGACGTAGATTGCCACTTCATTCGAGATAATATCCGGGCAAACCATTTGTCAGTTCATCACATCTGCACCAATGATCAACTAGCCGACATATTTACAAAGCCTCTACCACCTCGACGATTCAAACTTCTCTGCACCAAACTGATCGCTGCTTCCCCATCATCAGTTTGACGGGGGCTGTTAGCAAGAAAGGATTTTGTACTTTCTTGTCCACGTCATCTAGACGTTACTAGTCTTTCTTGTATTTAGTCATTATATATATGATTCACTGTAGACAGAATTTGTATGAATGAAAATTAAGCCTTTCTCTTTCCCTGTGTTTCTCTTCTCTGTTCGGAAACACAACAAAACGAAGCCCTGATACGGCTTTCTTATCGCTTCTTAAAGCAGTCTTCTAAATTTTTTGTACTTGAAAACTGCTTTAAAAAGTGAGAAGAAAACGGTCCCAAATAAAGCCTTAAAGTTCATGCTTTAATAAGCTTGCTTAAGTCTTAATTAGCTAGATTAACAATAATTACGATCTTATTAGTCAAAATTTTGACTAAATGAATAGCTGAACATGAAAATTTTCTATGCTTCTCCTGCTCTCCCTCTAAATATTTAGGTTTGACAATTTGTCCAATCTATGTTATTTGATTTTGATTATATTTGAAAAATCAAAACAAATCAAAGCATCCAAACTACACCATATTCTTCTTTTTTTTAAGAACAAAACAAAAATTTCAACTCCGATCTTATTTCGTTTCAATACAATATGTTCTCTACATGAATGATAATGTATTGAATAGCTATGTTTATTTGTTGCAAAGCAAGCAAAAATTCATGACTGTATAGCCGTTCTCTTTATGATCATTAGAAATGTTGCGGGCTAGAAATTACGCGGCGATAGAGATTTTATTCTACGTCTTAGCGTTGTACGTATAACTAGCACACACAGAGAACACAAGATTTTTTACGTGGAAAACCCTTAAAAAGGGAAAAAACCACGAGGCCTAGCCCAGTTGAAAAATGGTTCCACTAGACTTTGAGTTTGTTACAAAGGACTGAATCACCTCCAGGGGTGATCAGATTACAATCAATTACTTAAGACGTCGACTCTTCGGCCGGACGTAGGGACTGAATGTCGGGCCCTGAGTATGACGTCGGGTCTTTGGCAGGACGTCGGGTCTTCGGCAGAACGTAGGGACTGAGTGTCAGGCCTTGAACAAGACGTCGGGTCTTTGGCAGGACGTCGGGTCTTCAGTAGGACGTAGGAGCTGAACGTCGGGCCTTAAGGTGGTGGTCCGGCGAGGTTATGTGGTGGTCCGGCGAGGTTCCTGCGGTGGTCCGGTGGTGGTCCGACGAGATTCCAGCGGTGGTCCGGTGGTGGTCCGGCGAGGTTCTGCGGTGGTCCGGCGAGGTTCTGCGGTGGTCCGGCGGTGGTCCGGCGGCTGTCGAGGAGGAACTCCTTCCTTCTCTTCTTCCTTCTCTTCTCTTCTTCTCTCTCTTGCTTGGATCCTCTATTGTGAAGAATGAGGGCTCTATTTATAGATTTTCTGGAGTGGCATGGCCCGTAAATAGGCGTGAGATCAGGGGCGAATAGGGAGTGGTCAAATGGACGGCCGATATTGAATCCTATGACCGTGCACCATTCGTTGGCCATTTGGAGGTCTTAATGATGTCTGAATTTAGTGATCTTGGGTTCGTTGGATTCGTCTCGTCGAGCCGTTCGATTCAAGTATAAGCTCGTCAAAATCGGAGACCGTTTGATAACTCAAATTGCGGTTTGAACCTTCCAACAGCGCTTTAAACCCTTGATTCGGACTCATTTGGGCTCGGATTGAGTCAATCTTGGTGTCGTTGGGTTCGTATTTCCGAGACGCTCAGTTTGACTGTAAGCTTGTTGAAATTGGAGTTCGGATGCTCCCGGATTTAATTTTTGAAGTCTCCAACTAGCTTTTGCCTCGAGATTCGTGCCTGATCAAGCTAATTTTGTGATGACGTATCAGTTGCCCCCCTATTTTCGGACGTCGAAGCTCCAGAAGTCCGAAAATATAAGTGTCGACAATTTGCATAGGCCGAAATGCCAGAAAATGCATTCCGAAAATTAATGGCTTGCTCAAATTTGATCATAGAGGCCTTGTTGAGCTCCGAAAGTGTCGGAATCGAGTCCGGAACGTCGAAAAACATGTCCGGGGACCCCAAAAATGTCAAAATCGGAGCTTTCGGGACGAAAATCGGGCCAAGAATGGGCTAGGCGGCCGGACCGGCCGGACCGGCCGGCCGGCCACCGCCGCCGCTGCCGGCATCGCCGGCGGCACCGCCGGCCCGCGCTGGATCACGCGCGGCGGCCCGCCTGGGCCGCCCGACCCGCCTGGGCCCGCGCTCGCGGGCCCGCGCTCCAGCCCGCGCGCTGGATCACGGCGGGCTGCTGGGCCCGCCTTCGGCCCGCGCGGCGGCCCGCCTGGGCCGCCTGGGCCCGCGTGGAAGCTTCCCACCGCCTTACTTGAGTGAACAGACGGGTCGGTTCGGGCCCACCGACCTAGTGGGCCCCACCTGCGCAGAAAATTTGATTTTTTGGCCTTTTTTGGCCGAAAAAATTCCTAAAAAATCCTAAAAAATCCCAAAAAATTCTGAAAAAATTCAGAAAAATTTAGAAAAATTTGGGAAATTGGAAATTCTAGAAACTTTCTTCCTTTCTCCCAAAAAACTATAAAAAGGGCCTTAGATTCTTAAGAAAATTCATTCCTCTCCTCTTCTTCTCCTGTTTTCTTCTCTTCCTCTCCTCCTCTCTTCTAATCTCCCTCTGTCCTTTCTATTGAGGCCTTCCCTCAGTTTTCTGAGGCCCCTCTCTTGGCAAGGAAGTCCGGAGATTCTCTTCTTTCCCCATCTCCATCTGTCCTTTCTATTGAGGCCTTCCCTCAGTTTTCTAAGGCCCCTCTCTTGGCAAGGAAGTCCGGAGATTCCCTTCTTTCCCCATCTCCCTCTGTCCTTTCTATTGAGGCCTTCCCTCAGTTTTCTGAGGCCCCTCTCTTGGCAAGGAAGTCCGGAGATTCCCTTCTTTCCTCCTACACCTTTTTAGAGAAATGTCAGGTGATCGCCCCCCACCGAGAGATCCTGCGATCCGGGGAGACCCCGTCGCACCGCATGATGGCGAGCGAAGGCCAAATAGGGAGTTGGATGAGACAACGTCGACTGTTACAAATGACTTCCTATTCCTTTTTTGCAAGAATTATTACTTCCCGAATGATGTGAAGACGATGGTCCCGAGGATGTCTGATCGGGCGAATCTTCCTCCTCCTGGGTACGTGACCGTTTCCGAGGCCCACTTGCGGGCTGGTTTACGCTTTCCACCTCCTACTGAGATGATCGAAGTCTTACAAAGGTGCGGTGTGAACCTATTCCAACTTTCATTTAGAGCAATATCAGTGGCTATGGGATTGATTGCTCTCTTTCGGGATCGGAGAGCTACTATGACCCCGGAGCATCTTTCACGGATGGGCAAGCTCACCAGTGATACGTCTGGGCGTGTGACTTTCAGATCAAAATGGTTGGATGTACGTACCCGCGATCCTTCAAAGAATTGGGTCAATGCTTTCTTTTTTGTGAAGAATGATTGGGGCTTGATAGAGAAGTGGGGAAAGATGAGGGATTTGCCATCCCCTCTACATGTCAGCGAGGAAGACATAATGAGGATCCTGAAAGTTCCCGATCTTGAACATCTTCTATTTGAGGTTCGTCATATGAGCAAATACACTGAAGAAGAGTTCATATTCAAGGTTGGGATTTCATTTCATACTGGGAGGTCTGATGCAAGAAAGTTGAAGCCGACATCCAGGATTCCTGAGCCTCCTGCCCCTGCTTCAAAAGCGGCTCCCAAACGACCGGCTAGAGGCGACGACCCCCAGGTTTCGAAGAGGAAGAGGTTGGAAGAGATAACCACTGATAAGACCCCACCTGACTCTTCCCCAGCCAAGCTGCATATCCCTGAGGATGTCATGAATCATCAATGCCTCGGACATAACAAGACCAGTAATTTGGTGAGTAACATCTCTCAATATTTTTTATCTCATTTGCTTCTGAGGTGATTTCTAATAAACTTTTCTTTTTATTTCAGCTGTCACGCATTGGGATCGAGATTAATGACTGGAACAATGAGTTTGTTAAGATCAAGTATCTTCAGGGGGAGTTCAAGCGGAAGTATGAGCAGAAGGTTAAGGAGGTGAAGGTGCTTGAAGATGAGTTGAGCGATTGCAGGACTGAGCTTGCCAACACAATGCGCTCTGTATCTCTCCAGAATCGGCAGGCAGATCGACATCAGATAGATCTTGAGGAGGCTCAAGCGACGATCATCAGGCTTTTGAAGGAGCAGAAAGTTTCTGAAGAGAAGATAGTGTCGCTTGAGGTGAAGGATAAGAAGTCCCAGGCCATTATAGCTGAGAAGGAAGCTGCCTTGTCTAGCCTAGAACCTTCCATAGTTATTGAAGACTTTAAGAAGTCCATAGCATTCAAGACTATCGTCCAGGATCACATTGAGGAAGCCCGAGATCACATCTATGCCATAGAGGTGAAAGGTTTGGAGCAGCAGTGTACTGAGGATGGATTTATTAGAGGCTTCTTTAAGGGAGTTCGCTTGATGCAGCGAAAGACCGGAGTTTCAGCCGAGGAGGTGACCCCTAGCCAGGCTTCAACTGACTTTCCTTCACGCTCTGATGGTGATGAGGTAGAGAGTGATCTACGGAAGGTCCTTGATCTTGATGCAGATGATGAGATAGTAGATGTTGAGTAGGTTTTCTAGTTCCTGTTATCTGTATTAGTTTGTCTTTTTAGCGATTGTGATGTATCTGATGTTTGTACTGTTGTGTGATTTCTACTTTGACTTAGTAGTTGATTATTGTTCCGTTGTTATATGACTTTTGATATTATGATGTATTTATCCATCCTGAGTAAATTTTATTCATGTTTGCTTAAGGTATTTGTCTTCCAACTTATGCTTAAAAGTTTAGAATGATCCTCTAAGGATGTGCGGTTTACTCTAAGTTGTACGTCAGAGCCTTACTTGATGACGTCAACCTGTAGAAGAGGTTAAAAGAATCTATAAGAGATATAAGACCTATCCGAGGTTGTGAGTCAGAGCCCTGCTCGATGACGTTAACCTGTATGGAAGAGGTCGGGAGAATCCACCAAGGATGTAAAACCTATCCGAGGTTGTGAGTCAGAGCCCTGCTCGATGACGTTAACCTGTGTGGAAGAGGCCGAAAGAATCCACCAAGGATGTAAGACCTATCCGAGGTTGTGTGTCAGAGCCCTGCTCGATGACGTTAACCTGTGTGGAAGAGGTCGGGAGAATCCACCAAGGACGTAAGACCTATCCGATGTTGTGTGTCAGAGCCCTGCTCGATGACATTAACCTGTGTGGAATAGGTTGGATCGAATCCTCCTAGGATTGATCAGCTAACGATTGAACAATGATCATTTACTGCTCAAACATATTAAAGTTCATAACTTAACAAAGTCTTTACTGCCATTAAACAAAGAATATTGCTCCCGAAAACAGTTTAAGGGAGAAGGAAACTAGAAACATCACAAACAAAGTCCGAAATTAAAGACATGTACAGTAAGCAAAAGACATACAACATTCTAAAACAAACGGCACGATTACGCTCTACTGATAGTATTTGCGGAGGTTCTCGATATTCCAAGTTCGAGGAAGCATCTTCCCTTAAGCATTCTTTAATTTGAAAGTTCCTGGTTTCACCATAGCTGCTACTAGGTACGGACCTTCCCAGAGGGGGGAGAGTTTGTTTCGTTGAGGGCATTTGCCTGCTGCCTCAATACTGCGTAGGACCAGATCTCCTACCGATATATGTCGCGGCTTCATCCTTCTGTTATAGTGACGGGCAACTCTCTGGTGGTAGGCAGCAACCTTAAGTATTGTCCCGTTTCTTACTTCTGGAAGGAGGTCTAGGTTGTGCCTGAGTTTTTCGTCGTTGGTATTGGAGTCGAAAGTTTGTACTCTATGACTGGGGACTCCAATGTCGACTGGAATGACAGCCTCTGTACCAAAGCAGAGGTTATACGGCGTCTCTCCTGTTGGAGTCCTTGCTGTCGTACGATAGGCCCAAAGGACGTTTGGGAGCTCGTCTGCCCATTGCCCCCCAGCCTTCTCCAACCGTGTTTTCAGTCCTCTCAGAATGGTCCGATTAGTGACTTCTGTCTGTCCATTAGTCTGAGGATGAGCCACAGCTGTGTGTACTAGATGAATGTGGAGATCTTTACAAAATGTGGTAAAGACCCTTCCGGTGAACTGTGTTCCGTTATCAGTAATAACTTTTGCAGGAATGCCAAAGCGATATATTATGCTCTTCCACAGAAACTGTTTGGCATTTGCTTCAATGATCTTTGCTAGTGGTTCTGCTTCTACCCATTTCGTGAAATAGTCGACAGCCAATATGATGAATTTTCGCTGTCCCGTGGCTATAGGAAATGGTCCCATTATGTCGATCCCCCATTGGGCAAAAGGCCAGGGACTCTGTAATGTCGATATCTCTACGGCGGGTAGATGAGTGAGGTTAGCGTGCAACTGACAGTTGTTACATTTCCGTACAAGTTCTAATGCGTCTTGTTTTATCGTCGGCCAGTAGAATCCTTGTCTCAGGACCTTTTGGGCCAGTGCCCTTCCACCCAAATGTTCCCCACAAATGCCCGAGTGTACTTCGCGAAGTGCATAGTTTGCCTCTGAAGGAGGAAGACATTTGAGGTATGGCCCTGTGAAAGATCGTTTGTATAACTCTCCGTTAATAATGGTGAAGTTGGCTGCTTGCCTTCGAAGCCGTACTGCCATAGCTGGATTTTCAGGGAGAGAGCCTTCTTGTAGGAGAGCAAGAATGTGGTCGATCCAAGAAGTTTCTTTTGATTCATCTATTGATTGAAGTACCCATGAGCCTTGAATGCTCGGGAAGTGGATCTCCTCAATAAATTTTCTTTTGAAAACATCTCCCGTTGTAGAAGTTGCTAGCTTGGAGAGTGAGTCTGCCCTTGCATTTTGCTCTCGAAGGATATGGATGACCTGATGCTTTGCTATTTGAGCCAACAAGGTTTTAACTATCTGACAGTATTGAGCCAAAAGTGGATTGTGAGCATCGAATTCCCCTTCCACTTGAGAAGCAACCAGTTGGGAATCAGTGTGAACCACTAAGTCTTGGATTTCGCAATCAATTGCCAATCTTAATCCAGCGATTAAAGCTTCATATTCAGCAACATTGTTTGTTGCCGGAAACTTCAGTCTAAGCCCGTATTCGAGTGTGGCTTTCTGCGGGGAGATTAATAAGATTCCAGCGCCAGCACCAGAACTCCCAGAAGCTCCGTCTACATATAAAGTCCAGCAGGAAGAGGAAGGAGACACATCAGGCGATTCCTCGGAGGTGTAGCTAGTACATTCGACCACAAAATCGGCAAGCACCTGCGACTTGATGTCAGGTCTAGGTAAGAACTGTATATCGAACTCTCCAAGTTCTACGGACCATTTGATCAATCTTCCGGATGCCTCGGGTTTTTGAAGAATATTTTTCAGCGGTAGGTTTGTATAAACCCTGATTGCGTGTGCCTGAAAATAAGGTCGTAACTTCCTAGCTGAGAAGACTAATGCTAAGGCTGTTTTGTCTGCCAATGGATAACGCATCTCAACATCTGAAAGTATCTTGCTGATGTAATAGACTAGGCGTTGAATTGAATCATCCATCCGAACCAAGACCGAACTTATAGCCTGAGAAGAGACAGCCATGTACATATACAAAATTTCCCCTGGAATTGGCTTTGAGAGTAGCGGTGGTGAAGCTAGATAAGTCCGGAGTTGTTCAAAAGCCTCTTGGCATTTATCAGTCCATTGGAATCCTGAGCTACGAGCCCCTCTGAGGATCTTGAAGAAAGGCAAATATTTATCTCCCGAACGAGCCAGAAATCGAGAGAGTGCTGCAATCCTTCCATTCAGTCTCTGAACTTCTTTGATATTTCTGGGGGGTAGCATGTCCCTTAGGGCCTTGATCTTTTCCGGGTTGGCCTCAATCCCTCGGTGAGTAACCATGAACCCTAGAAACTTTCCTGAGGTGACTCCAAATGCACATTTGGAGGGGTTGAGGCGCATGTTGTAAGATCGGAGGAGGTTAAAACATTCTTCTAAATCCGAGATATGCTGAGATTTCTCGAGGCTCTTCACCAGCATATCGTCCACATAGACTTCCATGGTACGCCCAATAAGGTTCTTAAAAATCTTATTCATAAGTCGTTGGTAAGTTGCCCCTGCATTTTTGAGCCCGAATGGCATTACCAGATAACAATATAACCCTTTATCTGTTTGAAAAGATGTTGCCTCCTCATCGGCAGGATCCAATTGTATTTGGTTGTATCCGGAGTAGGCATCCATAAAGCTTAGCATCTGATGTCCGGATGTGGCGTCAACTAGCTGATCGATTCGAGGGAGTGGGAAGCTGTCTTTGGGGCAAGCTTTGTTGAGATCGGTATAGTCTACACACATTCTTCAAGCTCCACTCGTTTTCCGAACCATCACGACGTTGGCTAGCCAAATTGGGTAGTGTACTTCCCTTATAAATTTTGCTTTTAAAAGCTTATCAACCTCTTGTTCGATTGCCAGCTGACGTTCTAGGGCGAAGTTTCATTTCTTTTGAATCACTGGTTTACACGCTGGGTTGATCTTGAGGGAGTGCATAATTACTTCAGGGTTAATGCCGGGCATATCAGCCGAATTCCATGCAAATATATCTTGATTTGTACGTAGAAAATCTACGTATTCTTTTTTCTCTGTATCTGAGAGGAGTGATCCGATCTGTACTGTTCTCGAGGGATGTTCTTCTGATAAGGAGACGCATGTAAGATCTTCTACAGGGGAGGCTCTTTGAGGGGTATCTTCATTCCGAAGATCGAAGTCTTCGATGCTTAGAGTAACTGATAAATGTGGTTAAGCCTGCCTAAGATAGCATGATTGTGCTACTTGTTGATCTCCTCGTACTGTTCCGATCCCCGATGGGGTAGGAAACTTGAGCTTTAAATGAGGAATTGAAGCAACAGCTCCGAAGATTGTTTGGAGTGGCCTTCCAAAAATTGCATTGTAGGCTGATTCGGACTTTACTACAATGAACAGAATGGGGTGCTCAACTTGACGGGGGAATTCTCCAAGCACAACCGGGAGAGTAATGGTTCCTTCGACTCTTACAGGTCGGTTGTCAAATTCGTACAGTGGACCGGCAGCAGGCTGGAGTTTCTCTCTAGATAAGCCCATGCTAAGAAAAGTGGAGTAGAATAGAACATCTACTGAGCTTCCATTGTCTACTAAGATCCTTTTAACATTGTAGCATGGGTCGCCAATTCCTGCACTAATCACTAGTGGATCTTGATGAGGAGTTTTTACGCCTTCTAGATCAGACTCCTTAAAGGTGATGGAGAGATCGACATGAAGCTTTTTTGTTGGTGGCTCCTTGTTCTCTGTAATTAGAACTTGACAAGGCGTTGAAGGGCCTCCAGCGATAGTTTCAATTTCGCCGACCATCTGGCGATTGTTTGTTGACTGTTTTTGTTGATCTTGCCCCCCAGTTGGAACAGTTTCTTCTCGAGCTGTTGGATTCTTGACGAACTGTCGGAGATATCCTTGTCGGATCAGTCTCTCAATTTCCTCTTTGAGCTGCCTACATGCTTCAGTGGTGTGTCCACGACTGCGGTGGAAATGACAATACTGTTCTTGGTTTCCGGTATTAGGCTTTAAAGGGTACGGCCACTTTACACTCTCTTGGTCTCGGATGGCCATTAATACATTTGCTCGGGATGTATTAAGTGGCGTGTACTCTTTTTCTTGTCGGGGCTCTCGTCGTGGCTGTGAGGGTCGAGGAGGAAGATTGTAGTTTCCTTGCTTCTTCCTTTGCGAGGGGGGATTCTCCGTCCCTGGGGGATTTTTTCGTTTCCCGGTTGTTTGCTCGAATTGCTTCCTATGAGCATTGATGGCTTCGTCGGCAGTGATTTGGGCCTCTACTCGGTGGATTAAATCCGCATAAGAATGGACCGTTTCTCGCATAAGTGCCGAGTAGAAAGGGCCTGGACGAAGCCCTCCAAGAAATACACCTCGTAGCAATTCGGGATCTACCCCTGGAATTTGTCGGGCTTCTGTAGAAAACCTTTGAAAATACTCTTTGAGAGATTCACCCTCATTCTGTCGTATCCCCGAAAGGTGGGAGGAGTCTTTAATCACCCTTCGGTTGGCGACAAATTGCTTGACAAATAAGTTGGCCAATTTAACGAATAGTGGAATGGACCGAGGGGGTAGGGAATAGAACCATGTCCGGGCCTGCCCTTTAAGGGTGGCAGGAAAAACTTGACAGAGCAGAGCGTCTGGGGCTTGCTGGATATGCATAATAGTACGGTAGTGGTCGATATGCTCGTAGGGGTCTGAAGTCCCATCATAAGAATCAATATTCGGGAGTTTGAATCTTGCCGGAACGGGATATCGGAGGACAGCTTCGGTGAAAGGTGATGACTCCTGAATGTCCCGTTGGTGAAGGGACTGCCTGATACCCCTTGTGGGGAATTCCTCACGGACTAGTCTCCGTAACTCATGCCGTAGAGTATTACGGGGGAGTTCAGTGTCGTGCTGTTGGTCCAAGTCCTCGGGGACGCCCGGCGGTATATGCTGCCGGTAGCCTGTGCGTGAAGGATGGGTAGAGCTTGCTGTATCAGCAAGCTCATTCTCTGGACGTGTAGGAGGGCGCGTCCTTGGCGGAGGAAGGGGGACTTCGACATGAAGAATGTCTTCGAATCCTGGCTGGTCTCGAGGGAGAAGAGTATCTTCTTGGGGTACTGGCGCTGGTCCTCGAGCTCCCCTTAAGAGCTGAAGGATCTCATTTTGAGATTCCTCCATTTTTCTGATACGCTCTTCTAGGGATGGCCCTGAAGTTCCTTCTCCGGCAGGGTGTCGGTTACCGGGGTGAAAGGAGGCAGATGCCTGTCGTCCTTGATTCAGGGACTGATTCCTGGATTGGTGTGAATTAGAGCGGGAGGTTCCCATGATGCGATGGCTACGCCTGTTGACCATTGGAAGATTCTTTAGTGTAATGGGATTGACTTTCCCACAGACGGCGCCAATCTGTTGCGGGCTAGAAATTACGCGGCGATAGAGATTTTATTCTACGTCTTAGCGTTGTACGTATAACTAGCACACACAGAGAACACAAGATTTTTTACGTGGAAAACCCTTAAAAAGGGAAAAAACCACGAGGCCTAGCCCAGTTGAAAAATGGTTCCACTAGACTTTGAGTTTGTTACAAAGGACTGAATCACCTCCAGGGGTGATCAGATTACAATCAATTACTTAATACGTCGACTCTTCGGCCGGACGTAGGGACTGAATGTCGGGCCCTGAGTATGACGTCGGGTCTTTGGCAGGACGTCGGGTCTTCGGCAGAACGTAGGGACTGAGTGTCAGGCCTTGAACAAGACGTCGGGTCTTTGGCAGGACGTCGGGTCTTCAGTAGGACGTAGGAGCTGAACGTCGGGCCTTAAGGTGGTGGTCCGGCGAGGTTATGTGGTGGTCCGGCGAGGTTCCTGCGGTGGTCCGGCGGTGGTCCGACGAGATTCCAGCGGTGGTCCGGTGGTGGTCCGGCGAGGTTCTGCGGTGGTCCGGCGAGGTTCTGCGGTGGTCCGGCGGTGGTCCGGCGGCTGTCGAGGAGGAACTCCTTCATTCTCTTCTTCCTTCTCTTCTCTTCTTCTCTCTCTTGCTTGGATCCTCTATTGTGAAGAATGAGGGCTCTATTTATAGATTTTCTGGAGTGGCATGGCCCGTAAATAGGCGTGAGATCAGGGGCGAATAGGAAGTGGTCAAATGGACGGCCGATATTGAATCCTATGACCGTGCACCATTCGTTGGCCATTTGGAGGTCTTAATGATGTCGGAATTTAGTGATCTTGGGTTCGTTGGATTCGTCTCGTCGAGCCGTTCGATTCAAGTATAAGCTCGTCAAAATCGGAGACCGTTTGATAACTCAAATTGCGGTTTGAACCTTCCAACAGCGCTTTGAACCCTTGATTCGGACTCATTTGGGCTCGGATTGAGTCAATCTTGGTGTCGTTGGGTTCGTATTTCCGAGACGCTCAGTTTGACTGTAAGCTTGTTGAAATTGGAGTTCGGATGCTCCCGGATTTAATTTTTGAAGTCTCCAACTAGCTTTTGCCTCGAGATTCGTGCCTGATCAAGCTAATTTTGTGATGACGTATCAAGAAATATTCAAATAATTGACTAAATTCTTTAATTGTTGCAAACCAAGCAAGTAATGAAAAGGACCTTTTTATTGGCCTTGTTAAGTGATATCTAAAAAACAATTCTTGTATATCTATCATTTAGCATTAGAATTGGCCATTTAAATTGTGAAAGGACTATTGGACTTAGGGTTGAAAATGAACTGAGCTTTTGAAGAGCTTCTCGGGGCTCGGCTTGATAAGAACTCGTTTATGTTCATTTGATAAGCAAAATGAACGAGTTTGAACAGTTTTGATAAGTACTAGAAACCTTAATAAACAAGCTTGAACAACGTGTCGTTTGACTCGTTTATGTTTGTGAACAAGCTCATTAAGCAGCTCGATTAGAGGTTGATCACGGTTCATATTTAGCTCAAATTGTCTTAAAATAAATAAATAGTTTTAAAATAAATATTATCAAATTATTTTAACTAATTTAATAATTTAATTCTCAGTGAGACTTAAACATAAAATCACTAAATTGTTTTAAATCTTGACACTATGGCACGAGATATACACCAAAATTATTTGATTTCAGAAACATCCTTAGGAAAAAAGCTTCTTAGGACTATAGTTGACGGACGATGATGTTCCGAGGAAACACAATCAGTAGGCGACAAAGGTCGGAGGAACTATAGTCGACAGGCAAAAGAGGACGCAGGGACTGTAGATAGCGGGCAACGTAGGCTACAGGGACTAGTTAGTAGACGACGTAGGCTTCAGGGGTTGTAATCGGTAGGTGACGGAGGTCAGATGGATCATATAGGAGGGAGACAGAGATCAAAGGGTTTGTAGTCGGCGGGCGCATGTCAGAGAAATCGTAGTCAGCGAGCGACTTAGGTCGGTGGACGACGGGGGTCATAGGGACCATATTTAGTGGACGATGGTTTTCGGAGGAATCATAGTCCTCAAGCGATAATGGTTGGACGGATCATAGTTGGCGAGAGTTAGTGGTCAATGGACCATAGTCGACAAACGATGAGGGAGGGACCTTAGTTACGGGTGAAGGAGGTCACAAGGATTGTGGTCAGTGGGCGATGGTGGTCAAAGTAGTGTGTTGAATGCAGTTGGGCAGAGGTCCGACGATGGTCGATGGTAAGGCGGAGGTTCGACGATGATTGGCGGATGAATAATGGTTCGACGATGGTTGGTGGTTGGACGAAGATCTGATGGTGAAGGTCTGGCAGTAATAGATGGATGTTCACTGGCAGTGGTGTTTAGGTTGAACTCTAGGATCTTTGAAGCCTCAGAGCTCTCTACAATCTCAAGCAAAAAGTTGTAAGCCTCCAAAGGCCCAAGCCCCCTTTCATGTGGGATGAAGCGGTATATTTATAAATTTTGAGAGTGACATGCCTTATAAATATGAAGAGGATCTAAGTTAAATTCTGAGTGATCCATCAGACATCCTATACTGATTCCCTTGATCATGAAGCATTTATTCAATATTTAAGTGCTTTAATGATGTTAGAATTAAATGATTTTAAGCTCATTAGATTTGTCTCGTTGAGCTGCTAGATTTCACAATAAGTATGTTATATTTGGATATTCTTTGATAATCTAATATATGTTTTGAATCTTCCAAATCAACTTTAGCCTCCAATTTGGACTCATTTAGGGTCAGATTGGATCGATTTTGATATCATTGGGTTTGCCTCATTGAGTCGTTCAATTTGACTATAATTTTGATGAAATTAAATTTTAGATAATCCCAAATTTAATTTTGAAAATTTTGAAATTGATTGTAGCTTGAGATCCGTACTCGATCAACGCAATTGTCGATAGTCTTATCTATCTACTTCTCAAAGGAAAAACAATGTATGCGCTTATTCAATAGTCTCTGCCGTGTCACTCGGCAAGAAAATTTCGTTATATTTGACTTAGCAGATAATAATCAGTCAAGTTAAGTTTCTGAAGACATAATCCAAATCCACCCGCCATTGTTGAATATCTCAACCTCGATTTAATCCTTCATGTTTACTTCTCCATCCCATCCGTCTACTTCCATCATCAAATGCCCCTAAAATAAGCCCGAAAGGTCAAACTCTTTAACTCTTTCCATACCCACTATATATACCCCTTCAAGAACTCAGATTTCTCTCACAGCTTGCTCATCCATTCTTTTCAAACCTTCACAAGTTTCTAAACTCTTAATCAAGATAATGGCTTCTCAGGTAATAGACAACCACCGGGAGGGCGCTGAGGTCTTTCAGGGCGATGAAATCTGCAGGAAGAAGTCTATTGAATTGCTCGAAGAGCTCTGCCTTCCAAAGGGTCTTTTTCCCTTGGAAGACATTGAGGAATTCGGCTATAACCGCACTTCTGGCTTCATATGGCTGATTCAGAAGAAAAAGAAGGAACATGTGTTCAAGCAGATCAAGAGAGCCGTGTCTTATGCGCCAGAGGTGACTGCCTTTGTTGAGAAGTATAAGCTGAAGAAGATGACTGGTGTTAAGACAAAGGAGCTCTTACTATGGCTCTCTGTTGTGGAAGTCTATTTTGAGAATCCAACATCTGAGAAACTCACCTTCAAAACTGGCACAGGACTCTCTGATAGCTTTGTTGCTTCAGCTTTTGAGCTGTAGAGCAATCTCTATAAGAGAAGCTATTAATTAATATGATGCTCTGTATCAGTTGTCTATGATTGTCGCTTTCTACTTCTTAATAAAAAATTATTTTGCTTTCTAATATGGCATCGAAGTCTAAAGCCCCTCCAGCAAATAAGAAAATTTGAGAAAGCAATTATATAAGAAGAAGATTTGAAGTAAAATGGGGGGAAAACAGAGAACTCAAGACCAATTTCATTGTTTATTTAGTTAAACTAAACGAAAAAAACTTAAGGATCTTAGTTTTCTGATTGACCAAAGAAAGGCCAGTTGACATAAGTTCATATAAAACTTTTTTGATGAGGATTTCTAAGTTTAAGTTTTGATAAGCTTGCTTAAGACTTTGTTTGAGACGATTTTTTTTACTGTTTTCTAGACAGTTTTTTAGTAAAAGAAATTTTTTGAACTAGAAATTTTTTTACTAAAAAGCTTATTTAGAAAGTTTGAAGAAAGCCGTCTCAAACAAAATCTGCGCTAATTAGTAAGATTAATGATAATTATAATGTTGGTAGTCAAATTATTGGCGAAATAAATTGCTGAATATGAAATTCTTCTAAGCTTCTGGTTCTCTCTCTCATAAATATTTAGGCTTGGCATTTTGTCTTATTTATATTATGTAATTTAGGCTTCATTTGGAATAACTTTTAGCTACTATATTTTTGCTGCTTTCGAAATATTTTTATATTAAAAAACCGTTGTTTATAACATTAATAACGAAGTCTTAGATTAGAATATCAAATATCAAATAGACCATTGTAAGACTATTGATGCGGCTCACGTTACTAGGACTACTATATCAGGGACAACTTACCTTCCTAACAACCTTTAGCTATTTTCCACTACTTACTTTCTATTTCCTGCAATAGAGTACTAATACACCTTTTTTGCTGTTATACCCTTTTTAATACAGCACCTAGAGATTACTTATACGGTAGCCAAAGGAAGTGTACTCAGCTTTTTAACAACAGAAATCAATACTACAGACACTACCCCTCTTCTCTATTCTTCCTGTTTTTCCCTCTCTCTGTTTTCTTGTTTTTGCTAATGCTCTTTTCAGGTTCTCGTTGATCTCTCCGGCAGCTGTTCCGATCGTCGATCCACCTGCATCAGCTTATTTGGTATCAGAGCCAAGCGGTTGGAAGGAAGGCATGACGGAGCGCGGCAAAGAACCAACCTCAGACGAGGTCGTGAGCTTAGAAAATGTTTGGGCAAACCAAAATACTCTCCGGAATCAGTTGGAGACATTGGCCGCTGATGTCCAGAGATTGCACATTGAAATTCGCCGCGAGTTCAATCTCAATCGGGCGAGACCACAACTGCATCCTCCGCACCGGAATGACCTTCCGGCCCCGCACACTATACCCCGGAGGGGTATCAATCCAGGAAGACAACCCAGGATAATGCCTACATTTCACCAGGAAATGTCGGATTCAGAGGAAGAGACGATAATGAATCCAGTAATGGATTTAGTAGATTCAGAGGACGACGATGTTACCCACCGCATTCCGCCTGAAAATCGTCAATACCGTCGTCCAGCAATGCCGCCTCCAAGACCGGGTGAATTTAAGATTAAAGTAGACGTTCCCTACTTTGACGGCCACCTACACATTGAAGACTATCTTGATTGGGAGAAGGCGGTCGAAAACTTCTTCGATTACATGGACATTGAGCCCGATCGACAGGTGAAATACGTAGCCTGTCGTTTACGTGGTGGTGCTAGTGCTTGGTGGGATCAAATCAGCCAAGTCCGTCTACGCGAAGGCAGGCCACGGGTTCGAAATTGGAACCGGATGAAACAGTTGCTCCGAGCTCAATTCTTACCGACAGATTTTGAACAAATCCTTTACATTCGGTATCAGCATTGTGTGCAGGGGAGTCGATCGGTTAGTGAGTACACAGAGGAATTCAACCGATTGAGCGCCCGAAACAACTTGAATGAATCCAATAATCAGTTGGTCGCCCGATACATTGGTGGTCTTAAAGACGGCATCCAAGACAAACTAGAGCTTAATACAGTTTGGTCGTTGGCACAAGCCATCAATTTCGCACTCAAGGTGGAAATGCAACAGAGCAGGCTTTCCCGAACACCTTCCACCCGTCGACAATGGCAAGATTCAGCGGCTGGTTCTAGTAAATTCTCCCCACAAACCGGACGCAGCCCGCAGCCGCCTTTACTACCCACACCAACTACAACTACTGTCAATCCAGGAGGTGATCCAAAACTACCATTTAAAGCTCGACCCGCAGGTAAGGAAAATCCTTACGCTAAACCCTCCACAATTAAATGCTTCCGGTGTTTCCAGACTGGACACAAATCGAACGAATGTCCCCAACGCCCCCAAGCTCACTTCGCGGAAGGTTCCGACGAAGGGGAATTAGGCGAGACCGAAATCACTGGGGAACAAGAAATTGAGGATGTGGAAGCTGATGACGGCGAACCATTGATATGCATTTTGGAGAAACTTTTATTGGCGCCCCGACAAAGCTCGCCGTCCCAACGTCACGCCCTCTTCCGAACAAGATGCACCGTTAACGGAAAGGTTTGCGACCTGCTAGTTGACAGTGGATGTACTGAGAACATCATATCGCGGTCGGTCGTTCAAAGTTTGCAATTGAAGACAATCAAAAATTCAAATCCTTACAAAATAACTTGGGTTAAAAGGGGCATTGACATTGCAGTCACAGAATCATGCAGAGTGACTTTCTCCATTGGGAAGCAATATGTCTGTGAAATAGTTTGCGACGTCCTCGATATGGACGTTTGTCACATTATTTTGGGGAGGCCGTGGCAGTTCGACGCGGGTGCCATTTACGACTGCCGAGCCAATGTCTACACATTGGAGTGGAAGGGACGACGACTCCGTCTACTTCCACATTGTGATACGCACGTCAAAGTTCAGCCTCCTAAACAAGCAGCTATGCATCTAGTTACGGGTCGCAATTTGGTACGCTGCTGGCATGAACAGTCACCACTGTTCGCCCTCTTACTCACCGAAGCCAATGCCGCCCCACAACAGCAGTGCCCCAACAACGATATCAGCCAACTTCTGCAGCAGTACCGTGAACTCACACCAGACGAACTACCTGCTGAATTGCCTCCATTACGGGATATACAGCACTGTATAGACTTGACTCCAGGCGCCAGCCTACCGAATTTACCACATTACCGACTGAACCCCAAGGAGCAACATATACTGCAAGGGTTGATTGATGACCTGCTCGAAAAACAGTCTATCCAACCGAGTATGAGTCCCTGTGCCGTCCCGGCTCTACTCGTCCCAAAGAAGGATGGAAGCTGGCGGATGTGCGTTGACAGTCGAGCAATTAATAAGATCACGATCAAGTACAGGTTTCCGGTGCCTCGCATTGACGAACTTTTGGATCAGCTATCGGGATCGTCCATTTTCTCTAAATTGGACCTTCGGAGCGGCTACCACCAAATCCGCATTCGTCCCGGCGACGAATGGAAAACGGCGTTCAAGACGCCGCAGGGACTCTTTGAATGGAAAGTCATGCCCTTCGGACTGTGCAATGCGCCGTCTACCTTCATGAGGATGATGAACGAACTTCTAAAGAATTTTATGGGGAAATTCTGCATAGTATACTTCGATGACATATTAGTTTATAGCACAAATTGGCAGGATCATTTGACTCACTTGGCAGCTTTGTTTGATGTTCTGAAGCAGCAACGGTTGTTCATCAACCTACCCAAGTGTGAGCTGGGAGTCTCCCAAGTTTACTTCTTAGGCTTCATTATTTCGGCGGAGGGGGTGTGCATGGACCCGAAAAAGATTGAAGCCATTTTTGAATGGCCAACACCACGAACCTTCACGGAAATCAGGAGTTTCCACGGTTTAGCCAACTTTTACCGAAAGTTTATCAAAGACTTTAGTCTTATAATGGCACCCATTACGGACTCCCTCAAGTCCAAGATATTTGTTTGGGCCGAACCGCAACAGCAAGCATTTGAACAGATTAAAACAACCATTAGTTCGGCTCCTGTCCTTGCACTCCCAGACTTTGAAAAGCCATTTACAGTTGATACAGATGCCTCCGCTATTGGTGTTGGCGCCGTTCTATCTCAGGCCAACAAACCCGTTGCATTTTTTAGTGAAAAATTGTCCGACACAAGACAGAAGTGGGCTGCTTATGAACAGGAACTTTATGCCATTGTGAGAGCTCTCAAACAATGTGAGCAATATTTACTTCATCAAGATTTCATACTCTGCAGTGACAACAAGGCTCTCTCGTACATTAACAGCCAAAAGAACATTAATAGGATGCATGCACGTTGGATAATGTTCTTACAGCGTTTTTCTTTCACAATTAGACACAAACCCGGCGTTAATAACCGGGTGGCCGATGCTTTGAGCCGCAAGCGCAGTCTATTGATCCAGTTGCAAACACAAATTACCGGTCTTGACTGTCTCCGAGACCTCTATGCGGATGATCCAGAATTTAGTAACATTTGGAAACAATGTCAATTAGCACAATCGACCGAAGACTACTCTATCCGCCATGGCTATCTGTTCAAAAAGAATTTACTGTGCATACCAGTTTCCTCTTGGCGTCTGCAGCTGATCCGTGAAGCACACAGTGGAGCACTCGCAGCTCACGCCGGACGTGACAATACCCTCCGACAGTTACAGGTTCATTTTTTTTGGCCACGGTTGAGACGTGATGTCATTCGTTTTGTCGATAGCTGCCCCATATGTCAAATGTACAAGGGAGGATCTCAAAACACAGGGTTATACATGCCCCTCCCGGTTCCGGACTCTATTTGGGAAGATTTAAGTTTGGACTTTGTACTCGGCTTGCCGCGAACAAAGAAAGGAAACGATTCTATAATGGTCGTCGTTGACAGATTTTCGAAAATGGCACACTTCGTTTCCTGCAAAAAAACTTCCAGTGCCGTGAATATTGCTCACTTATTCTTCGCAGAAATTGTTAGGCTTCACGGCGTCCCCCGTAGTTTAACGTCCGATCGCGACGTCAAATTTATCAGCCACTTTTGGAGGGAACTTTGGAAAAGATTGGGAACCGACATCCGTCTCAGCTCAGCTTACCATCCTCAGTCGGACGGCCAAACGGAGGTAGTTAATCGCACACTGGGTGCTATACTACGATGCTTGGTCCATGACCATCCGCGGCAGTGGGAGGACCTCTTAAGCAAAGCCGAATTTGCTTACAATGCAATGACCAATCGAACTACAGGTAAAACTCCGTTTAGCATTGTTTACACAAAATCCCCTAACATCGCACTTGATGTTGCAATTCTCCCCAAGTGCAAATCGGCCTCGGCAACTTCCTTTGCCGGCGATTACTCCCAAATGCTATCTGATGTGCGTCAACAAATTATCACTTCCAATACAAAATACAAAGAAGCTGTTGACAAGCATCGTCGACAAAGGCTATTTTCTGTCGGCGATCTGGTTTGGGTACGTCTCCGGCGTGAACGCTTCGCCCCAGGCACATACTCTAAGCTCGCTCGCCGAAAAATCGGTCCCGTACCAATCGTAGCTAAAATAAATGACAACGCCTACACTGTCACTTTACCGCCTGACTGCATGACTTCTCCAACATTCAATGTCTCGGATATTTGGCCTTACTCTCCACCAGACGATGGGGTCATCACCGTCAGCTCGTCGGAGTCGAGCTCTTCCGATCCGGGGGAGGACTGATGCGGCTCACGTTACTAGGACTACTATATCAGGGACAACTTACCTTCCTAACAACCTTTAGCTATTTTCCACTACTTACTTTCTATTTCCTGCAATAGAGTACTAATACACCTTTTTTGCTGTTATACCCTTTTTAATACAGCACCTAGAGATTACTTATACGGTAGCCAAAGGAAGTGTACTCAGCTTTTTAACAACAGAAATCAATACTACAGACACTACCCCTCTTCTCTATTCTTCCTGTTTTTCCCTCTCTCTGTTTTCTTGTTTTTGCTAGTGTTCTTTTCAGGTTCTCGTTGATCTCTCCGGCAGCTGTTCCGATCGTCGATCCACCTGCATCAACTATGGTGCCCAATCTTCCATCCTTCATGATTGGCAGCATCATCATCTCCTTTTTGACATATCTTAATAAATTAATCAAATTTTTTATAATCTTTATTGGTATCTTCGTCTTAACAAATTATTTTCTTTATATTTTTGCTAATCTATTTAATTTTGATCTAATTTGAGCATAAATTTATATTTTCTAGATAAAAAAATATACCTAGGGAAAATATATTAAACAAAAATTTCAACTCTATTCTTATTTCATTTTAATGCATTAACTTTATTAAATCAAAATAATGATCATTTGATAAGTTCTACGTCTTTTAATCTTGTTAATTGTAATAAGGTTATAAGTTCTTTAAATGTGGAACATAAATACAATAAAGAACTAAGATCCTTAGGGCCTATTGAAGGATTTCCTAAGAAAAAAGAAAGTTGATTTTAAATTGAGTCATGATGGTGAAGAATTTTCCCCTTTTTCTTTTGCTAAGGGGAATGAGGTTTTATTATAGCATGGAGCTCGAGCTATTGGGGGGTTATGAAATCTTAACTAGGATTAGAACAAGCAAGCTATAGCTACTTATACTCTTGTCATTCAGCATTCTTCAATCGAGATCAGCCAAATCTTTATAACCAACGCATATTTAGTGAAACTTTTTGGCTTAGTTAGACTCAGTGATTTTTTCCTTTCTAATTTTGTCATGTATATAGATGTGTCAAAAAATGATCTGACCTGCTAATCAAATCCGAAAAATTCGAGTTCGAGTTGACCCTTTTAATATACAGGTTGGGTACGGATTCGGATTTCTGACCTATTTATTGATTGAATCAAGTTTGAGTTGACCAACCAATCTGATTTTACTTGAAATGACCAATTTAAATTATTTTTATTTATTGGTATGATTGTCCTATTTTTTATTAATTAATCTAAAATCAATTGTTGAAAAATTAATGATTTTTTTTTAAATCAAAACGGGTTATTTGCTCGGGTCCATATTTTTGACTAATTTGTTAAACGGGTCAAGTTTGAGTTGATCGAATTCAGGTAGAATATGAACCCAACCCGTTGACCCATTTTGATACCCTAATTATATATTCTAATGTATTTTGAATTCTCATGTGTCACATATTCTCATAAAATTAAAACATTAAATTATCCTTTTACAATCTTTAATATACTAACTTATAATAAATAGATAATCATGTAATTTTAAATCAATTAAAATTCAAAGAATTATTCAATGTGTTTGAAACCTCCAACACAATTTGAATGTCAGCATAATTAAACTAACTTATCCTGCGCCCATATTTCTCGCTTTCTATAACTGGAAAGACCGGGCAATTGTCCATAGTCTTCTCTCATTATTTCTCAAGAACTGTAATAAATCATTATCAAACGAACTCTCATAAATTTGTGCGAATATGCTATAGAAAACTAGCTTCTCCTTAGAGATTTCCGCGGTGAGAAGAACTCTTTCTTCTACAGTCTCTCAAAGGTTCAAACAGTCAAAGTTTCTGAAGGGACACTCTCACCGCCATTGTTGACAAACCCAACCTTGACTTAGTCCTCCTTGTCGACTCCTCAATCCCAGCCGTCCGGTTCCATCCCGAAAAGTAGCAAGAAAGGTCAACGTACTTTTATACGTTCAAACTCTTCAACTCTTCCCACATATCCACTATATATACCCCTTCAAGCACTCAGATTTCTCTCACAGCTAGCTCATCCATTCTTCTTAAACCTTGAATAATTTCTGCATTCTTTAGTTAAGCTGATGGCTTCTCAGGCAATAGACAGCCACCGAGAGGGAGCTGAGGTGTTCCACGGCGATGAAATCTGCAGGAAGAAGTCGATCGAATTGCTCGAAGAGCTCTGCCTTCCAAAGGGTCTCTTTCCCTTGGAAGACATTGAGGAATTCGGCTATAACCGTGCTTCTGGCTTCATATGGCTGATCCAGAAGAAGAAGAAGGATCATGTGTTCAAGCAGATCAAGAGAGCCGTGTCTTATGCTCCGGAGGTGACTGCCTTTGTTGAGAAGTATAAGCTGAAGAAGATGACTGGTGTTAAGACAAAGGAGCTTTTGCTATGGCTCTCTGTTGTGGAAGTCTATCTTGAGAATCCCACATCCGAGAAACTCACCTTCAAAACTGGCACAGGACTCTCTGATAGCTTCATTGCTTCTGCTTTTGAGCTCTAAGAGTAATATATACAAGAGAAGACGAGTCATTAATGCTTTACATTAGTTATGTGTTATGGCATATTTAGTTCTTAAATGTTCCGTATCAGTTATTTTTTATTGTAACTTTGTGCTTCATAATGAAAGTATTGCTTTGTTTGCTAATCCTGCATCTAATTCTGGAATGCAAAGCAACCTTCTCGGGACTGAGCCCCTCCTGCAAATATATATTTGAGGAATTGGAATATGCAATTATATAAAAGCAAAGAACTTAAAAAATAAAATTTTTACTGAGTTAATGCCTGCCTGTAGCCACACAGCTCGTGGCCCTCTAAGGACATATTTCAATGTCTATTTAGCTAAACTAAAAGAAAAATTTTACGGTTTATTTCTTAAAACTTGTGCGGATGTTGAACGTCATCCAGAGACCAATTAGAATGTGCATCATCACCTCTTCATTGTGTATCGCGACTCGGTACTGCTTGCTATTGCGGCTTGATACCGCTAACGTGGCACCTAATTCGCCTCCGGATGTAGACCTGCATTAGGCCTCCGTACATAATAATTTCTCTGATAAGCTTAATTTAAGTCATGATTAGTAAGATTAATAATAGTTATGAGCTATTTAATTGCGGTTAATAGTAGAGTATGACTAACTAAATAGTTGATTATTAAGTTCTTCCATGATTGTGGTTCTCTCACTCATAAATAATAAAACGTCAGCCTTTTGATGATTCGGTTAGAAGAGTAAATGTATTAAATTTGGTCTATGTTAAGAAACATAGAGATAGATCTTAAAATATTTTTTATTAGAAAGTATGAGAAATTTTTTTTTTAAATCATTTAAATGAGAATTTGACTCTTTATAAAATATAATGAAGAAAAAACATTTGATATAGCCAATCCCATATAGTGGGATAAAGACTTGAGCTCATTGTTTGTTGTTAATTTGTTTCCTCATACTATGAGCATGATAATTAAATTCAAGAAAAGGAAGAAGTCATAGTGTAATCCATGGAAAGCTAATCCTTTCTCTTTTGAAAAGAAAAGATTGCCACAGACTAAAAAAAAAAAAATGAGAGGGACATTTCTTGAAAATCTCTTTACAAAATTGGGTTGGGGTTGCAAGAACTTGGTCCTAAATAAGGGTGGGAAAAGAACTTGCCAACCCATAAATCTAAATCAAACCAACCATTTCAATTAATTTTGTTTTGTTTTTGTTTATCAAAATATCTCTAGAACCAGTTCAAACTAAGTCAGCCCATTTCAAGCTATCTCAAATCAATTCAAGCTAAGTTGATCCATTCAAGCAATGCCAATCCTATTCAAGTTTATTATGAATTTTATGTCAAAGAGATCTTGTCCAAGGAAGCAACTTCTTCCAAACAAGACGGTGGCTTCACCAATTAAGTTAGTGACTTATCAAGGTCAGTTTGTAGCTTTCTTAACTAAGGATTAAACTTTCATTAAATAATGAACTTTATCCCAAATTTCGGAGCAATGATCTAGAGAAAGAACATAGGGTAGAAGATTTGCAGACATAACCGAGTAAAGGGCAGCGGCAAGATGTTGATCAATCTAGAGCCAAGTTAGATAAGAATAAACGTTGGGGGTGATCGGTGAAGTAGGAGAATGACAAGAACAAGAACCGTCCAAAAATCTGTTGAAGTCGTTCGCACAAAAAAATTTGAAAACTTGCGAACGCCATATGGGGTAATTGTCCGAAGTGAGGTTGAGAGAGATGATGTTCTTGATATTGCTAACTAAGAACCTTAGTAGAGGGGGTATCGGGAAGATGTCCGGCATAGAGCTGGAGAATTGGTGGACGTCGGGGGCAGCAGTGGCAAGAGAAGCTGAGGACAACTCCATGAGGTGAAGAAATTATTGAAGAAAAAGAAGTATCGCCAGGATTTCTTGCTCGATCTGATGCCATGAGAGCAATGCTAGCGAGAACAAGATGAGAGAAAGAATGGAAAGAATGATTAAAGATACATTACGAAGTCTAGCTATTACAGGGAATATATAGACAACATTAAAGCTAGTATAACTATGGTATTAACATGTCGATGCTCACAAATAGAGAACAAGAATTTGAACAAACCTAAAAAAAGGAAACTCATAAAGAGAAGGAGAGTTTGAGGAGAAATCTAAATATATGCACAATAATTTAAGATAAGAATGAGCTAAATAGTTGAATTACTAAGGAAATGCATAAGTTGAACGAACTTTGGTTTAGCTAGTTAGAGAATACTCTAGCCAGGTTGATGAACCATTTTAAGACAATAACTTTCATTGATTAACCTAATCCAAGTTAATAGAAGTGAAGGTGAAAACATCTAATTTTGAAGAGAATCATTTGAGATATTTCGTGCTCTTTTGTATGCATATATCATGATATGATCTAAATAAATAGTTCAGAAAATACTGTTTAAATTATAGAACATATCTCAAAGTTTAGATGACAATATTGGTCTAGTGACGAAGTAATTATTGATTTCCTTTCTCTAATTTTACAGTAAAATATATATATATATATATATATATATATATGATTCGTTTGAGAAAATTTTTTTTACTATTTTAAAAAAAATTTCTGTTAGAAAGATGCATTCTATAATAGATTTAAATTTTTATTTTTTCTATACCAGTTTTACAAGACAGTAACAAATTTATCCAAAATGAAGCCTTATTGTAATCACTACTGTATATCTTGGCAAGAAAATCCACTAGGTTGATTAGGGGTGTCGATTCGGGTCAACGGATCGGGTTTGGGTTGAACCCGACTTGACCCAGCTGTAAACGGGTTGACCCTAACCCGACCCGGTTTTGCAAACGGGTCAAATTTGTCAACTCGGACCCAACCCGTAAGGGTTACCGGGTTGACACGACCCGAGAATATATGCAGAACCGAGTGACGTGGACGCGGGACGCACTACAGGAAAATCACTAATTTTCGGCGGCTTGCCGGCGGCCACTTTTCCGGTGCCTTGATGACGGTCACTTTTCCGGCGGCTTTTAAAATTTTTTAAAAAAATGAATAAATTTTAAACTATTTAAATGATTTAACTTAATTTTAATTTTATATTAAATTTTATTTTAAAATAATTAAACATTTATTTAATTATGGTCAGAATATAGTTTAAATAAAACATATTGACTATAAAATCACATTTGGATAATTGGCATTTCGGTAGGTTGTCCGAAATCCCAACAGACCGACCCCTGTTCGATCCAGGGCGGGGACACGCAAACGCGCGCACACGCGCGGGGCGGGGCGGCACAACGCGTGCGGGGGAGGCTGCAGCTGGCCGGGAGCAGGAGGTGCTGGCTGCTGGCCGGGAGGGCGGGGGTGCCGCGCGCCGGCATCGCGGGAACGGGGTGGCGATCATTGTGACATTTTTTTTTTTTTTTAATTTGACCGACGGTTTAAGACCGCCGGAATAATTTGCCGCCGGTAAAAACCACAGGAATTTATTTTCATACGCTATTTTTACCGGCGGTAAATGAACCGCCGGAAAAGGCCGTTAGAAATGGGTGGTTTTCATGTAGTGACGCCTGGAGCGCGGATGTGCAGGCTGGACAGCCGTGGACGCGGGACGCATGGAGACTTGGACCGACGGGCGACCGCAGCCTGTGACGCGAAGGCAGACTCCAACTCAGGCAGACGCGACGTCGTGATTTGACGGGGACGTGACCTGGCTGGCATTCAGGTAGCGCGGACGCGACCTGACGGCACTCGGGCAGTGCGGACATGACCTGATGGCACTCGGGCAGCGCAGACGCGACCTGGGCACTGAGCAGAAGGTTTGCGAAACGGGTCAACTCGGGTTGACCCGCTGGTTGTCGGGTCAACCCGAATCGCTTTTCAAACGGGTTAGAAATTCGAACCTTAACCTGACCCGTTTCGCAAACAGGTAAACCCAAACCCAAATTTTTTCGGGTCGGCTCACAAGTTTACACCCCTAAGGTTGACCAGCAATAATTGTAACAACCATTGAAAATTAATTTTTAAAAAATCAATTGAATTGGAGAATTATAAAGAAATTATTGTTAAAGTAAATAAATAATTCAAACTATAGCCCATTTTTTATTTATTTCTTAAGAAATAATTTTAAAAAGATATAAAAAAAGCATTTTCAAAATAACTCTGATAAATTGAAATAATATGCTACACAAAAATATCATCCCCTTAGAAATTTCTACAATGAGAAGAATTTTTCTTCTGAAGTCTCTCGCATTAGTTAAAACAACCAGTCAAAAGTCAAGTTTTTGAAGGCTTAATCCACTTCACCCCGCCATTGTTGACGATCTCAACCTTGACTTAGCCCTCCTTGTCGACTCCTCAATCCCAACCGTCCGCTTCCACCATCATAGCCCTTGAAAATAAGCCTGAAAGGTCATTGTTTTATATGGTCAAACTCTTGACTCTTTCCATATCAACTATTTATACCCCTTCAAGCACTCAGATTTCTCTCAGACTTCTCAGAGTTACTTCATCCATTCTTCTTACATCTTGAATAGTTTCTCTACTCTTAAATTAAGCTAATGGCTTCTCAGGCAATAGACAGCCACCGAGAGGGAGCTGAGGTGTTCCACGGCGATGAAATCTGCAAGAAGAAGTCAATCGAACTGCTCGAAGAGCTCTGCCTTCCAAAGGGCCTCTTTCCCTTGGAAGACATCGAGGAATTCGGCTACAACCGTGCTTCTGGCTTCATATGGCTGATCCAGAAGAAGAAGAAGGATCACGTGTTCAAGCAGATCAAGAGAGCTGTTTCTTATGCTTCAGAAGTGACTGCCTTTGTTGAGAAGTACAAGTTAAAGAAGATGACTGGTGTCAAGACAAAAGAGTTCCTGCTCTGGCTCTCTGTTGTGGAAGTCTATTTTGAGAATCCAACATCTGAGAAACTCACCTTCAAAACTGGCACAGGACTCTCTGATAGCTTCATAGCTTCTGCTTTTGACCTGTAGAGATATCTATCGATATAAGAGAAGAGAAGACAACAAGATCAAATAATTTGAGGAATTAATTCATGACTGCAATATTTTCATGTATGTTTTATATGCAATTATATTGTCTTCTATTGTTTTTTCTTCTTAATGTGATGATGCATTTAGTATTTACATGCGTTACTGTATTTGTGGTTCTTAATGAAATCTTCGCTTCCTAATCTGAGCAGAAATCCTACAAGGAAAGTTAGTAATTTTATCAAGCAAGTCGACCCAATAAGTCAACAACTCCTAGTGATTCAGTAGTTTGATATATCAACCAAGGATTCCAAATTTCAAGATGAAGCTCTGATTAACAGTCATCCATGCCTAATTTTTATATATGTTTTAGCAACATTTTAGGCTACATGCCCTATGTAATCAAAGGTACTTTATTATTCCTTAAAAAAATTTCCTATAGTACACAAAAACAATATATACATGGAGTTATAAGGTTATTCTTGGGGAAGGACCAATGGATCATATTATTACGATAATTTTATAGCAATAAATTACTTAATACATATATATATATATATATATATATATATATATATATATATATATATATATATATATATATATATATATATATATATATATATATATATATATATATATATATACATATGCTAATAGCCTCATGATCCTACGATCAAGATCAAGGTGTCACCCACAAATAAATCTAAATCCGATCATGTGCATAAATTTCAATTAGTAATATAAATTTTTTCTTATATATTAACCCAAGTTTTTTTTTCAAATTATGCAAATTTTTATTGGCCATATTTTAACGTCTTCTTCATCAAAAAATTCAGTTGATCAAGTAGGAATTTTCAGGTAACAATCAAATTGGAAGCTTCCAAAACTGCATTCAAGACCATCTAAACTCTAATTTTAGAAAATTTATAGTCGAACTAAACATCTCCAAGAGGCAAACTCATTAACACTAGAAGTGATATGATCAAATTCCAAGCTCTCTGAAAACATAATTAAAAATTTGAGATATTTATTGGATGATAAATATTATCCAAATCTTGCATGATTAAAGTTAAACTAAGCATGTCAACGGGAAGAATCTAGTGAGGCTAAGATCACATAAGTCTTATATTACTATGGCATTTAAATACTAAAGGAATAGTCTATGATTAGAGAAATAATACATGTCATTCAATGGATGTCTTGAGATTTTGACAAGATTTATGAAAACATCAGTCTTAGAAAATTTAAAATTGTGATGATCCATAATCTTAATTAAAAAAATTACATCTTTTATATCTTTTTATTTATGACTAAAGCTTTTAATTATTCATTAATTTAATAACTCCAGTAAAAGCTAGTACAAATCATATTTATCAAAATGTAATTATATATTAATTCTTTCAAAATGTGATTTATAATAGCAAGAGATAATTCAATACATTAATCTATCTTTTAGTTCCTAATTATAAAAGAATAAAAAAATACATAATAAAATAAAACTTGGAAATACTGATCAGCCTCACTTTGCAAAATCCTGAAAATTTTTCAGACCTGAAATCAATAAAATCTATATAACGAGCTTACAAAACAAAACAAAAAAATCAAAATTACTAATGCTTTTAATGCAAAGACTCTAGAATCAATATGCATGCTCATTTCAATCTCCATAAAATTAGTAATCATCCTTATATACAATAAATAGCCTATGAAATCACTATATAAACCAATATGATAAGTAGACCTAAAGCATCTCATTAAGCATAAGAATATGTCAACATAAAAGAAAATCAATAAAAGTCAATAAAATAATATCAGGTGTCGTACAATGAAACATATATTGATTCTATATCAATTATATTTATGCTAATGATTATGTTATCTACTTCTATCAATCATTATGTAATATATCAGTCTATCGTATCAATATGTTATCAATATATTGCATCAATATATCTATCAATGTCTATCAGTGTCACTAACACATGTTACACCATGTTATATCAGTCTTAATGCTAATTTTATCAGTTTAATATCAATTATGTTTATTAATCACATATGCTCTTATATAAATACATGCAAACATGAATATAATTATGAATAACAAAGGTAAGACATCCATCTAGTTACGTAATATTTTCTTATATCTTATATTAATATCAAGTGTTAGATGTTATATAACAGCCTAAACTATTAACTATAAAGATATTGTCTGCTTTGTCCTAAAGGCCTCACGATTTTTTAAGCCGTTGGTGTAACTTTTTAGGAGGTCACCAATCCCATGATAAATCAGAAGAAAATACATATTTATCGATTTGGAGGAGATTAAATTCATCAAACACCAAAACCACTGAAAATAAAGGTACAATTTGGGTTACCTAACATGATTAGAAGAAATCTCAGAAAAGAATCATCGGATGAAAATGACCTGAATAGCCTTCTCTCTCTTTTATCTCTCCACCATTTCCCCTCTTTCTCTCCTCCTCTCTTCCTTTCCTTACCATGCAAGCCAAGCAAATGGAGAGGGGAGGAAAGGCTAAGTAGAGAAATATTAAAAAATACAATTCATTGCCTAGTGCCACAACTCTCTAAATCCGGCACCACATCACTGCATGTCGCTCCTAGAGTTATTGTAAAACAGAGAGATTAGCGTCGCAACTGCACTTTCCTAATGCTGCTGTGCTTTCAAGCACAATTACACAACACATTATCCCATGTTTTTTTAGATTTTTATTTTAAAATATTTTTCACAATTTTAAGTTATTACAAAAAATAGACTCCAATTAAAGATATGAAGAAAGAAGGAGATTGAGAACATATGAGAGAGTTTAGAGGTTTGTAGAATCCTAAAGCTCCAATTAACCACCTTCATTTGATCGTTGTGATCAGGCCTCCATTATCGGACCTTTATTATCAATCCATTATTAAACCTCCATGGTCAAGCCACTGTCATCTAAATAATATTGTTAGACCATCGCCATCTAACCATCATTGTTGGTCCACCTCCATTAAACATCCATATAGAACCCCATCATTGAACTAACCCCATCTTGAACTACCACCATTATATCAAACCACAACCATAATACCACCATTATTTGACAACCACCGCTCAACTTTACTCAATTTATCATTATTACCTAACTATGATATCTCAATCACCATCTCCTGTGTGATCTTCCAACCATTATCATTTGATTATAGTCCTCAAACTGTAATAGACTAACTATAATACTCCAATCGCCACTCTTGTCTACGGTCCTTTAATAATTGTCATTTGTTTACAATCATTTGGCCACAATGAATTGACTATGATCCTCTTATCACCATCTTCTAGCACAATCAATTGATTACAATGTCCCAATCTACGTAGCTCAAACCACTATCACACGTTATAGTCCTGCAATCACAATTGACCACTATCACTAGATTACAGTCTATTAATCATTGTCATCCCACTATAATCTCTTAATCAATATCACCCAAGTACACCAATGCCTATATATTTTGTTGTCTACCATCATCAATGATGTTGATGCACATCGTCACCTATGAGATGATACATGTCATCATCACAAATGTCAATGCCTCGATGCTTTCCAACTTTGTCTCCATTAATATCAATGCATACCATCACATATTAGGATAATATAGGCCTAATGGTGTTTAAGAAATGGTTGTTTAGTTATGGTCCAAAGAGAGGGATTGGGTGGTGGTTAGGCAATGGTTATAAGGAGGTGGCCTAACGATAATGGCCCATCAATGGTTTAATGATAATGATCATGCTTTGGTTCAGTAGTGGTCTAATGACGGCGATTAGGCAGTGGCCTAATGGATGTGCTCCAATGGAGCTTCAAGATTCTTCAAGTCTCTTCATTCTCTTGAATATAAAGTTAGGATCATAACAACCTTTTCATGTTGAGAATGTATGTCTATTTATAGATTTTTGATAGCGGCATGCCTATAAATATAGAAATAATATGGTACACTCCAATGGACGATCTGTATTGATTCCCTTGATAATAAATATTTTTTTTTAACATTTAAATGCTTTAATGATTTCAGAATTAACTGATCTTAAGCTCGTTGGATTTGCCTTGTTGAGTTGCTCAATTTGATGATCATTTTGCATCCAATTGATATCCCAAGTTTTCAATTATGATTTTTTGGTGTTTGATTTGGAATTATTTGTATTCAAATCAAATCACTTTTTAGTCTTGATGAGTTTGTCTTGTTGAGACATTTAGTTGAACTAGAAATTCGCTAAAATTGAAATTTTGATTGGCTTAAATTTGATTTTTTTAAAACTTTAAATTATACATTGATATTTATGCCCGGCCAATGCCTTTTTTTTCTTCTTAATTATTATTTACTTTACTCATTATCATTTTCTCGCTCACTTGATACTATTATTGATGATTCTTTTTGTCATTACCTTTGTAAGATAAAAGTTCAACATCTTTACCAATTGATCTTCTAAATGTCATATATATTTTCAAACATCCAATAATTTATTAATCTTAATCATATATGTCATTAATAAAAAACTTCACTTAGATCCTTAGTCATGACAACTGAAATTATGTAATAAAATACTCAAGAAATAAATAACTAAACGATTTTCATCTCTATCATTTTCAAAAACAGAGCACGACTAATTTAGAAGGCCGAAGGCCCAAAAAAGTTGGGCCCAGGCCCTAAAAAGACCTTCCACTGCCCTCCATGTTTCGCAATCTACCCGGACAACAGCTGTGGTTTTCATGCTCACCAAATGCCACCTGGCTTCATAGTTAGCACGCCACGTGTATGTGAGTTCTGACGTGTCAGGCGGTGGGGGTGGCATTAATTAATCGCTATTTGTTCAAAGATCTCTTCGTATGCCGCCCCACCGACAAATCCCCGTCTTGTTCTACAAATATACTTATATACATAGTAATTTATTATTTTTGATATGATCTTTGAAATCGTTCCAATAGAATATTGTTTTATTGGGGGAAAATTTTGTTTGCTGATGTGACTTGTAAGCCCTCTTTTAAGAGAATTTTTATTCTATCCAGTGAACGTACGTAGATGAAGGTTCCAATAGACAAAAAAGTGTCTGTACCGAGTTTTTCGCGCCTGTAAACTCGGTACAGGCACGTTTTTGACTAAAACCGAACCTTCCTCTGCGTACGTTCACTGGATAGAATAAAAGTTCCTTTTAAGAAAATAAACATAGAAATTTTTCTGGTAAATAATTAATTATGAGCAAAAATTTACGTCCTAATAAATACAAAATATTATTTCACCGATAATATAAAATTTTAGTGTATATTTAAATATTTTATGATATATTATCATAATTTCTAAGAATAGTTAATTTATATCTTTAATATTATTTACAATCTTTTTTTATGTTTAATATAAACAATTTAAAATTGTTATTAATTTTGATTTATTTGATTAAATTTGATCTAATTAGCTTTATTAAAAAATTTAAATTCATAAATAATGATATTCATAAATAATGATATTTTATATTTAGTTTTTTTTTTTTTTCACTTTTAGATGCAACCACTAAAAATGATAATATGTTACAATATAAAAATCGTACGAAGATGATGTAAGAAAGAAATATGCGTTTAAAAAAATTTAGGTTTTAATAATTTATAATAGATTCGATGTTAAAGTGGGCGAAATATATATGCACAAATTAGCCAAATAAAAAATACTAGTAAGGATTTAATTTAAGTGAAGTGTGTTAAGGATGAAGATAAAAAATTACTTTAATTAAAAGATGATATTAAACAAAGATAGATGAGATTGTTATAAGCTAGAATACTCTAGTGGAGGTAAAGTAGGAAAGTCTTTCGTCTTAGAGTTGTACGGATACCCAACACACAAATCGAGAAATTATAAACACACTGATTTTTTTTGTAGAAAACACTGGAAAATGGAAAAAAATACGAGGTCATGCCTAGTTGAAATTATTCTAATATTGTTTAAATATGTTATAAAGATTGACCCGTCCTTAAACTTGTGGGCGGTCAATTTACAGTAGTCCAGAAAGTGGGTTACTTCGTGTGGATGATGGTGGTCGGGTGGAAGTTTGAGGGTGGTATAGTGGAAGTCTGACAGTTGCCAGCATAAGTCTGACAAGGGCCAATGGAAAGAAGGAAATCCGGCAACGGTAAGTGGCCAGACAGAAGTACGGTGATGGTCTGTGGCCAGGCTTAAGTTCAACAATGATCGATTGATGGGCGGTGGTTGAGAAGGAGAAACCGGTGGCAAAAGAACTCTAAATTTTGAAAGTTCAGGGGAGTTCGTAAGGTCTCATCGAACTATCCCTATGCACGTCAAGAGGAGGATGAATTAGTTGTTTTAAAATTTTCTTTAACACACACACCCTATATATATATATATATATATATATATAATCCATATCATACAATACGATTAATTCTTTAAAAAAATTACACTTTTAATTTTCTCTCCCCTATGTGTGTATGCACGATCACTAAGTTTAGCATTCACCAAGTGAGCATCCATCAAATACAAGACTTTCACTCCTGAAAAGTTGAATTAAATAAAAGTAAAAAAAACAAGCTCTTGAAGAACCTTAAACTTATTCTACTCATTTTTGAGTTGATCACTTTGCATAGTGTACGTCATACCCTAAATATTAGTACACAAGAAAAAATATTTAATAATAATAATAAGTGGAGATGACATAGAGACAACCCAATAATATTTTTTATCATCAAAATCACAAGATCGGGGGTCCAGATTTACAATAATCTCCACTTCTAATGATAACAAACATTGTTGGTTATAATTTCAAATTGAATTTTCTCTGTCATATACTCTCTCTTCGGGCTCATATTGGAATAAATTTGGTGTCGTTGGGTTCGTCTCTTTGAAGATTATGAGAATATGATTGACTTTAGTGATTTTAGCATCCTAAATAAAAATAAAAATTTGTATTTTTATCGATGCATTAGTAAAATTAAAGTTAAAGAGGCTTTAAATAAAATGAAGTGTGGAAAAGCTATTACACGTGATGATATTCTAATAGAGGTGTGAAAATTCTTAGTAGATGAAGAATTTTTTTGGCTTACTAAACTTTTTAATATTATTTTTAAAACTTAGAAGATGTCAGATAAGTAGAGAGTGAGTGTGTTGACTCCTATTTTTAAGAATAAATATGCACAAGATTGTGAGAATTATAGAAGAATTAAGTTAATGTGCATTACTTTAAAACTATGGGAGAGAGTTATGGAGCATTGGTTACGACTTGATACTAATGTTTCTGAAGATAAAATTGGATTAATGCTAGGTATGTTAACTATGGAAGTTATACATTTATTGAGAGGTTTGCTGGAGAAGTATAGAGAGAATAAGGAGGATCTACCTACATATGGTACTTATTAATTTAGAGAAAGCATATGATAAAGTTTCAAGAGAAGTGCTACAAAGAGTTCTTGAAAAGAAAAGTGTTAATAATGCTTATATTCAAGTCATTAAGGATAAGTATATGCAAGAGCTATTACTTATGTTCAAACACAAGGTAGTTTGATTAAATATTTTTCTATTTCTATTGGATTACATCAAGGATCAACCTTTAGCCTATATTTTTTTGCTTTAGTCATGGATGTTCTCACTAAACAATTGCAAGAGGTTGTACCCTAATTTATGATTTTTACTGATGATATTCTTCTTATTGATAAAACTAGAGATGAAGTTAAAGGTAAACTTTGAGTTATGAAAGTTAACCTTAGAGCCGAAAGGTTTTCATTTTAGTTGATCTAAAACCGAATACAAAAAGTGTTATTTTAGTAGTGATAGATTTATTGGGAGGATTGTGAGTTTGGGCAATCTTGTCATTAATCAGAGTTCATGTTTTAGATATCTTTAGTCTATTGTAAGAGTGATGGTTAAATAGATGGGGATTTTATTAATAGAATTCAAGTTGTATGGTTAAAGTGGAGTAATGCATCAGATTTATTATGCGATAGAAAAGTCCCCCTCAAACTCAAGAAAAATTTCTATAAGATGATGACGAGACCTACAATGCTTTATGAAGGAGAATGTTGGCCATTAAAAGAGAAGCATAATATTAAGTAAATGTTGCAAAGATGAGAATGCTTGGGTGGATAAGTGGCTTTACTCTTAAAGATATGATACAAAATGATCATATATGTGAAAAGGTTGGAGTAGCCTCAGTGAAAGATAAGATTAGAGAGAGTCGCCTTAGATGATTTGATCACATAAAACAACGACATTTTGATGACCCGGTTAGAAAAGTAGAAGTATTAGATTTGACTTATGTTAACAAATGTAGAGGTAGACCTAAAACACTTGGTTAGAAAATATTAGAAATGATTTTTTTTTATTAGATTTAAGCGAGAATTTGGCTCTTAACAGAACACAATGCAGAAAAAAATAATTCATATAACTGACCCCACAAAGTGGGACAAAGACTTCTTGTTATTGTTGTTGTAGTAGGAAATGACATAATTTAAATGTAAATAAAATTATTTTTTTATTTGAATTATTGCTTTAAAACATTTATTTATTTATTTGAGATGGAAATTGTGCGCCCAATATGCATGGGCCATCTTGATAGTTTGCCGCAGCTACAAAGGCTTCGTTTGGGACGGCTTTCTTTCTGCTTCGTAAAGCAGCTTCCTAGTACAAAAATTAAAAATTTTATACTATGAAACTGCTTTAGGAAGCAATAAAAAAGCCCTCCCAAACGAAGCATAAATCTTCCGTATCTTTAGAATTTCTTAGTAAATAACATCTGATATATAAACTCAGTATAATTATTTAAATCTATAGTTTGGTGATAGCCAATTAATTATAACATTAATATTAATATTAATACATTTTTAAATCCTTAATGATAAAATTAAATATAAATCCCATGTGTCTTAACAAACGGTGCATGACGTTAACAGCTGAACGGTCATGATTGGCCCATAGTTGACTAACAGATCGATTAGACTTCTTTTGATTTTCTCTTATGAATAATGTTAGTTGATACAAACGGAATGCTTATAATACATTCATTGCTGATCAAAATAGGTCATCGTGAGGCATCATGCGATGTGAAGTGTAAAAGTTAATATTAATTTTGAAAATAATATTATTAAGGAGGATTTACATACATAACTCTTTATATCATATTATTTATGTATTTAACATTCAAAATTTAATATATTATACATACCAGTTATACAAAAACTATAATATCAGATATATCACTCATATATTTCATTCCTATGACACATTCCACCCTATGAACTTTAAAATTTCATTTATTGCACTCATATTTGATCTTTGAATGGTAGGCATGAAATATTAAAATTTTAGGTGGTAGATATGTAAATAATATAATATGGAGTGGTATGTATGTGAATCCCCTATTATTAATTTTATTGTATCTAGAAAATTCATAATGGCAAAATAAAGTTTTATTATCTTATATTTGCAGATAAGTGAGGGGCTATAGCCAACAGTAGCTATAGCTTCTCAAATTCGCATACAAAGGAGAGGTGAAAATTGTTATTTAAAAGAGAGAAAATAGTGGGAAGAGAGAGAGAGAGAGAGAGAGAGAGAGAGAGAGAGAGAGAGTGCGTGCGCGCGCAACCTATAGCTACAAAAAGATAAAAATAGGCATAAGAGTTCAGTAGTTGGTAAGAAATTTTGTTATGTATAATTGACATAACAATTTATTGTATAAGTGAATGACGTGTGATTAAATGATTTGATTGACTGTATGGTAAGGGCTTAATTTTTTATTTTATTGAATTTTTTACATGAATTTTATTTAATTTCTGATATGGCATCACAAAATTAGCTTGATCGGGCACGAATCTCGAGGCAAAAGCTAGTTGAAAATTTCAAAAATTAATTCCGGGAGCACCCGAACTCCGATTTCAGCAAGCTTATAGTCAAACTGAGCGTCTCAGAAATACGAACCCAACGACACCAAGATCAACCCAATCCGAGCCCAAATGAGTCTGAATCAAGGACCTGAAGCACTGTTGGAAGGTTCAAACCGCAAGTTGAGTTACCAAACGGTCTCCTATTTTAACGAGCTTATACTGGAATCGAGCGGCTCGACGAGACGAATCCAACGATCCCAAGATCGCCGAATTCCGGCATCACTAAGACCTCCAAATGTCCAACAAACGGTGCACAATCGAAGGGTTCAATATCGGCCGTCCATTCAAACCACTCTCTATTTGCCCATGATCTCACACATATTTACGAGCTATGCCACTCCAGAAAAACTATAAATAGAGCCCTCATTCTACACAAAGGGGACTCAAGTGAAGAGAGAGAAGAAGAAGAGAAGGATGAGGAGAAGGAAGAAGCTCCTCCTCGACCACCGCAGGAGCTCTTCCTGCCGCCTGAAGACGCCGGAACTCTGCCGGATTTTCGCAAAACGCCGAGATTTTGCAAAACTTTGTAACTTTGTGAGAAGTTGATTGTAAACTGATCGTCTTGATTTGTAAGAAGGATCAACCTTTGTACTTCATACAAACACTAGTGGAACTTTACAACTAGGCGAGGCCCCGTGGTTTTTTCCCTTTCTGGGTTTTCCACGTAAAAACTCTGGGGTTCATTTTTCTTTTCTGTTTGTGTGTTGAATACTCTTGCAACGCTAAGATGAATATTTTCTAACTCTACCGCCGCGTATATTCTAGCACGCAACAGTTTGATGCCGTCTGTGGGAAACACTATCCCACAATTTTAAGTATTACTACAATGGTCAACAGGCGTAGCAATCGTATCATTGGAGCTTCCCGCTCCAACTCCCACCAATCCAGAAATCTGTCTGCAAATCACAGACGCCCGATGTCTGCCTCTTTTCATCCTGGGGGGCAGAATGCTGCCGAAGAAGGGACCTTGGGATCTTCTTTAGCAGAAAGAATTCGGAAGATGGAAGAATCTCAGAACAAGATCCTTCAACTCCTACGAGATAATCGACAGCCGACATTGGAGGAGGTCCTTCTCCCTCGGGATCCACCAAGGGTTGAAGATGTTTAATTCGAGCATCTTCAAGAAGAGATTCATCTTCCTCCACCTAGGAGACATCCTCAATCATGACAGGAAGATGAACTTGCCGATACAGCGAGTTCAACACATCCTTCCCTCGACTTGGCAACCTCGCATTCTTTCGGATCTCCTAGAAGGCTCTGCCCAACCACACATTGCGGAACTCCCTCACAATGTCCTGCGTCGCGAACTACGAAGATTGGTACGGGAAGAGTTCCCCCGAGGAGATGTGAGGCATGCTCTCCGACAGAGGAACTTCTAGGAGTCATCACCTATAACTAAAGCCATTATTTAGCACCCCATTCTGGTCGGATTCAAAGTGCCAAATGTTGAGTCCTCGACGGGAAGACCGACACGTATGAGCATATCGACTACTACAGAAACATCATGTATATTCAACGAGCATCAGACACACTCCTTTGCCAGGTTTTTCCTGCCACCCTTAAGGGACAGGCTTGAACGTGGTTCTATTCTCTTCCGTCGAGAATTTTCCCTTCATTCATCAAATTAGCCAAACTATTCATTGAACAATTTGTGGCTAATAGAAAGAATTGCTAAGGATTCTTTGCACCTCTCCGGGATCCGCCAAAATGAGCGAGAATCGTTGAAGGAGTATTTTCAGCGGTTTTCCACTGAGGCTCGACAGATTCCAGGAGTAGACCTTGAATTACTCAGAGGGGTCTTCCTTGGAGGCCTTCATCCTGGCACCTTCTATTCGGCCCTTATGCGAGACACCGTCCATTCATACGCCAACTTGATCCATCGCGTGGAGGCGCAAATCTCTATAGATGAGGCTATAAATGCTCATAGGAAGCAGTTTGAGCAAATTAATGGGAAGTGCAAATGTGTACCTGGGATGGACAATTCTTTCTCACAGCAGAAAAAAGAAGGGAAGAATAATCTACATCATAGGTCTCCATCACCGAGATGGGAACCTCAACATGAGAAGGAGTATACACCACTTAACACATCTCGAGCAAATGTGTTGATGGCCGTTCGAGATTAAGATATATTGAAAGGACTAAATCTTTTGAAGTCGAACACAAGAAATGCAGATCAGTGCTGTCACTTTCATCGAAGTCGTGGTCACACCACCGAAGCCTGTAAGCAACTCAAAGATGAGATTGAAAGACTTATCCGCCAGGGCTACCTTCAACAATTTATTCGGGATCCACCTACCTATGAGGAAGCTCGTCCCGCTGGGGGTAAAATCAACAACAAAGATAACCATTAAATAATATTCAGATGGTTGGAGAGATTAAATGATCACGTACTTAGCGTATTTGTATTAGCAATACTACTTGTCTTGTTGTCTCTTTTATGTTGAGTAGGATAACACTTTGATATCTCTAATGTCTTCTTTCAAATTAAATGTTGTATTATCACCGTACGTAGATCTTATATATTGAGTACTTTGTATTTGTATGTCCCTGACTCATACGAGGGAACTATTGTACTGTCTTACATGATGCAGTAATATAATGTTCATGTTATTGTGATATTATTTTCTCTTATGAAAGATTAGAAAAAACTTCTCAAACTCTTTCTCTGTGATTCGAGAAATACACAATCTATATTGTATCTTAATCACCTGATGATCAATCCCAGGGGGGTTTGGTCCGACCTCATCCACACAGGTTAACGTCATCAAGCAGGGCTCTGACATACAATCTTGGATAGGTCTTATATCCTTGGTGGATTCTCCCGACCTCTTCCTCACAGGTTAACGTCGTCGAGCAAAGACTCCGACATACAATCTCGGATAGGTCTCACATCCTTGGTGGATTCTCTTGATCTCTTCCACACAGGTTAATATCTTCGAGCAAAGACTACGATATACAACCTCGAAAAAGTCTCACATCCTTGGTGAATTCTTTCGAGCCCTTTTTCAAACGTCAACATCACCAAACAATGTTATGAGTAAACAATATTCTATAAAGACTCCAAGAATGCAAGTAATTAATAAATATACCACTTATACAAATAATTTAATCAGTCTAAAATTTCGGAACAAATATTTTCAGACTTCTGTTCGTCGATGAACTTTCGTCGATCTTCTACCCGACATTGTACTTCTACCCGGCGTCGGACTTCTCCCCATCGTCAGACTTCTGCTCGTCGACGAACTTTCGTCGGTCTTCTATCCGACGTTGTACTTCTACCCGACGTTGGACTTTTCCCTGTCGTCGGACTTCTCCCTTTCATCGGACTTCTGTTTGTCAGCGGACTTCTACTCGTCGTTAAACTTTTGCTCGCCGAAGAACTTTCGTCGATCTTCTACCCGACGTTGAACTTCTACCCGACGTCGGAATTCTCCCTATCGTAGGACTTCTGCTCGTTAGCGGACTCCTACTCGTCGTCGGACTTCTGCTCGTTGATGAACTTTCGTCGGTCTTCTACCCGACGTTGAACTTCTACCTGACGTCGGACTTCTCCCTGTCGTCGAACTTCTGCTCGTCAGCAAACTCCAACTAGTCGTTGGACTTCTGCTCGTCGATGAACTTTCATCGGTCTTTTACTCAACATTGTACTTCTACACAATGTTGGACTTCTATCGTACTTCTACTTGTCGTCAAAATTCTGAACGTCGACAAAATTTCGTCGGTCTTCTGCCCGACACTGTACTTCTACTCGTCGTCAGAATTCTAACCATCGATGGAATTTTGTCGGTCTTTTGTCCGACGCCGTACTTCTACCCGTCATCGGACTTCTATTCGTTAATTTATTTTCATCGGTCTTCTGCTCGATACCGTATTTCTACCCGACGCCGGATTTCTGTAGTTCAACAGATCTCTCGAAAAACAGAGGTGCGGAAGAAAAATCCCCTAAACTTCTGCACGAGAGGAGGGGCACTAATTCGAGCAGGGAAAATTTCTCACTCGCAAATAGCGGAAGCCTCAACCGTCAGAAAGCTGGGGGAGGAGAAGAAAAATCCAGTAACTTCTGCATGAGAGGAGGGGCGCTAATTCGAGTAGAGAGAATTTCCCACTAGTAAATAGTGGAAGCCTCAACCGTCAGAAAACCGGGGGAGGAAAAGAAAAGTCCCGTAACTCCTGCACGAGAGGAGGGACGCTAATTCGAGCAGGGGAAATTTTTCACTCGCAAGTAGCAGAAGCCTCAACCGTCAGAAAGCCGGGGGAGGAAATGAAAAGTCCCGTAACTCCTGCACGAGAGGAGGGGTGCTAATTCGAGCAGAAGAAATTTCCCACTCGTAAGTAGCGGAAGCCTCAACTGTTAGAGAACCAGAGGGAGAAGAAAGAGAAGGTGTAAGTTTTCTAAGGGCCTTAGGAGCCTATTTATAGGTTCTGAAGAGAATAGAAGGGAGTTATTGCCATTTTCAGATTATTTGGAATTTTTTTTGAAATTTTTTGGGAATTTTTTGGACAAAAAAATAGCAAAAAATGATATTTTTGCGTATATGAGGCCCATAAAGGCTGTGGGCCGAACCGACCTTCCTCTCTCCTCGAAACAGCGCGGACAGCGCATCGATCTGCGGATTTTTCACGCGAATCACTGGTGCGACAACCCAGCAGTAGCTGGACGTGTGGACAAGCGCGCTGGTCGCGCGGAAACACACGAAGAGGCGCGTTGGGCAAGCTGGGCTCGCCGGACCCACAAAGCGCGACAAGCGCGTGCGCGGGGCGCGCTTGGAGCGCGGGGCGAAAGGACCGCGAAAGGACCAAATCGGGTTGCGGGGGCAAGGCACCGCGCGACCGCGGGAGGGCTGGCCGCGGTTCCGCGGCGGCGGCGGCGGCTGCCCGGTCCGTTTTGGACTTGTTTTTCACCCCGAAAGGACCAAATACGACATTTTTTGGGTCCTCGAACATGTTTTTCGACGATCCTGGCACAATTTATCAACTTTCGAAGCTCAACGAAGCCTCTATGATCAAGAATTTTATTTAATTTCTGATACGGCATCACTAAATTAGCTTGATCGGGCACGAATCTCGAGGCAAAAGCTAGTTAGACACTTCAAAAATTAATTCCGGGAGCACCCAAACTCCAATTTCAGCAAGCTTATGGTCAAACTGAGCGTCTCAGAAATACAAACCCAACGACACCAAGATCAACCAAATCTGAGCCCAAATGAGTCGGAATCAAGGACCCGAAGCGCTGTTGGAAGGTTCAAACGGCAATTTAAGTTACCAAACGGTCTTCGATTTTAACGAGCTTATACTTGAATCGAGCGGATCGACGAAAAGAATCCAACGAGCCCAAGATAGCCGAATTTCGAGATCATTAAGGCCTCTAAATGTCCAACGAACGGTGCATAATTGAAGGGTTCAATATTGGCCGTCCATTCAAACCACTCCCTATTCACCCATGATCTCACACCTATTTACGAGCTATGCCACTCCCAAAAAACTATAAATAGAGCCCTCATTTTACACAAAGGGGACTCAAGTGAAGAGAGAGAGAAGAAGAGAAGGAGGAGAAGGAAGAAGCTCCTCCTTGACCACCGCCGGAGCTCTTCCCGCTGCTTGAAGACGCCGGAACTCTGCCGGATTTTCGGGAAACGTCGAGAATTTGAAGAACTTTGTAACTTTGTGAGAAGTTAATTGTAAACTGATCGTCTTGATTTGTAATACGGACCAACCTTTGTACTTCATACAAACACTAGTGGAACTTTACAACTGTGCGAGGCCCCGTGGTTTTTTCCCTTTCTGGGTTTTCCACGTAAAAACTCTGGTATTCATTTCTCTTTTCTGTTTGTGTGTTGAATACTCGTGCAAAGCTAAGACGAATATTTTCTAACTCTACCGCCGCATATATTCTAGCACGCAACAATTTCCAATAAGATTTTTGTTGAATTTAAAATTGTGGTATTGATTTAATTTTGAAATGAAGTTATTTTATAACAATTTTTGCATCCAAAATCCCTAATGGAAATGTAACGGATGATATTTTTCTCAAGTGAAAAGATTGTAATAACATTAAAATTTTAAAACAAATTTATTTGAGAAAATAAAAATAAAAAAGCTGGCACGCAGCACTGCGATGCTATGCTGGCAAGTTTAGTAGTGCTGTGGTGCCAATTACTGAAGGCTTTATTCTACAATAATTTTGCGATCGACATGCATCACAATAACTCTGGGTATTTGGGCACCGCAACACTATCACTAAATCAAGTTTCTAAAATATTTTATAGTAAATATCCCATACCACCATTCGTCCTCCCCTCTCGTTCGACTTGCCTAGGAAGTAAAGGAAGGAGAGAAATAAAGGAATAGAGAGGCAATATAAAACAAATATTTTATTGCCAGGTCATTATGTTTCTTTTACGATATTTCTTCTAATCATCGTGCGAGATTAGGGGTGTCAATTTCGGGTCACGGATCAGGTTCGAGTCGAACCCGGAGCTGACCCGGGTTCAAACAGGTCAACCCTAACCCGACCCGGGTATGTAAACGGGTCGAAAATGTGGACCCAGACTCGACTCGTCGGGTTGCTGGGTTGACTCGACCCGAAAAGGAACTTGCGGGCACGAGCGGGAGCGCACGGGCGCATGCGGGCACGCGTATGCGGGCAGGAGCAAGTGCACGATAGTGCGGGCAGGCGGGCGGGCACAAGCGAGTGCGTGCAGCCGCGGTCAGCTTCAGCAGGCGCACGGGTGGAAGGCTGGCAGACGCGATCGCGCTGGCGCGGGCTCGTGCGGGCAGCCGGGGCAGGTTCGTGGGCAGCTGATTTAACGGGTTAGCGAGTTGACCCGGCAACCCGTCGAGTCAACTCGAACCCTACCCATTTTTCAAACGGGTCAAATTCTGGAACCCAAATCTGACCCATTTTGAAATAGGGTTGGGTCAAACCCGAAATTTTTGGGTCGGGTTCGAGTCGATTTTTTGTGTCGTGTCAAATATTGACAACCCTATGCGTGACTTATATTCTACCTTTATTTTAAAATATTTTTATTGTGAAATTTATTTTCCTACTAAAATTGATATTTATTATATTTTCTCCTTGTTTAATGAATTTCTACCACATAATTTTTAATATATTATAGTACCAATTATATTGATCATTTTGAATATATGATTTTGTATTTTTATCGATTAATATTGTATTTATTACAACTCATATGAATTGAGAAGGAATAAGATATAAAGTGATTTTGGCATCCTATTATGAGTATATTAATGAGATAAACATTATCAATAATCACTAGTTATTATTATCATATTTGTTCCTTTATTGTGTGTGGTTATGTGTGTAATTAGATTGTGTCGATCAATTGGATTGTTATGTTGTCTCAGACCTCAAGTTTCTCATGCTCACTTGGGGTGCGGGGGGTTTACCCCCCACTTTGGTTCTGGTGTTTTGCACAATGCCCCGGCATTGTGTACTTTAGCGTCTCAGCCATGTGTGGTTAAGATAAAAATGTAGTTAAGATAATGGCAATATACTATTGATAAATATGTATGTGTAGATTCTATACGATATAATTGTAGATATGATAATGCCTTTTTCACTGCCATAGATTTTTTACAATTGCACAAATATTTGAGTTTAATGATTGATAAGATCTTCTTATTAGTTTGATAATGGTGCAAGAGTGATTTTTATGATTTGTAGCTTTACTATTCTAGCCTTTGTACTAGTACTGTCCATACGACTTATGATTATTATATTCACTGATTTGCAAAGATTTATGATTATACTACTGAATGTTCAAGTCATGATTTGAATGACTACATGCATATTTTTTTCTTTTTGGTGCTTTGAGTGCAATTTTGGGTTTTGATTATCTGTTGGGCTTTGCAACTCATCATGTTGCATTTAATTGATTTCAGGTCAGGGCAAAAATCCATTGCCGTGAGATTGATTAGAGTATAGACTTATAAGTTTAGTTTTATTTCTGTTGTTTCCTTGTTGTAACCAAAAGTTAGAATGGTTGTTGGTGTAATAATTCATTTGATAATCTAATTATTATAAATGATTTTTGAAAAAAAGAATATAGTGGAATATGAATGTTTTGATAAATAAAAATTTTTATTGATTATTTTTCTATCAATTGAAATTAGGATCTTGATTAAGTCATGTCAATATTGGTCAACAAAAAGTGATGATGACAGATAAATAAAAGTAAATGTTGAAATTGGTCAATATCATGTGTTAATAGATGATGAGGTCAAACAAAAATGGGTGATGATATAAAGGTGATGATGAGGTAGTGTATGCCGGTATCAATCGACGATGATTGCAGGCATTGATTAAAGGTGGGCGAAGATGGACGTCACGCTCTATCCATAGTAGGAGATCAAAAAATACACAGCTCTTCTTGGCCTATTGGTTGAGAGCTTAGGCTTTCAACTAATAGGTCTATGATTCGAGTCTATGTGTATGCGTTGTGTGTGTGAATTTGCCTTAAATGACCTCCAAAAAAAAAGGAGATCAAAAAACTATATTCCGTCAATAAAGTTTAGAAATTTCTAATGAGACTCAAGTTTCTCTCCTCGATGATCCATCTCAAATGTGTAAAAACATACATATTGATATTAGTAATTATTCCCAATAAATGACTAAATGCTCATTAAATAATAGAATAGATCTAACATCAAGAGTTACATGGGTTTACTCTAAAGAGTCAATATGTAAGCTATAAGATTCATTTGCTAGAGAAAAATTTCTTTGCTAGATGAATTATAATATATTAGAGTCTTTAAAGCCATTAAAGCTAATGTTTAAGATTCTACTAAGAGAATTCTTAATAGTCAGGAGTTACTATTGAAGATCCAGACTTCCAAGAGAAAACATAAAGACAAGTTCCTAGGAGAGTTATTGGGAGACTTTGGGTTCTTCTTCTTCTTTTGTAAAGTTAATTTTATAAACAATGGTTGAAAAAATGGAGTTTTTTAATAGAGAAACAAATATTTAAAAGCTTCTCAAAACAATAGAAAAATGAAGTTCCCAAAAAAACATTTCTATAGAAGTGTTCCATCCAAACAGTGATAAAAAAATAATTTCTCCTTTTCTAAACATAAAAGAAAAAAAAAGGCTAAAACAAATGATGCCTTAGAGAGAAGTATTTCTTAAGAGCAGTGGCGGAGCTAGTATGGGGGCACTGTGGGCACATGCCCCCACTAGCCTATGATCCTCCATGGCAATCTGAGTTATTGGATTTATAAAAATTGAATGTTTATAGCATAAGACTCTTCAACAAATCTTACGGGATTTGCAAGCTTTAAAAACTTGAAAACATCAAGAACTGGATGATAGACTCTCTCCAAGTCAGATTCATATAACTAGCTTTCATAATTGAAATAACTGTTCAAAGCTTGTTAGAACGATAAAAATAAAGGCATTGGTATTTGTTTTAAATTTTGGGTTTGATAGTTTTGATAATTTTGTTGTTTTCTTAATTTAGTTTCATTTCATTTACAATTTTTTTATTTATAAATAGGTTAAATGCATATTTAATGTATGGAACAAAATAGGATCATATACTTAGCTTACAGTTTTTTTCATTAATTTTTAAGGAAAAATATACCTAAAAATATTTTTTATATATATAATTATCTCCAATAAGAGATAACTTTTTATTATTTGTGGACTACTTATTAAACTAGTAAGCCATTCAAAACTTCATGCCCATTATTTTTCGGTTAATTTATTATTAAATCCTACAAAATATATGAAAATTCAAATATAAAAGATCGAAAACCTCAATTCTGCATTTCAATGTATTCATGTATGCTTCCAATAATTTTCTCGATGATTTGACATGTATTTGACAGTCGACGAAATTAACTTTCGTCTCCATTGAATTGCCCACGCAGAGATATTCATCACACCACCATGTATATACTTTCGTTATGCACTTAGTCAAATATCATTATCACATAATCGCTCAAAGATTTTGACTATGTTAACCCTCTCATGTGAGTCTCTCTCCCTTTACGATGCCTCTATTTATCTATTAATGAGCTACTTTGAAGCCCCGCATCGCAATCAATCGAGTCTATCATAACCCTAAAGGGGCAAGATCTATTCTCCCTCCACAAGCTATGTAGGGAAGGAAAAAAGGAAAAAAGGAAAAAAGGAAAAAGAAAGAGAGGTTAGGGAATCTTTTGCTTCAAATTATTTAGGTTCTAAAATTGCTCATTTAACACAATAAAAACAATTCAATTTCCTCATTCAAATCTAATTTGTACTGAAGCGAAAATTCAACATAAACCATTTAGGTCCTCGTTTGCGGCCTTTTGTCTTTATTGGACTGACGTAATAGAGACATTGGGCCCCGCTGAGAACTTTTATGCCTATGATGGTAAAAATGTAAATAAGGAATTGTGTGCCGCGCTACTTTTAAAGTCTTTTATCGCTTTACACGCGAAGTGCAAAGCAGAGATGCTTACCGTGCAAGGCGGAAAAGAAAAGTCGGAAAAAAATAAAGATGCTAGTTGTTAAAATAAAAATAAAAATAAAAATAAAAATAGAGCCCATCACTACAAAATAAATAAATAAAGTTAAAAAAAAAAAGTTTTATACTTTGCTTACGTGTTCGACCTGATCTGCGATGATCGCATCTTGATGGCAAAGATGAATGATCTCCGCCGTACACAAAGTGGTCGCTTGCCGCCGCATAGACTTGTTAATATTGGACCCGACTCAAAAATCCGAACCGACCCGAAAATTTAGGGTTTTGGTTAACCCGAAGTGGGTTAGGTTCGGGACCTGAAAACCGACCTGTTTGAAAAACCGATTCGGGTTGACCTGGGAACCCAGGAACAACCCGAAATGACCCAGAATGCACACAAAACCGTCTGCCCGGAATGACACTGCCCGCTTCCCGGCTGCCCCGCCTGCCAGGACGCGTCACGTCACGTTGCGTCCAAAGGCCAGGTCGCATCGCGTTCTGAAGCCATGTCGCGTCGCGTCCAGCGTCAGTCGCCGCCTCGCCGGCGTCCGCGGCAGTTCTGTGTCGCTCCGCATCCTGTGTCTGGCGTCGGCGGATCGGTTCGGGTCGGGTTGACCCGAACCCGAAGCGGGTCAAACTCGAGTCCAAAAAATCGACCTGTTTGCCAAAACAGGTCGGGTTAACCCGAACCCGAATAGTGCCGAGTCAGTTTTGGATTCGACCCGAATCCGACCTGTAACCCAAAATTGACACCACTGCTGTCGCGTAGTGGCGGCTGGACGCTGGAGAGAGTCATTTTTTTAAGAAAAATACTCTAAAATATAATATTTAAGCTCTACTACCTAACACAAACTGACAAATTTCAAATATAATTTTATTATTTAATAAATAAGAAGATTTAATCAACTCGAATTCAATTAATTTGAATATGATATTTAATAAATGAGTCAAAAATATATGACTTGTTAACAATCAGAATGACTTGAATCCAATTTGTTAATTCATTTTTTATTCAAAAATATTTAATAAACAATTTATTAACTATAAAATGTAACATATTTGATAAAAAGTAAAAAAAAATTACCTACTAATACAAAAATTAAGAAAAAATTCATTAAATAGGTCATTTCAGATAAAGATTGAATTCGCTTGTCAACCCGAATCCAACCTATTTATTTGATAGGTCAACCCAAATATAATTTTTTTGGGATGAATTTGGATCTGATTTTTTTTTTTTTTTTGAAACCTCTAATTTACATGCGTGTTATGAGATTTTTAATTATTATATATCAAATACATATTTTTATATTTATTTATATAATATTAAAACATTTAAATTCCATTAAAGTATTATTTATAGTAGCTTATTTAAAATAAAAAAAATATTTATTTTTGTGTATGCATATTGCATAATAGAACTTCAAATGAAAAAAGTCTAAACAATTATTTATTTATTTTTTATTATTTTGAGCTGAATATGAATATGATTTAAAATTTTAAAATATTATTCAAATTAATTTATTAAATTATTTTATCGAATTGAAGTTGAAATTGGGCTTTAATCAAGACTAACAAATTATATATTTAATCCTAATAATTTAAATAAATAGCTTAATTTTCAAATATAATTTGATTTATAATTTTTAATAAAATACATTAGTAGGGGTGTCAATATTTGACACAACCCAAAAATCCGACATGAAAATTTTGGGTTCGGGTTAGCCAGAATCCAAATCGGGTCGGGTTCAGTTTAGAGATTTTGACCTGTTTGCAAAAACGAGTCGGGCTCGGGATGATCTAGAAACCCGAAAACAACCTGAGTTGGCCCGGGAACCATCTATATTTGTGTTCGTCTAACCCTGGGTCGCGTCCATCTTTTCGTTCGTCGTTCGCATGAGTGCCACCGCTGCTGCCAGTATGCCGCTGTCGTTGTCGATGTCTGTTTGTCTTCAACTATTCAACCAACCTGCATTCAGCTTCAACCTGACTACCCGAGACCATGACGGCAACTGACAAGAGGATCAAAAGTAACGCCGTCCGAGCTGCCGCTGCCTGCCTTTAACTCGCCGCAATTTCGACCAGTCATAGCCGTTTTATTTCATGCATGGCGGCGTCAAGGATCATTCCATCGCGCACGAAGTGAGAGTGCCAAACCAGTGTCTGCCAATAAATTTTGAAGTAACGATCGGAGATAAAAAAATGGGTCTGGTCGGGTTTACCCAAACCCGAAGCAGGTCGGGTTCGAAATACTGACACATTTGCAAAAACGAGTCAGGTTCGGGTCGAGTTGAATAGTGCGGGTCTGTTCCGAATTCGACCTAAACCCGACCTGTGACCCGATTTTGACAGCCTTATTCATTAGATGTTGTTTGAGTTGTTTGATGAAGCTTAAGTATTGCTGTGGACTAGAATATACGCGGCGATAGAGTTTTAATTGTTCGTCTTAGCGTTATACGGATATCCAGTTCACACACAGAGAACACAAGATTTTTTACGTGGAAAACCCTTGAAAGGGGAAAAACCACGGGGCCTAGCCCAGTTGAAAAGATTGCACTAGAACTTGAGTTGGTTACAATTGGCTGATTTGTCTCTAAGGACGATCAGATTACAAGTAGCAATTGTACAATAGAAGTCCGAGTGTCAAGTAATGGTTTGACAGTACTTTAGGCCTTAGATGATGATAAGGCAGAAACTTCGGGCCTTAGATGAAGGTCTGACAAATGTGAGAATCTTCAATGATGGCCTGGCAAAGATGAGAGCTTCAAGTGAAAGACTGCCAGAGCGTAGAGCGACAGGTGATGATCTGGCGGAGTGACGGTGTTAGGTGATGATCCGGCGGAGCACAGGGCGTCAGGTGGTGGTCCGACGGAGTGACGGCGTTAGGCGGTGGTCCGGCGGAGCACAGGGCGTTAGGTGGTGGTCCGGCGGAGTGAAGGCGTTATGGTCCGGCGGAGGTGAGGGCCTCACCTCCGCCGGACCACCGCCTGACGCCATTGCTCCGCCAGACCACCACTTGAGGCCCTCGCCTCCGCCGGACCACCGCCTGACGACGTAGCTCTGTCAGACCACCACTTGAGGCCCTCACCTCCGCCGGACCACCGCCTGACGCCGTTGCTCCGCCGGACCACCACTTGAGGCCCTCGCCTCCGCCGGACCACCGCCTGACGACGTAGCTCTGCCGGACCACCACTTGAGGCCTTCGTCTCCGCCGAACCACCGCCTGACGCCGTATCTCCGCCGGACCACCACTTGAGGCCCTCGCCTCCGCCGGACCACCGCCTGACGCCGTAGCTCCGCCGTACCACCACTTGAGGCCCTCGCGTCCACCGGACCACCACCTGACGTTGTTGCTCCGTCGAACACCAACTGAGGCCCAGACTTCTGCTAGACCACATTTTGAAGCCCGGACTTCCATTGGACCACTACATGAGGCCCGGACTTCCGCCGTACCACCACTTGAGACTCCATGCTCCATCAGGCCACTACCTGAAGCTTGGACTTCCGCCGGACTGTCACTTGAGGCCCCGAGCTCCACCAGGACATCACCTAACGCCCGGAGTTATATCGAAGTACCATCCTTCTACAACGGTCTTTCTGACCCCAGTCTCCTACCGACTACGGTCCTCCCGACCTCTGTCACCTACTACGGTCACTCCGACCTCCATCACAGAACAACGGTCTTTCTAACCCCAATCCCCTGCCGATTATGGTCCTCCCGACCTCCGTCGCCTATTACGGTTACTCCGACCTCCATCACAAGACAACGACCTTTCAGACCCCGGTCTCCTACTGACTACGGTCCTTCTGACCTCTGTCTCTTGCCGACAATGACCCTTCCAACCAAACAAATATGTCTATGTTGATTATTGTAACTCCCACGATGTAATACGTTCTATATGACGTACATTTATAACATCAAGCTAAGGCCTTCTCCCTAAGAAGGGTCTCATTTGTAATCAATTGCAAATACTAGTGGATTCATTCAAACTGGGCCAGGCCCCGTGGTTTTTCCCCCTCTTTAGGGGTTTTTCACGTAAAAATGCTGGTGTCTCTTATGAATCTTTCACCCTCTCTCTTATCTGCTTGAGTGCTGGATCTTCGTACAATGCTAAGACGTTAAACCATATATTTCTCTACAGCCGCGAATATTCCAGGACGCAACAAGTATTAATACGAAAAAGTTTAAATCCATCAATTAAATTTTTTATTTTTTATTTTTCAACATAGTTATAAATATTATAATATATAAAACTTTTAAAATGTATAAACTATAAATAAATTGATATAATAATATCAAATAAGTCGTCAAATAAATAATTAAGCAATCATTAATTGAGCATTTAATTATATTCGTAGCCAGCTACATTTAAATAAAAAATGTGCATGATCATAAATTATTGTTCAAACTTTTTCATTTATATGATAAAATTTTTTTAAAAATTTTAAATTTTATTTAATTATATAAATAAATAGACATAATTTGGTTATAGTACGTCCTATCATTTCATATGATTTAAATATTAAAATAATTTATTTAAAATATAAATTTAAGTATTAAACATATAAAGATATAAGAAATTTAATCTATCTTCAGATGTAATGTATGTTATGAACGCAAGCTGTTAGAAAAGGAAAGGTGAAGTTTACGTCCCAACAATTTCATATGTGTCAAATAGTCTATTTTCTTTGAAATAATATGTTTCCTTATCACCGCGTGAGTACTATATTAATAGAAAAATATATATTGAATTATTTTTATTTTATACAAATTCAATTAAGATGATTTAAAAATTTATTAATTTATTTCAAAAATTAATACAATAACAATTTTTAATATTTAATATTAATATGAAAAATAAATTCAATTATTTTCAAGTTCATCTAAATAAGCAATTTGGTAGGGGTGTCTATATTGGACCCGACTCAAATCTGACCCAAAAATTTCGGGTTTCGGTTGGCCCGAACCCGAAGCGTGTCGGGTTCAGGTCCGGATAATCGACCCGTTTGCAAAATCGAGTCGGGTTCGGGATGACCCGGAAACCCGAAATTGATTTGGAATGACCCGGAAACTGCCCTGGATGCCCCACTTGACCGCGCGTAGCCTGCTCGAGACGGAGCCGTGTCGCAATCACCTGCCCGCGTGACCGCACGTAGCCTGCCCGCGTCTCTGCATGACTGTGCGTAGCATGCCCTTGTGACCGCGCGTAGCTTGATCTCGTGACCGCGCTTGGCCGCCTGCGCGAGTCGCCGCCTGCGCGAGTCGCATTTGCCATTTCCCGCTGCCGGATCCCACGAGTCGCCGCCTGTGCGGAAAATGCCGAAGGACGAAACCCGAAGCGCGTCGGGTCCAGAAAATCGACTCGTTTGTAAAAACGGGTCGGGTTGATCCGAACTTGAATAGTGCCGAGTCAATTCTCGGATTTAGTGATAATTTAATGGGAAATTTCATATTGATAATTTTGAAAAGAAATTGCAATTTGTATAAATATAATGAAGTTTTATTAAATAGAAATTTGCACATAAGAATTATTATGTTTCATGTACAATTAGCCCTTAAATTATGCAATTAAGTAGAGCGCAGGGAGCACGGCTCTTTGAAAAAGACTGGAAGATAAATGAACGTACCTTGACTTCTTAGCTATTTTTTAACAAAAGAAGCCCTCCATGACTGTACAATGTATTTAAGATGTATTTTCTATCTTCACTTTACAAAGAAAAGGTTCAGCTAAATCAAAATTAGAGACACTTAAGAGCTCTTTAGTTGGAGAAAAAGTGAACGCAAAACATAATAAATCTAAAATAAAGTAAAGTAAATGTATTGCATCACATAAATAGTTGGAGGAATGGCATAATGGAGAAAGCCAAAGGTTGCAAGAATAGCATTATATAGGGTAAGGGTGTCAATTTTGGGTCATGGGTCGGGTTCGGGTTGGACCTGAAACTAACTCGGGTTCAATCGGGTCGACCCTAACCCGACCCGGGTAGACAAACTGGTCGAAAACACGGACCCGAACCCGTCCCGTCCGGTTGTTCGGTTGACCTGACCCGCCCAGTTGTTCGGTTGACCCGACCCGTCCGGTTGTCTGGTTGACCCGACCCAACAAGGGACACGCAGGCGAGGGGACGCGCGGCGCGCGACAAACTCGCGCGCGCGGAGGACTCAGGCGCGCGGCGGGTGGGTGCGGGCGGACGCGAGCAGGTTGGTGCGTGGCTGGCGCAAGACGGCGTGCGCGAGGGCTGGCGCGCTGGTAAGGCGGGCGCGTGCGGGGTCGCGTGCAGCGCTGGCGCGACTCGTCGGGCAAGGGGCGCGGGCAGCGTCGGGCAGCCGGGGCAGCCTCGGGCAGTCGGGTCAACTCGAACCCGACCAGTTTTGAAATCGGGTCGGGTCCAACCCGTATTTTTCGGGTTGGGTCCGTGTCGAATTTTCGTGTCGTGTCAAATATTAACATCCCTAATATAGAGAAAGCTCAAGGATGAAGTAGTAGATCATGAGGATGGTGTGGTCTTTTGGAACTAATTAATCTTACGGGCATGGCGGGAGTTGCAGTATGTGAGGTGTTAGAATAAGGACGACATCACATAATGAACGTCACATCCCGAGTTTAGAAGATGGCATTATAAGAAGAAAAGTACATAAACTAATAATATAACGAAATATATCATAGTAGATAATGGAAGAGTTTCATTTCATTATAAATTCAAAAACAATACAATAATATAAAAGGACTACAACAAGGAAAAAAAATATAAAAGAAACAAATGATAAGAAAAAACTAATCAACCCACAAAATAATACATAAAAAAGGATTTTTACGTACATAACACTTAAAATTATTGAAAATACATATTCAACACCCAAAGTTTTGTATTTACTGATATACCACCTAAATTCTTTATTTCCTTCTATTATACCACTTCGTTTAAGCTCCGTCAGCGCCCGCTGCCTTCCGTTCGTTCGCGTGAGGAACCCCATTGCCGGCGAAAAGGGGAGAGCAGGTAGCTGGCCTTTTTTTATTTACTGGATTTGGCCGGAGAAGCGTGAAATGGAGAAAGTTACCTTCCATAGTGACGAGCTCCCGTTTGTTGCTTTCGATACTACAGGAAGGGAAAGTCGGCGGAAGAGCAAAGCCGAGCAACCGAGGATCACACCGAGCGAGCTCTCACCGGCGACGATCATCCTCTCATTGGATTTTGATGGATGGCGTCAGAGGGGCAACGCTGGCGTAGGAGGAGTTCACGGCTTGTAGAGATCGGGCAAGGTAAGGATTCTCTCTCTCTCTCTCTCTCTCTCTCTCTCTCTCTCTCTCTCTCTCTCTCTCTCTCTCTCTCTCTCTCTCTCTCTCTCTCGGCTTGGGGTCGGCACAGACAGAGAAGAGGTTTGGGAGTTGGTCGGAGCAGTGTAATTACAGAGGAGCCGAACCAGTCAACATTAACCAAACCACCGACGACGATCATCCTCTCATCGCCCCTGTAACCACAGCTGCATTCGGCCTCGATTACCGCCTCGAAGACGACAATTCCATCACGGCATTCTTCGAAGGACTGTTAAAACAGCTGATGGATCACCAGGAATCCCTGCATAACAAATTTCTAAACACGATGGAGCTGCGTGACAAAGAACGAATTGGGCAGGAAGAAGTCCGGCGAGAGCAGGAATCGATCCGGCCGTGCTCGCCGTGAATCCGTCGCTCGTGCACACGATCGTGAACTCGCTGTCGCACGTGAAGCAGCCATTATCTCATTCCTTGAAAAGATCACTGGAGAAACCATCAATCTTCCACCTCTCCCCTTTTCGCCGGCAATGGGGTTCCTCACGCGAACGAACGGAAGGCGGCGGGCGCTGACGGAGCTTAAATGAAGTGGTATAATATAAGGAAATAAAGAATTTAGGTGGTATATAAGTAAATACAAAACTTTGGGTGTTGAATATGTATTTTCAATAGTTTTAAGTGTTATGTATGTAAAAATAAAAAAAAAAATAAAAAAAATACTACAACACATAAATGTAACAAATATATTCTACTACCGATAGATTTGTTCCTAAGGTGATGGTCCGCTAACTCGTCAACAGGACTTGCTATAAAGAGAGATGATCATGAGTGAGTTTGATAAATCAAGCTTAGCAGCCAACTCATATCTATCAAAGCATAACTGACAAAAGAATGGGGCATACAATATGACCGATCAAATAGGTAAGAACAACACCTGAAAGTCAACATATAAACATAACAATGCTATGTGTCATGTCCTCTATGATGAATTCTAATATTCTTATGATATAATCATAAATGTCAAACTGCTACTAATGCAACATCAAACAATGTCTACACATGCAATTACCTTAAATATCATCCTACCAAAATATGACCTATATGCCATTCATCATTTTCATCTCAACTTTATTTATATATTATCTATAGTCTATTTTGCTAAACATCCTACGACACTGGGAATGTAAAAACAAAACCAAGAAAATCCAATGATTCTCTATAGAGTTGTCACTCTGAGGGTCCGTGAGTCCGACTAGCCAATATCTAATAAGGTCTACCGACCTACACACAATCATATAATGTTGTGTTTTTACTAAAAAATTCCAACATGTATTATATAAGTTAATATGACAACAACAAATTATATAACTAATAAGATTTACAACAAGAATGTCATGCATTATATTAAACAGAATTGATATATATGAATTAGTTACAGCATGAATCATTTCAAATGATAAGAGCTTGTGCATCAATAAATTAATGTGACATTTTTTCTACTACATGACAATTTTAATTATGATCAATAAATAAGATTTCTAACATGCACACACCCCTTCGAAATTTAGAAAAGCCAGCGCCGGGTGCTTCCCGCGAGGGGTTTTCAAAAAATAAAAAAGTTCGAATGGAATTTGTGAGCATATCTTCATAGAGCATATTGATTTTTCATAATACATATAAACAATAAAGTGATTAATTGAATTTGAATATAAAAATCAGCTGAAGCAAGACGAAAGTTGGGCACCCCTTTAAAAATTTTTAGCTACGTCGGTGCATGCACAATACTATTAAATAAACATAAAGAATAAGACTAACAACCTAATATTTAGAAATCCAACACAATAAATAAGGTTAACGCCCCTAACAAAGAAGGATATGTCTATCTAATAATAAATAACTTCTTACCTTTACACAACCAACATAAAGCTCCAAATCTACATGAGAACAACTTGAAAATCCTACAAACAACAATCATAATTTAATGCCCAAAATAGCATCTAAAGACTCTAATACTTGAAACATAAACTTTAGCACTTCAAGCTTAATTACCTATATTAGATATCATTAATTAAGCCTAAATGATTTAGGCCAAAAATGATCAAGTTGAATGCATCTAAATAACCTAGATTCTATAATCTATGAATTAAAGCATAAAGTAGAAATGACAGCCAGCAAATTATAAATAAGAAAAAAAAAAAAAATACAAAATCATATAAGTATATATAATCAATTAAAATCTAACACTACCAATCCAATCTATAACTTCACACAGCAATAATAATAATATAACTTACACTCAATCCGCCGGTAACATGTAAAATCCAACGGAAGTCCTGGGTTTCCGGCGCATTTATTGCAGATTTTTGTGCGCCGGTTTGGTTCGCGTCGGAAAATACCTTCCGAGTTTATAAGACGCCGGAAAACTTTCCGGCGCCATCTCCGGCGCATTACCGGCGCAAAAAATGCTAGCCAAACCGGCGTTTTTCAACCGTTTATTCCGGCGATATGTGCGCCGGAAGTTTACGACGTATATATCCGACGAAAATTACCGGCGGATAAAATGCCGTAGGTTTGCCATAAATAAGCTACGGCTTGTTTCCGGCGAATAATTGGCGCCAGAAAACGCTGGCAGATATGACGCCGTAAGCGACGGTGGGCGACGATGGAAACAACGGTGATGCGACAGAAACGAAAAAAATGAAATGAGCAGCCCGAGAGGCTCGGGTTCTGAAATAGGGCTTTCGTTGGCGGATTTTCCGGCGTCCCAGACGCCGGAAAACATTCTGGCGCATTTTGCGCCGATTTTAAGTCGTTGAGTTTAAAAACGCCGGCGTATTATCTGCCGGTAACTGCGCAGGATATTTTCCGCCGTAAAGTGCGCTGAAACTAGTAAAATGCTGGTATATTCCGCCATTTTTACCAGGTCATTAGACGTCGAAACTTTTCCGGCGGAACATGCGCCGGAAAAAACACCGTAAACTTTCCTTTGCACTATGCGCCGTTACAGGCGCTGTATTTACCGACGCAAATTATTCCGCCGGAAAATCCGACTGTAATCGCGTGTTTTCCCATAGTGAGGAAGGCTCAATCTTAATCCAAGAGGAAGAAAATGGAAAGGGTTTCTCTATAGTCATTCTTGAGGCGAAGGGAAAAAGAATGAGCACCTTCACTAGCAGTGACAACGAGAACGAGACGACAAGGAAGAAGAGAAAAAGGTTCGATAATAGAGAATACTGGAGCTGTAGTTAGCGCAGCTTTAATATTATCAAAACTTCCTTGCTGTTCGCTAGCCCAAAAGAAGACCCTCGATTTGAGAACATCTGTTATGGGTCCTGTGATGATGCTAAAACCTTTTATGAACCTTATGTAGAAATTGGCCAAATTGTGGAAGCTCCTTATTTTTGTGAGACACTTTGGAACTGGCCAATCACTTATAGCTGCTATTTTGAGGGGATCGGCACTCATACCTTCAGCTGTAATTATGAACCCCAAAAAAGAAACTGATGTAGTAGAAAACTCACATTTAGTCATGTTCAGGAATAGTTTGTGCTTCCTCAGATTTTCAAGGACCCCTTCTAAATGAATTAAGTGTTCCTCATGTGCTACTATAAACCAAAATATCGTCGAAATACGCCACACAACAATGGTTAAGGAACGGTCTCAATACCTCATTCATTAACCTCATGAATGTGAACGGAGCAATATACAGCCCAAATGGCATCACTCTCCATTCGTATAGACCTTCTCGCATTTTAAACGCGGTCTTTCATTCATCACCTGGCCGTAGTCGGATCTGGTGATACCCACTACGTAAATCAAGTTTGGAAAATATTTTTGCACCCGCCAGTTTTTCCATCATTTCTTCCATCCGTGGCATCAAAAAACGAAACTTTACTGTGATTTTATTTATTGCTCTATTGTCGACGCACATCCTCCACATCCCATCTTTTTTTGGGACCAATATTGTTGGTACTGCGCAAGGACTTAAACTGTGTTGTATCACCTGCTTGTCTAATAACTCGTCAACTATCTGTTGTAGAGCCATATTTTCATTTGGCCTGAGTCGGTAATGCGGAAGATTCGGCAGAGTTGCACCAGGTACGAAATCAAATTGATGTTGAATTTCCCTCATAGGTGGCAGCTCTGTGGGCAATTTATCAGTGCAAATATCCGAAAATCTGCTCAGCAGATCAGTTATAACTGCTAGTAATTGCTCCTTTGAAGTAATGGATGAGGCTTCCTTTACTATTAAGGCCATCATATTTGCATACTCCCTCCAAGCATTCAACAATGTAGTAGCAAACAGAACAAACAGAGCATTACCTTTCTTGGGAGCTTTAGCTTCTAGCCCAGAATTGTGCAGAACTAAGCGCAGCCGGTGGCCTTTCCAGTCAAACGAGTAAGTGTTAGCACTGTAGTCATATATAGCTCCCATATCATATTTCCATGGCCTGCCCAAAATGGTGTGGCATACATCCATGTCTAGGACATTGCATAATACTTCACTAACATAATGTTTACCGATTAAGAAGGTCACTTTGCATAATTCTGTCATAGACATTTCAACTCCGTTCTTGACCTAGCTGATCTTGTATAGATTGGGATTCTTTGTGGTTTTAAGCTTCAAGGCTTGACCATGGCACTTGAAACCACGTTCTTGCTGTAGCCACTGTCTACTAATAAGTCACACACCTTTCCACCAATTGTGCACTTGGTTTTAAATAAAGCATTTCCTTGGGACGTGGGGGGCTGTTTTGGTGCTAACAACAACTTCTCAAGCACACAAACTAATGGTTTGCCAACATCAGCTTCCACGTCTTCTTGGTATTGTTTCGGTTCTGTGCTATGTTCGCCCATTTCTTCCTCTCCTTCAGCATCGATCAGTTGCAATTGCGGTCGTGAGGGACATTCATTGGACTTGTGTCCTTGTTGGAAGCATCAGAAATACTTACTGTTTGAGGGCATAGCATAAGGATTCTCCTTGGAAACTATCTTGCCCCGTCTCTCCATTCTAGCGTCAACAGCCCGACCCAATGAATTTGGTGCTTCGGCGACTCCTGTAGTTGAGATTTGCTGTTTTCTAACTGGAGATCCAGCAGAACTTGAAATTCTATTGTTGTCAGTGGGTTGTTCCAGCACCGACAATGCTCGCCTAAATTGATGGCTCCTGCTGTGTCGAAGTACTTGCATTTTAACTTTCAAGGCATAATTAACAGCTTGAGATAATGACCATATGGTGTTCAGTTCCAACTTATCTTGGATTTCCACTTTTAAACCACCGATGTATCATGCTACTAACTGATTAGTTATTTCATTCAAATCATTTCTTGCACTTAAACGGTAGAACTCCTCGGTGTAATCGTTGACAGAACGATTACCTTGGAGACAATGCTGGTACTGCTGGTACAACATTTGTTCGTAATCAGTCAGAAGATAATGCCCACGCAATAACTGTTTCATCCTCCGCCAGTTTCCTCACTAGCCTGTGACCTTCCCTCCGCCGCGATTGCAACACCTGTTGCCACCACGCACTGGCTACGGCCTTGAGCCGACAGGCCATATACTTCACCTTCTTGGTCGGTTCAATTTCCATATAATCGAAAAAGGTTTCAACCGACCTCTCCCAATTCAAGTAGTCTTCAATGTGCAATTTCCCATCAAAATATGGTATATCTAATTTGACCCGAAATTCATTGTGAGAATAGTTTACCTCTCTCAGACGCCTTTTCTGGTGGTTTGGCAATCCTTCATCAGATTCAGAGAGTTCTAAATTTCGATATTCCTTGGCTTCTAAGTCCGAATCGGAAGCTTCTATCACCTGGGATTCCCGTTGGTGAAGCTGCTCAGCTTCTACTCCTCGCCTTGCTACCGGCACATTCCTGTTGGGAATCATCCGATCCAGACGGATGGTAATTTCTCGTAGCTCCTGGCGTACCTCTTCGTATAACCGATTCAAGTCGTTTTCCAGCTCCTTCGTTCGACGCCCCAATCTATTGTGCGCCGCCCAAAGAGCCTCTAGGCTGTTATCACCGTCGGGAGCCACCCGCCTGCTGCTCTCGACCATCTAGCTCTGATACCAATACTGAGGTAGGATCCAATGATAGAGGCACATGCAAACAGAGAATTAATGGAACATTAAAAGCTTGCAAGAGTTGTATCTTCTTACAACATACAATATATTAAAGCTGTAAAAACTAAGTATATTCTTGCAGCATACAATATATCAAAGCTAGCACAAGACGAGAGGACTAAAACGGTAAAAGCAGCTAAAAAGCTAAAAAGTAAAACATGTGATGTGGTATTAAAATTAGCAATTGTAAGTGGAAGTGGCACTCATCTAACTAATTAAAGCAGCACTGGGATAACTTGTTTCGCCTGAACAAGGTGATAAGCTCCAATGTTATAATGCTTCGCATCAGATGTCTTTCGATCCGCTCGCATGCGAAGGTCGCAAAGCGCTCGTTCAATTTGCTTGCATGCGAAGGGGGTGCTCGACGATTAGCTCGTTCAGTGTTGTGCCTGGATTGGGCCAATTCGATTTGATTATAACAATAAATATGATGTAGCTAGCATTGACAATGGATAACATGGTCACACATATAGCTAAAGTTCACCAAATGGCAAAGGTCATGTGGACTAGCAAACTATAAAGTTGACATTTAACTAATTCAGATGAATTACATCTTCATAAAAATTGAAAACCCTCACCGACAAATAAAAAATTGAGCTTCCTAAGATATTCTAAATACCTTTGAAAAATAACTCGATTTATCTAAATTTCAATCCTTTACATGAGAAATTTCAAAATTATTTTACAAACAAAAGTGTTTTTTTTTTTTTTTTTTTTGCAGACACATTAAAATATCGAATGCCAACTTCAAACTTTCCGAGAAAATAACCGCAAGGAAATCAGAACCTTTTCCGTTGTTAAAAAAAAGATATCTTCAACGAGTGTGCTGATCAGATCGAAGGGAATGACAGAAAAGCAGAGATTACTCATAAGAAAATCGAGATTCTCCCGCCACGTCCCCGCCTTCCGGGACCCAAATCCTCCGCCGGAGCTATGCAATTTACTACGAACAATGGCGGCTCGTCTTGTGTCGTCAGCAACTACAAACAGAGCAACGGAATCCAGATCTTGCTGCCGAAAGAAGCTTCCTTTCTTTCATCACTTTCCTCTCCGTTCTTCACTCTCTTCCCGCTCACTTACAATCACCAAAATTCCATGGCGCCTTTCTTTCTCCTCCTCTTCTCCCTCTCCACCGCCGCCGTTGCCGCCACCACCGCCACAGCTACTGCCGACAGAGTCCGGAGAATTCTCCACGAGCCACTTTACCCCATCCAGTGGACTCCTCCACCTCCGCCTTCTGACGATCCTTACCCTTCAACTGAATCCCCTACGCCGCCGTTCCATCCCTCTGATACGCATCACTCTAACTCCGGTCCCACAAAACTCGCCATCGGCGTTTCTGTCTCCGTCTGCACGGTGGCAATTCTATCCCTCTTTGCATACTTTATCTACCGCCGGCGAGCTATAAACCAGCCGGAGTCGCGAAAGCTCATTGTCCATTCTCCCCGCTTCGCGAATCCCGACCGCCCTGTCGCTGCCGCGGACTTCCTTTATCTTGGGACAATGGAGCCCACCGTCCCCGACGCACAGCGATTAAGTGCCGAGTCGAACGGGTCTCCCTATCGTAAGCTCAGCTCGGAGATTGAACGGGTCGTGGAGATGCGTCACCCGAGCCCAGAGCTTCAGCCACTTCCGCCGCTTCGCCAGCATCCTCCACCGCCGCCACCGCCGGTGTTGGCGGCCTCCTCCGATGATGACACATATTATACGCCCAAGCGCTCTGCATCTTCGAGAAACAGTGAGAGCCCCGGGAGCCCTAGATCTCACCGGAACCAACCCGCTTCTATCGCCGGTAAGGAGGTTCCTCGGTCCCGGAGATCTTCTCCAAGGATGCAGATATCTGATTACTCGCCTTCTGATGTCAAACGCGAGATTTCGCCTAACACTCATCCTCCTCCGCCGCCGCCTCCACCACCTCCTCCTCCTCCTCCTCCTCCGCTTCTCACTCCGAAGACGGAGAAAATTAGTAAACTGCCACCGCCATCGATTCAGCCTCAGTTTAACAGAGTAATTAGCGAATTAAACGAAGTTGTTAATTCGCCATTGCCGTCATGGCCGTCATCAAGACGTCAGCTTTTGAGACCCTTGCCGCCGGAGGATGCTGCTCGTGCTGACGTGCAGCGTTCAATTAATGCTCGGCTTGTCAGTGGTGGCGGGAGTTCGTCTTCGAAGCCCGTTGACGATGAAGAGGGCGATTTAGATAGCGAGGAAAAGCCTAAGCTAAAGCCCTTACATTGGGATAAATTCCGGGCAAGCTCTGATCGGGCAATGGTTTGGGACCAGCTGAAATCTGATTCATTTCAGTATGTTATTCAAAATACCCCGCCTTCTTTTCTATTATTCTATAAGAGAAATTCCAACAAACATCTGATATGCATGCTTTTCTTCCTCCTTTTATTTTCAGTTTGAATGAAGATATGATTGAAGCTTTGTTTGTGAACAATTCGACTGCTCCTCCTCCAAAAGAACAGAGCAGGAGAGCGATCCTTCCACCATTGAAGCAAGAAGATAGAGTGCTCGATCCAAAGAAGTCGCAGAACATTGCGATACTCTTGCGAGCATTGAATGTGACAAGAGAGGAAGTATCTGAAGCTTTGTTAGATGGTAAGCGTTATGATTTAGGGTTTACTTTGATATTGTTTTCCTCCATACTTAAAAAATTAAGCTTCACGCTCACCATTTTGTCTTCACTTTTCATATGAAATCTCTGAAACTTGCTGGTTTAGGACTATTTGAGTCTTGACTATAAGGTTATAGCTTACAGTTGATTATTTAACTTAGTCTTATTTTTATTTCATTTGCCTTTTATGGATCATAGATTTTTATTTTGCTGCAATGGGTTAAAATCTATGGCTTGAGCTTTGTAAGCATCTACCTGTCACCATGTTAGATTATATTTTTTGGGGGAAGAATTAATTAGGAATTCCATGAACTGTCGTAACTCAAAAAGACAACTTATTGAATAAATCATTCAAAGGAACTCCATGTTGTTTTTGTCTACATGTACCTAATTTGTTTGTACATCACTTGTGTTCATGAGATTATTCTCTGAAACTTTTTTAATAGGTTTATTCCTATCATGCTTACATGTTACCCATGCCATCATGCACCATTGAATATCTATTCTGGCACCCACCGAGGCTTAGGTTGGTTGGTGGGCGAGCACGGTTGGGAAACCCCTATCCCGGGTTTGAATCCCCCCTACTACGGTCTCGCCTCTTCAGTGGGAAAAAGCAAGCGTGGGCCCAATGCTGGTGGGTGGCCTCACTAGGTTCTGCTGAGGGATTAGTTATGCCGCTAAGTACTCCATTTGAAGTAGCAACAAATAGATACCCCCGTTCAAAAAAAAGAAAAAAAAAGACTATCTATTATGGCAGGCGTTCATTGACTTTTGTCTTTTTATATAACACTTGAACTGATATATTTGCTTGTTTTTTTTTTCCATTTTAGAGACACATAACATTAGAATGCAACTCAAGCATATCAAATATTCTTATGAATTTCCTTCAGCCAGTTTATAATTTGACAAATCATTAAAAATATGTAAAAATAAATCATTTTTTAATGGATGCATCCTTCTACTCATCTTTTTTCAAAAATCCTATAGCAAATGGAATGGCATGGTATATATACTGTATGCAAAAAACTAGATATACGCAATCAAGTATCACAGTAATGAAGAAGGGCATGCCCATAGAAAATTGGAAAATGTAAGATGTAAACGATAAACGAAATGCAAGACAAAGTTCAAAGTAAATGACATAAAGGACATGTTGCAGGTAGGGGGAGCATTTTTTAAAGAGGTAGCCCATAAATAATATGAAATATTCTTATTACATAGAATATTCTACACGGCCATAGATGTAGAAGAATTCATATTTGCAAAACATTAAATCTTTGTCTGTGTTGTTCTTGTGATTTGTCTTTTGTTCTTTTGTTTATGTTCTTGGAGTTGAGTATTAAAGTCCGGTTCACGAGGAACAATCAGAGCGATGGTTCTGGTAGAAGGAAAATTGAGGGTGAAATATTTGATGGATTTGAGTTTTGTTTCTAGACTATATAGATTAAAGATTATCATTCAAAGAAGTTGTGTCAACCTCTTTCAAGTGAGAAGACGTAATCTGTGTCCAATGGATTTCAGGGGATCTTAAAGCACAAGATAGTGTTAGTTTAGCTTCATATTGGATAATTAAAAAATATTTTATATTGAAATACAAAATAGTTGGTCTTTAGTTAGGTAATTAAGATTTTGTACTGAAAATGTATTTGACCATTGATGTATTGGGCCCAATTTTCTTCATTATTTGATTCACACTTTCCAACAAATGCTATTTGATCCCAGACCATGCAAGAAAATGTGATCGACGGGCATAAATCAATAGGTGCTAATTTGTGCAAGCAACAGGAATAAAGTATTACAAAGGATAATTTCTTCGTAAAAAGTAGTTTGTCTTCTTACATACCTTTTGTAACTATATATGTATTATCTCCACTGCTAGTAGTTGACTAATAAAGCAAACAAATAAAATAAGGGTAGTGTAATCTTGCTAATAGAAAAATAAATAAGTAGAAATATAGTGCAGCCATAATCAGTGATGTGGTGTGCCTCAGGCTCACATAATCAACGACGTAGGCATTGTCATGTTACGGATGCGCAAGGAGGGATTTCCTCCGGGCACTTACTCTAAACTTAGTCCAAGAAATAATGGTCCATTTCCCATTCTTCATCGCATTAACGACAATGCCTACATCATTGACCTTCTGCCCAGCTTTGCATATCTTCTACCTTCAATGTAGTTGATATTTATGCATACACCCCCCCGACAATACGTCTACTATCAGCACCTTGTTGAAAGCGAGTTCATATGAGCCAGGGGAGAATTGATGTAGCTAATGTGAACCTAAGGCACACCACTTCATTGATTATGGCTGCACTACTCTATTTCTGTTTATTTCTTTTTCTATTAGCAAGAGTATACTACCCTTATTTTATTTGTTTACTTTAATTAGTCATATAGTACTATTAGTGGAGGTAATACATATATAGTTACAAAAGGTATGTAAGAAGACAGACTACTTTTTACTAAGAAATTATCCTTATTATTGTTACATTGCTTCAGCTGATTAGTTTTCTTTCTCTGCTTTGCTAGTTTCTCTCTATCAAGCAGCCTAGTAGATCGAAGGCAATGATAACCTGAATGGAGGTAGGAAAAGAATTAAATACCGAGACTTCTGAAATCTTTGATGAAAGTGGAAGAAGTTTTTGGTTGCCGTGACCCAATGGGTCTGCTAGTTCTTTGTGGGATCTAATTGTGTTGATCAATTGAGTTGTACTATTGACTAAGATCTCAATTATGTCAGTCGAGCTAAGGCGTTGTGGATCCACTGAGTTAGTTTTTTAGCAGTTTTTTTATACTACAGTTTTTTATTCCCACGCGCCTTCGAACCAAATTTTTTAGCACTTTTTCATTTAGTTTTTTTTTTTTCGTGCATTGTTTGGGTTGTAAACGTATGGTGGTTATGCTTTGGTGTATAAGAGAGTATGAAGGTTGTGAGAGAGTGGAGTGAAAAATCTGTACAATTTCTCCCCATTTTTTATAGTGGATTTTTTGGTGTGGTGTGACTCCATGATTCCTAGATTTTCCACTAAATTCTAGTGTTCTTCTCCGATATTTTTATCTTGTTTTTTTTTTTTATTTGTTTACTCCCAACAAGGTTTATATGATGGTATCGGTGTATTTTAATAGGTTTGATGATTCTTTGATTATTTTTTTGGTGTATGTAGATGATATGGTTGTTGTAGTAGCTAGCATATAAGAAATCAACAAACTAAATGAAAAATTATTAGATGAGTTTGCAATGAAGGATTTAAGAGCAACAAAACAAGTTCTTGGGAGGAGGTTGGTTCATAATAAGAGAGCCAATATATTGATATTGAGAAAAGCAAGTTATACTCAGAATGCCTTAAATAGATTTGGGATGCAAGATTAATTATGAATTAATGTTTTCTTTTTTTTTTTTGCAAGCCATTTCAGTCTTTTAAAAGACCAATTACTCAAGAAAAATGAAGAACATAAATGTATGTCATAATACCATATGCCTTATATGTTGCCAGTCTTATGTATTTTATGTTTTATCTCAAGTAAAACATAACACATGTAGTGGGAGTTGTGAGTAGGTACATGACTAATGTAGTAAAGCAACATGTGATGTTGTCAAGTTGATATTTTGATATTTTAGAGGACGTCCTGATGCAGGACTTAATATCAAAGATGATAAAAAAACTATGTAAGATGCTGGCTGGCATAGTGATGTTATTAGTTGGAGTATCAAATGGCTTTTTTTTTTTTTGGGGGGAATTGATGAAACCGGACACAATGGAGAAAAAGGATTCATGAAGCCGTCCGATGTAGTGGGATAAAGACTTAATGTTGTTGTTGTTTAAGGAATTGATGAAAAAATCAAGCAATCTTTGCTTCTATGATAATCAGAATGCAATTGCAAAGAGTTTTGTCTTGCATGGAAGATGAAGTATATCAGTTGTAAGTATCATATTCATGAAAATGTTAGATGATGGAACTTTGACATTTGAGAAGACAATGTTGTTGAAGGTGACTCATATGATCGTCTTAGTGCTTAAATAATGTAAGGCCATAGCGCCCACTCACCTTCTAAGCAGGCTTATTAATACTGTTTGCCTTGGCAAGCGTCTTGTGTTATGACATCAGACATTGAGGTGAGTGCTTTTGCTTGATTTTAATAAATAGGTGATAGTGCTTTAAATACTAAAGATGATTTAAATTTTCAAAATGATAATTTATATAACGTGAAAATAGAATTGGAAATAAGTTGATCAAATGCAGACGGAAGAACATACTTCTAAGGTAATAAATGTTGAAGGAGATGAGGATTAGTCTAAGAAAATGGATTCAAAGATAGAGCATTATGAATCCGATAATATAGAGGAGAACTATAAACAACACAACTGAATCCATATAGTAATAGATTGAACACTCTCAAAATTATATTTCGATAAATGCCACTATTATTAGTATTCCGAGTTGTTATCATCAAAGTGCCAATGAATACACTGCTTTTAAGGTTTTTTGACGTTTTCAACTAGTGATTTTCTCAAAACAGAATCTCTTGCTTCTCTCATTCTTAAAAGAAATCAACATTCTAGATGGCAGCTTTATAGAATCACTGTGCGATTACATTTTTGTTCTGTAATAATATAAACAAACTATTTGCCTAAAAACCGGGTAATGTCATATGTCTGATTCTCAAACTTTGGCCTATGTTTTTCCATGCAAATTTATGGATAATGCAGAGAGAACTATTTTTAAATTTGTCATGCATATAAGTTTTATACATTGTTGTTATAGGAAATACTGAAGGCCTGGGGGCTGAGCTTTTTGAAACCTTAGTCAAGATGGCTCCTACTAAGGAAGAAGAGTTGAAGCTTAGGGACTTCAATGGCGATGTATCAAAACTAGGGCCTGCAGAGCGGTTTTTGAAGGGTCTTCTAGACATACCATTTGCTTTCAAAAGAGTCGATACAATGCTTTACAAAGCCAATTTTGAAACAGAAATAAAGTATCTGAGGACATCTTTTGGAACTCTTGAGGTAAAAGGATATGAAATACATTCTTACTTCAAATTATCACTAGTTTTCTTTCTTTTGATTGTTGGCAGGCGCTAAATTGAGGTTTTTCCATTAAATCATTTGTTCTTTTTGTTTTTCCAGGCTGCCTGTGAAGATCTAAAAAGTAGTAGGCTGTTTCTCAAGCTCCTAGAGGCTGTTCTCAGAACTGGAAACCGTATGAATGTTGGTACAAACCATGGTGAGGCTAAAGCCTTCAAGCTTGACGCCCTGTTGAAGTTGGCAGATGTGAAAGGGACAGACGGAAAGACTACTGTCCTACATTTTGTTGTACAGGAGATCATTCGCTCAGAGGGATTAGCTTCTGAAGCTACATCAGAAAATCTTCCCAACAAAAACATGGAGGAGGAGTATAAGAAGAAGGGCCTGAAAATCATCGCAGGCCTGAGCAATGAGCTTGGTAATGTCAAGAAGGCAGCCGGTATGGATACAGATGTCCTCAGTAGCTACCTCTCAAAGCTAGAGCTGGGGCTTCTGAAGATAAGATCGGTGTTACAGCTTGGAGAGTCATGTGAGCAAGGCCAAAAGTTCTTCGACAACATGAGAACTTTTCTTCAAGAGGGTGAACAGGAAATTGATTTGGTTAAGTCTGAGGTGAAGAGGGCGCTTCATCGAGTAAGAGAAGTAACTGAATACTTCCATGGGGATGCTGCGAAGGAGGAAGCTCATCCATTGAGGATATTTATGGTGGTGAGGGACTTCCTATCAGTTCTTGGTCACGTTTGCAAGGATGTAGGTAGATTGCATGAGAGGACAGTGATTGGCTCTGCAACTGCAAAGTCTTTTCGCTTACCCACAAGTTCTTCGCTGCCTGTCCATAGATATGTATCAAATCCAGCAGCAAATTCTGATGAAGACAGCTGATCAGTAGTGTTTGGAGTGATGGAGTCCAATTAATTTGAAATCAACAGGTTTAGAATTTGAATCGCATAAATGCTATCATGCCAGAGCTTAAGGGAATTATGTAGAGCTAATTAACATTACTTAAAGTGCATCTTTGTACAGTATAGAGAAGGAAGAGGATCCAGCTTTCAGCATAGCAGACATTGATCTCTTCTTGGAAGGTAAAGGCTTTTTACATGTTTTGTATTCTTTTGTTTAATATTTATTAAATTGTATTAAAAAGAAGCAGAAGATAGAACTGCCAATTGTTTTGATCGAATTTAATAGTTCAATAATATCGTGTAAAAGTAATTTGTTCTTACATATTTTCATTTTGAAGTTTGTTTTAGATAATATCTTTGTTTTAGCTATAACTAGTACTGCTTTCAAGATCTGAAACAGTGCAATTAAGATTATCTCATGAACTCAAATAAGGAGCTAGATAAGTAGATATAATCGACCGTTTTGCAATTTGACAAATTGTAGAAGCTAAACTTCTTCAATGACAAGCTACAAACACATACTATGATCAAAAATCATTAAACATTTAATGAAGCACTCATGTGAAACTTGTAATCAAAGTTTTTTTTTTTCTGACATTTCCCTGCCCATGGAACTATTCTGCCAACTCAAAGGCAGAAGCTGGGAAGCTGTCGGAAAGGCCGGTGCCTGTCTTGAAGGTGAGTTTTTCGGATGTGGGCTTCTCAAAATAGACTTCTACAACAGAGAGCCAGATCAGAAGTTCTTTAGTCTTAACACCAGTCAGCTTCTTCAACTTATACTTCTCAACAAAAGCAGTAACCTCCGGAGCATAAGACACAGCTCTCTTTATTGGCTTGAACACATGATCTTTCTTCTTCTTCTGAACCAGCCATATGAAGCCAGAAGTACGGTTATAGCCGAATTCCTCAATATCTTCCAAGGGAAAAAGACCCTTTGGAAGGCAGAGCTCTTCGAGCAATTCAATGGACTTCTTCCTGCAGATTTCATCGCCCTGAAAGACCTCAGCGCCCTCCCGGTGGCTGTCGACGATCGTCTGAGACGCCATTTCAGGAAAGAAAAGTTTCAAACTTCAAAGTTTGGTGAAATTAGAAACCGGAGGCCTTAGTGCTCTTGTAGTGAAGATAATGGTTAAGGCAGGAGTATATATAGATGGAGGGATTGGGATGTTTTAAGCTTAGGAGGAGTTAGGAAGTTTGAATGGGCATGTAGTGGGAGGATGAAGGAGGAGTTTTGACTTGATCAACTTACAAAACTAGCCGTTCATGGTTGAAATGGACGGTAGTGATAGGAGATCATATCTGATGGCCGGCATATAAGGCTGTGTCAACACAGCTTTGTTTTTTTTTAAAAAGAAAAATTTCACATCACAGAACAGGGCTATTAATGTGTTTAAATATATGATAAAATGATAATGTGCTGTTTGATTATTTGATAAAACATAATTTAATTTTAAGGTTTAAAATAAAATTGAGTACAGCTAGCTTCAGCACTAGTGAGAGAGAAAGAAAAGAGAGCGAAGGTCGTCCATATGGAATGATGCAATCTTTTTTATATATATATATATTTTATTTTAGTTTATTTTTAAGTATGCAATGTTAAATGAATACTTAATGGAGAATAGGTCAAGGCTTCGTTGAGTGGATTTTTAATGTTTCTTAAAATAAATTTTTAGTAGAAAAAAAAATTAAATAAAAAAAAATTATACTTTAAAGATGTTTCAAACAAAGCCTTAGTTATTATTTCGTCATGAAAGATTGACAAAGTTTTGATAAACAGAAAGACAAGTACTACTATTACTGAAAGACAAGTAAAGACTGGTTGAACCGTTGGTTGAAGATCGACCTGTACAGGATGGTGGGCCGACGGGCTTTCCTTTAAAAAGGGTTTGATGTTATCCTCTATTGATCACGTGATACAACGATTGGGAGTCATAAGAAGATTATTATGCCGACGGGCAAGGGTGACGACCTTTACTGAGCCAACGGATACAACGATACATCGATATTCCAAGACTGAAAAATGCCTTAATAGCCAGTGATTGTACTTATTAAGTAAGATTACTGTACTGGAATGTATGTGTAAAGTATTGTTCTTATGATTTCCTTATGGACTTACCGATATTGCTTGATTTCTTGTATCGACTGATTTATTGATATTGAACCGATTTATTGATTTCTGTATGGATTTACTGATTTATTGATATTGACAGATTTATGAGTTTACTATTACTGTACGATTTCATTGATATTGCATATTGTATATGTCACTGAATACAGATACTGATATGGATATTGATATTGCATTAATTCATTGATATTATATTGCATTGATTCATTAATATTATGGACACTGATACTTTTGATTCATTGATACTACCGATATCGATACTACTGATTCATTGCACTGATATTATGGCACGTGATACACCGAATACTAATTGATATATGTGATACCCTGATACATGTGATTTATCGAGCTCGTGATCTAGAATATGATTTTATTGTATTGATATCATTTTACTGCATTGATTGATTTATAGATTTATTGATTTGATTTCAACTCTTTTTAACGATGTATTGATTTGATTGTTTTATATGATTTCATATCGATTGATACTATTGACCAGAATTGATTTTTTTATTTAATTATCTGATTGATTCTATTGATATGATTGATTGATGTTAATAATACGATATTGATTTGATGGATTTACTAGTACGAACTTATTTATTGAGGATTTATCGTTACTGTGCGGATTTATCGTTACTGTACGGATTTACTGTTACTACACGATTTCACTGTTATAGCATAATCGTTCATGTCATCATAGGATTGTTACTGATATTGATACATACGCTGCTACTACTGATTCACTGTACTTACATTATACACGTGATATAGATTACTGGATTGCATATGATTTATTGAGCAAGTGATATTGAATAACTGGAATTGCAAGTGTATGTTTTGATACGATTCTACTACATTGATTAGACTGATGTTATAGATAAGACGACTACTATAGAGATTTGACTCACGTACTAGTTCATTGCTTTATGGGATTCTCTACTGTTCATTGATTCTATCACTGATGATTTTGAATTCTATTATTTATGCATTGATTATTGATTTCTGTTATGCATTGATTTCTGATTTTCGTATATGCATAGATTCAATGATCATGTGCAAGTGATTGTTATTGATTGACTGATTGACATGCATATTATTTTAGTACCGTGCTTTGATTTCAGTTGTAGGCTTTGGTGACATGCTGGACTTTTTGAAGCTCATTATATGTGGTTAACAATTTCATGTATGAGCAAGGGAGTAGGAAGTGATGGTTGATCAAGACTGTCGATGAATCCTTTCACTATAGACGTATGGGATGTCATAATAACTGCCTATGATGTCACCCATCCTAGGACTGCACATGTACAAACATACTTAATTTTGGAGTTTTATTGAAATTTCAATAGTTACGCCAAAAGGTGTCTTGATTTCAAAGAGATTAACTTTATTTTTATAAGGGGTTTCATAATGTCACTCACTTGAGCAGCTAACGTCCTTGTCAGTTTCCTTAGCCCAAAATCACCCACTAGGTGCATACGATTCTAAAGGTAGAGGTCCCATATTCCAGATGGTGTATTACACTGATACTATTTTGCAACAACCTAAACTCTGAACTTTCGAGATATTATCCTATGATTATAACTTTTCAGGAGATCACCTATCTTATAATTGCTCACGTATGAGCATGATTAGCTTTGGAGTTTCTATAAAAATTCAAGTCATTATACCAAAAGACACGCAAGTTTTTAAGACATTAACTTTATTTTCTTAATGAGCTTCACACTTGAGGTGTCTAGAAAAAAAGTGCATAAAGTTGTGACATAATGAGTCCTAAATCTAATTAGTATTAATTGAGCCAATTCTTGAGCCAACAAGTTGAGCCGATTCAAGCTCCAAATCAAGGTATATATTATATAAGATGAAATATGAGCTTGGTTTTATGGCTCGATAAATTTGATTTATGAGCTCATTAATAAGTTAAAAGTCAATTCGTGGGCTAACTTACTAACTCACACCTCTAATTCAAACCAAACAAATCTCAAGAGAAAATATCATTTTCCTTAAGTTGAAAATATTTGACAGTGGCATAGTTACATATTAAAGCCTATGGTTCTCTTTTCAATAGATTTTTTGTTTTTTGGACGTTAAGGGATTCAAGCATGGGATGAGAGGGGAGGAAGAGCTTCCGTCGACCATCTGGCCGCTAACCCGATCTCGATTTTTATTTTATTCAAGCAAATTGGTATTATGATGACAGTTTCTCAATTCCTTAGATATTTATTGCTCTTACCATTTGGACGCCGTCTGCCCTCTCCTTTGACTGTGCTGAGGCTATCTGCCTCATTGAGCATTTGAAAAAAAAAATTATTTTAAATTATAAATAAAACTCGAATTTATTTTATGTCCTAATATAAAATTATAATGTCATATATTTATGCTAAATAATCAAAATAGTATTTGTGATGGAGCGTCTGATCCTTATGATTCTAATAGAGTTCAAGCGATCGAACATAGGCTTTTATGATGGAGCGTGTCACGACCCCAAGATCTAACTTGGAAAGAATGTCAATCAATTACTCCAACAATTTACCAGAGTCATCTAAAAACCATCAGTAAGCAATCTATCAAACATCTATAAAATTTAAACATCAATATATCAGTCGATTCATATCTCAAAACATCATGTACAATACTCAGGAACTACACTATCAATACAAGAAAGGAAACTATCCTGTCCTGAGTACAAAAGAATCATCAATCGACCAAAAGAACTAAAACCTGTAGATCTGGATCAATTCCTATCTCCTGCTCCCAAGCCCTGACCTGAAAATATCAACCACATATAATGAGCTTTACAAAGCCCAGCAGGTCACCTAATACCTATAACTGAAATCAAAGCACGGCGATGCTATCAATATGCATGTCAATCTATCAATCCGAATCAGTCAATGGTCAATGAGTCTATGCAGCGGAAATCAAATCAGTAGTCGATGCAATCCGGAAATCAATAGTCAATAAAACAAGTCAATGCAGCGGCAGGCAAATCGATAAATCAACTCAATCAATCAATATCCGTCAATCAAATCGAGGTTGTCGAATCAATACAATCTAATCAATGAAATCAATCGAGAAAAGCAATACGAACCAATGAATCTATAAAGCAGTCAATACAATGCAGAAACAGTAGGCAGTAGTACAATGAATCTATAGGCAGTAGTACGATGTCCATGTTCATGCTATCAATGCAATATATATATCTATCTATGTCCATATCAATGCTCAGTAGTCAATCGATGAAATCAATAGAATCCGTACGATACAGTAAATCCGATCAAATCAATAAAGCAGAAATCGATAAAGCAATAAATCCGTAAATCAATACAGTAACCATGCAATTTAATACTATATACTGAACAAGTACAATCTACTGGCTATGTTGCTGTTGTAGAATCCATATTGCTGTTGTAGATATCATTTACATTGGTTCAATCAATAAGAGTCGTCACTCTTTTCGCCCGTCGGCATATCAATAAACTCTTTATGACTCCCATCAATATATCAATAATCAATGTTTAAAGGAAAGCCCGTCGGCCCACCATCCTGTACAGGTATCATCAATCTTCAACCAATGTTCAACCAGGTTCCACTTGTGATCAGTATCAATAATCAATCAATAATCAATATTAAAGCAATCATATCAATAATCATATGCATATCGATTCAATCTATCAGTTTCAGTCAAAACAGAAATCATACGAAAATCGGGCAGAGTAACGGTAGTCGGTCAAATTTAAACAAAAATCCTGCAAAAAGATACAAATTCTGAATTTCTCCAAATTACCAACGAATATCCACGGCATCAATACAAGACTATCAATGTAAAGAATCCAAATCAAATCAAGTCCTGATATTATTCTATTCAATTAAAATCGTGTAGAATCAATTCCGACCGGTAAAATTTTCGTAGAATACAGTCAAATCGTGTACAATAGTCATATCTATAACATACTAAAAGTTGTGCGGTGAAAGTCGTGTCAAATCAAAATCATGTCTAAAAGTAGACTACGAAAACACAAAACAGTGCACAACTCGATCAAAACACAACATCTTCGAAAACAGAAACAGGGTTCGGAGTCCTTACCACGAGATCTACACTTTCTCCAACAGCAGCGTCGGACGAAAAGCGCTCCGCGGTCTCCAAAACCAAGCTTTTCTTCTTTTTCCCTTTCTCTTTCTCTCTCCTCAAAATATCTGATTTTAAAAAATCTGATTTTCTCTCTCCTCAAAACGAGCTCATTTCCTTATATCATACACAGATCGGCCTGGCCGATCGCCCGATCGTCCCGGGACGATCAGATCAAATTCTGATCGTCCTGGATAGCTCCCAGGGCTATGTTCAGGACGGTATTTTGAACAGTGCCGATCGGCCTGGACGATCTAAATATCGTCCCGGACGATCCTGTCCAGAAATCATCCAGAAAACATTCCAGAAATCAGCTGTTTTCAATGCACTGATCGGCCTGGACGATTTTAACTTCGTCCTGGCCGATTATGGGAGGAAAATCCAATTCAGAGAGGAACAGTAAGGGAACGAGATCTTACAGAGCGTCTGATCCTTATGAACACATCAATCACTACATGACGATCAGTTGATACATACACCATCACGTACATTCAATGATTCTTCGATGTAGTCTTTTGCTAAGTCTTCCCTGCCATCATCAAAGGGATAGCTCACACATGATTCTACGTTGTTCTAGGAGGGACCATCCACACCTTCACCAAACTTGCCGACCTCTTTATCCGGCAATTAATAATAAAATAGAAAATTTTCAAGGAATTCTACCTGATACGTTATGCAAAAATTATCTTGATCGGGCACGAATCTCGAGGTTAAAACCAACTCGAAAACTTTAAAAATTAAATACGGAAGCACCTGAACTCCGATTTCAGCAAGCTTATAGTCAAACTGAGCGTCTCAGAAATACGAACCCAACAACACCAAATTCAGCTCGATTCGAGCCCAAATGAGCCCAAATCAAGCACCTGAAGTGCTGTTGGAAAGCTCATACCATAATTTGAGTTACCAAACGGTCTTCGATTTTAAGGAGCTTATAGTCAAATTGAACGGCTCGACGAGACAAATCCATTGAGCCTAGGATCATCGAAATCCGACATCACTAAGGCCTTCAAATGTCTGACGAACGGTGCACGATCAAGGGATTCAATATCAACCGTCCATTCGACCACTCTCTATTTGACCCTAATCTCACACCTATTTACGAGCTATGCCACTCTAGAAAAATTATAAATATACCCCTCATTATTTATAAGAGGGGACTCAAGCAAAAAAGAGAAGAGAAGAAGGAGGAGAATCAGCTCCTCCTCGACCACCGCCGAAGTTCTTTCCGCCGCCAGAATTCTGCCGGATATTCGGGAGACGCCGGAATTTGGCATAACTTTGTAAATGAATTTCAGTTCAGAAGAAACTCTTTATAATCTGATCGTCCTAACTTGTGGGACGAATCAACTTCTTGTAACTCAAGCAACACTAGTGGAACTTCCTGTGATTTTTCCCCTTTTCAGGGTTTTCCACGTAAAAATTCTGATGTTCATTTTTTTTTCCTGTTTGTGTGCTTTATATTCGTATAACGCTCGGACGGAAATTTATTAACTTTATCGCCGCGTATATTCTAGCCCGCAACACTACCATTTCCCAAGAATATGCTAGAATGAGGGAGAGCCACTCAATGAGCAATTCTTGATGTTCTCTTCTAAAGCTCATTAAATCCCATGAGTATATCATAAGTAGTTAAGAGGAGTCTTCCTAGGAGGGCTCGATCTTAGGCTTTTCTAAACATCATTAATGAGAGATACCTTAATTTTAAGCTGTTTCAATATTGTGAGCAGTATTAATTAGCTAAAGCAAAGATGTTTTCTAAAACAAACGTCAAAAATGAATCTATTTTGCTCAACACAATTGAGCTAATGAACTCGATCAAATTGATTAGAAGTTGTCTTATGGTTAATTCTCTTTAGTACAATTTGATAATACAAAAAATGAACACAAAACATGTAAAAAGCTTAATTGGAGGATCAAATAATCTCAACTCAACATTACAATTAGTTTAAAGGCTATATTAAAAAAAGCTAATTTTTTTTTAATATCATTTTATTTTAAAATCCAAAAGTTATTTCGAGTCGGTAGTTTGTCTGCTTCTCGGGATTTTGGAGGAGAGAATGCCCAAAATGTCCCATTTTGATTTCATTTACAGAAGTTCGGCATAAACTAACAGATTTTTTACTGTTTCTTAAAACAGATTTCTAGTATAAAAATTTTAATTTTTAAACTAAAAAATTACTTTAAAAAGTAATATAAAAATTGTCACAAACAAAGTCTTAATTATTAAGACAGCTAAACAATAATATAAATATGTATTTCATTTTCACTTCTTGTCAACCTATACAAGGATGACACATGTATCTCTCTCTATCTATTTATACTCATTGTATATCTGTAATGTGAACACAAGAAATAATACTTCTTCTTACAATCACTGTTCACGTTCGTTCTCCTATGTTCATCTTCAAGAAAGATGAATTTCTACATGGTATCAGACGGGTGCCGATTCTGACAAACGACACATGGCAAATCAATCCTTCGCATCCTCGTCTTCTCGACCGCTTTCAGAAGTAGTAAAATCTACTCCGACGATCTCACCGTCGCTCAAATTCGTGATTTCCAACCTCAAACTACTGGTTCCTCATGCTCTTACTCCAGAAAATTTCCTCATCTGGAGTACCCAAATCGCCAAACTATTCAAGGCGAATGGGTTCGCTGAGTTTCTTGAACCGACAACAACCGATGAAAACACCAATCCAAATCAAGATCCTCAAGAACGGGCTACTTTGGATCAAAATCTTGCCACGGCAATTTGTTCCACGATCTCGCCGGCAGTTTTACCGTATGTGATTCATCTTGAATCCACATCCGCCATATGGAGCACGCTTCATACTTGGTTCCAGTCGTCCAACCGATCCAAAGTAATTCAGCTCAAGCATGAGCTTCACAATATCTCGATGCAGGGCATGACAATGATTCAGTACCTCACTGAGATCAAAAAGATCGTGGATCACATATCCTCAGCTGGCTTTACAATTGATCCTGAAGACGTGATAATTTACATTCTAAATGGACTTCCCACTGCGTATTACGCCTTCACGACATCAATAAGAACAATGCAATAATCTCTCTCTCTAGACAATCTTTATTCTCTTCTCATCAGTGAGGAGATTCATTTAAAATCTGCGGCGCTCAAATTTCCCAATGCACCTGATACTCAAGCCGCTCTGTTCACTTATAGAGGCCGCGGTCGTCGTGGTCGCGGCAGACAAAATCCGGCAGCAGACCGAACCCATTTGACATCTTCGTCTAGCAAATCGTCTGGCATCATATGTCAGATTTGCAAAAAGAAAGGTCACCAAGCCGATGCTTGTTGGCATCGGCTCAACCCAAACTATGTTCCAAATCAACAATCCGCAACACCTGCTTCGGCTCTTCTTGCCAACACAGATGGTGCTTCTGCAACGGACTGGTACATCTACTCGGGCGCCTCATCCCATATGACAAACAAGATTGGCAATCTTGACAATGTCTACGACTACAATGGCTCCGACACGGTAACAATAGGAGATGGTAGGTCCGTTCCCATCGCTCATGCCGGAACAGGTATCCTTCCAACCCCATCCAGTAAGCTACTACTCTCCAAAATCCTTCACATTCCATCTCTCTCTTATAATTTACTCTCAATTTCAAACTTAGTAAAAGATAATCCGATATCTATTACATTTGATGCTAATGGATTCGTTCTTAAGGATCGGAGGACAAACCAACCTATCCTACACGGACCGTGTAAGGATGGTCTATACAAAATCGTTACTCATTCTTCCCAGGAGCTCAAGGCGTTATCCGCTGACAAAGCCCACAAACCCGACTGGCATTCCCGCTTAGGACATCCGCACAACCGGACGCTTCAGCTTATCTCCTCTGTTAATCCTGTTCTCAACATTTCTGTTCCCAAACTTCTTTTTAATTCTTGCTTAGCATGTAAAGGTCACAAATTACCTTTCAATAACTCTACTAGTATAACTACTGCACCACTACAATTAGTTCATTCTGATCTGTGGGGGCCGTCGCCCGTAGCTTCTAATCAAGGTTTTCAGTATTACGTAATTTTTATTGATGATTTTTCTAAACTCGTTTGGTTATTTCCTCTTATGTTTAAATCGGATGTCACAAAAATTTTCATTCAATTTGTCACCCAAATCGAACGACAGACTGATCATAAATTAAAGGTTCTCCGGACCAATGGCGGCGGTGAATTCTTAAACAGGGAATTCCGTAGTTTCACCTCTAATGCAGGCGTTCTTCATCAAACCTCATGCCCCTATACACCCGAACAAAACGGAATTGCTGAGAGAAAACATCGCCACATCATTACAATCACTAGGACTCTCCTTCAGCAATCATGACTACCGAATTCACATTGGCTAGATGCAGCTCTTACTGCAACATATTTAATAAATCGCACGCCATCCTTACACACTGATACTATGACCCCGCTCCAACGCATGTTTGGAATCTCTCCGTCATACGCACATTTGCGCACTTTCGGTTGTGAATGCTATCCTCTCCTTCCTCCGACTCAGCGTAACAAACTTTCTCCTACCTCCGCTCGGTGTATCTTTATAGGATACTCCGACACTATGAAAGGTTACCGCTGTTTGAATGCTGACAATAAAACGGTCATTATTTCTCGTCATGTTCGCTTTAATGAAAATGTTTTTTCCTTTTAAAGTCACAGTTTCCGCAGGAAATTCTGTGCCAGGTAACATTCCGCCCTTCCTACTTCAACCAACCTCTATTCCATCTTCCAAAGAGGCGACTGTTTCTTCTTCCACCTTGCAGCATCCACCGGTACAACAAGCCCAATCCGATCCGCAAATTACACCAGACCAGTCAACATCCGCAGGGTATGGGGTTCCCGAACAAACTGCAATCTCGGTTCCTCAATCAACCCACCATATGACCACTCGGCTAAAGACCGGATCCCTCAAGCCATTAACCAAGCTAAATTTGATCCACGCTACACAACCACATACCGATCCAACAACATTTTTCGAAGCCAGCAAACATATCGAATAGAGAAAGGCAATGGAAGAGGAATTTTTTGCTTTACACAAACAGGGCACCTGGGAACTTGTTACACCACCAGCAAATGCGTCCATCATTGGATCAAAATGGACATACCGAACAAAATTAAATTCGGACGGATCTATCGCAAGATTCAAAGCCAGGCTTGTCGCTCAAGGAAACCAACAAGCATACGGCTTAGACTATCGCGACACCTTTAGTCCAGTAGCTAAGTTACCTACCATTCGAATTTTATTTACTATCGCATTATTTTTCAAATGGCCAGTTCACCAATTAGACGTTGCAAATGCGTTTTTACATGGCGAGATCAACGACACTGTATATATGAAACAACCAAAAGGGTTTGAAGACTCTACCTATCCGAATCATGTCTGTCGACTCCGCAAGGCCATCTACGGGTTAAGGCAAGCATCACGACAGTGGTACACTACGTTTACATCCTATCTCCTCACGCTCGGCTTCACTCACAGTCAAGCCGATCCATCACTGCTTCTTCTACATCGCGATCAAATCCAAATATATTTGCTAGTCTACGTTGACGATATACTACTTACGGGTAATGACACGAGAACCATGGAAGCTCTCGTCAATCAGCTCAAATCCCAATTCACTATGAAAGATCTCGACATAGCTCATCAATTTCTTGGGCTCAAAATCGACACTTATCCAGATAAGTACTTCATGTCTCAAACTGTTTATGCCCAATCTATTATAAACATCGCCGAATTGCAGAAATGCAATCCGGTAGCTAACCCATGTACAAACAAAATTCCAGTTATCTCTCCTGACGCGGTACCCTGCTTCACTCCACTGGTATACCGTCAACTAATTGGATCTCTTCAATACTTGACATTAACGCGTCCCGATATCGCATACGCAGTCAATTTGCTCTCTCAGCACATGCACAACCCGGAGATCCAACATACATTTATGTTAAAGAAATTGATCTGATACATTAAAGGCACTATCGCCTTCGGCCTTCCAATCACACGTTCCTCTCTTCTGCTTCGCACATTTTCTGACGCAGATTGGGCCTCGGATCCTCTCACTCGCAAGTCCACGTCCGGGTTCTGCACCTTTCTTGGAGGCACATTGGTGTCATGGACTGTAAAGAAACAGCCAACGATTTCAAGGTCATCGACAGAATCCGAATACAGAGCGTTGGCTTCTGCAACTGCAGACACAATCTGGATTAAACGTCTGCTGCTCGACTTCCAAATTATTCACGATTCTCCGGTAGATATTTTCTGTGATAACACATCCACTATTGCTCTAGCGAATAACCCTGTATTTCACGCACGATCAAAGCATATAGAGATTGATCAACGGTTCGTCAGAGATCACATTCAGACAGGAACAATTCGCCTACTACCCATTTGCACAGTGGACCAAATCGCAGATATCCTCACTAAACCACTGGCGACTAACAAATTTCAGCTCTTAAGATCCAAACTAACCATCACTCAAGATGCTTAGCTTGAGGGGGAATATTAAGACAGCTAAACAATAATATAAATATGTATTTCATTTTCACTTCTTGTCAACCTATACAAGGATGACACATGTATCTCTCTCTATCTATTTATACTCATTGTATATCTGTAATGTGAACACAAGAAATAATACTTCTTCTTACAATCACTGTTCACGTTCGTTCTCCTGTGTTCATCTTCAAGAAAGATGAATTTCTACATTAATCACATATCTTGGTGGCAGTATGATGTTGTTTTTTTTTTTTTTTTGTGCCTTAATGGTTATAAAAAAATTGGAAAAATGCGATGACTGAGACAATTTTAGAAATTAATATTTAATATTTAGGGTTAACAAGTAATTTATGGTATTTTTTTTTTCTAAAATTAATAATTGTGTCAAACAAATTCAAAACCAATACGATTATGCGGAGTAGAGAAACGAAGAATAGCCAATTTTAGCTAATTCGAACTTCCTCGTCCTGACCTTTCCCGCAAGAGAATATCGGCAGTTATTTCCGTTTGGACCCCAACTTGTACAGAGATCCTATTGGAAGTCTTAGCTGCAAGAAACAATGGATCAACTTCCATCGCATTAACAACACGAATCTCGACAGTAACGGATGGTGATCTATCGTTTCTCACGAACGTTTTTCCTTTCCTCGCCGCCCGCCCTTCCCAACCCGTATAGCCTTCCCTGCAGCCAGGAATCGAAGGCGAGCCATTGATTAACTGCTAGAGGCGAAAGCTTTTCTATTTCCTTCTGCCTGTTAGGCCTCACGCCCAAGCCCCAGCAATGGCGAACTTGAGCTCCGGCGTCCTCCTGAAGCTCATTCGCGACATGAAGTCGTCATCTTCCTCCGACTCCGGCTTCCTCGCCGACGATTATCTCTCCGACGACGACATGGACGACGGTTCATCCATCCTTCAAGTGACCGGCATCGTTCCTGCCCTGGCCGACTCCGATCTTTTCCCTGACCGAGGGTTTTATCTCCAGGTCTCCGACTCTTCGCATTCCACCTACGTCTCCCTACCGCCGGGCCACGACGATCTCATCCTCAGCGACAATCTCCAGCTCGGACAGCTCATCCTCGTCCGCCGTCTAGAAGCCTCGTCTCCTGTTCCCATCCTCCACGGCCTACGTCTCATCCCAGGCCGGCGCCCCTTCCCTCAGCACACCGCGGCCATACACGCCACGTCGTCCGGAACATGTTCGACGATTTGCCCAGCCACGCCAGAGAGGAAGAAGCGGCAGCCGCGGTCTGCGAACACTTGGAAGATGGATGGCCGGAAGGTTGGGCATGGGATGCTGCATTCTAATTCTTGTCCGAGTTCGCCGACAAAGAGGAAGGAAATAGACAGGGTTTCCTCTGTGGTGAGACAGCCGATGAAGATAGGTGTTTCACAGATTGATGAGGAGAGTGACGAGTCTGATAAGTCTTCAGTTATTACTAGCATCTCAAACACTTCCTCGCATTCTTTTGTATCGATGATTCCAAGGCCAAAGACGGTGAGGAAGATCTGGGAACCTGATGAGTTCATGAAGGATAGGAAGCGCGAGGACAAGCCTATCCTCAAAACGCGAAGTTCCAGTACTGTGAGTGGATCCTTTCTTTTTTACCTCAATCCGAGATATTCTTGGGTGTTTATTTCAATCAAAATAGTGCCTGAAAAAAATGAATTTCTTTTCAATTTAATAATTTGTAATTTATATATCCATATGATGAATAGAGTTTGGCTGTTTGGACACTTATAATAAAGAGCAGAAAAAATATCAGTGTGGACAATTAGATAGATTTAGTATCACAAAGAGAAACCCTAAGACAACATTGATAGACATTGCTCAAAATAATCGATTGTTGGGGATGAAAGTAAAACCACATAACACAAACTAATCGGAAAGTAAAAGCAGCAGAAAGTAAAAAAGACATTAAGATTTAACATGGAAAAATCCAAAATCGGGAAAAAAATCATGAGGCACAACACACCAAGAAATCCGCTATGAAAATTGGGAGAACATTGTAATGAGTATGGTGGACCCTTTATAGCTATGAGTAAGAAGATTGTAACGAGTGCAACACTACCTGCAGGCAAAAATAATAAGCCTATGATAAATGCAGGCATCTATGAACAACTGTATGAGATTGATTAGTGCATGACAGTTTACCTACATAATGCAGCAAATAACCCATACACTACAGGAAAAGCGCGTGTTACTGGCGAACAAAATTCATTGGAAAATGCTCAAAATCCGTTAGAAATTAATATTTCCGGTGGATTTCTGTTGGATTTTTTTTTACAGTAAAATGTGCGTCGAAAAAGTTATACCGGTGCAAAATAGACCCTGGAAATATTTTCGACGGAATTTCAGCGGAATTTTTCCGTCGGTATAATTGCTGGCAAACTATTTTGAGCGGGAAATAAAAAAAAACTATAAAAAAGGTGGAAGAAATGCACCAGCCCACCCCGCCCCATGCGAACGCCCCAGCCAAACTTGTGGCCAGCCCGACCCGCTAAAACCTCCAGTCCACCAGACCACACCACGCGAGCAAGCCTGCGGGCTAGCCAACCAGTGTTGCAGCCCGCCTTTAACGAGATTTGAACCCCTGTCGACCTGGCATTAAGCCCCCAACTAATGCGCTACTAAGGTAAATCTGTACTCTTTTGTTTTTTCTTTAATTTATATTAGAAGTTTATATCAATTTAATTAATTTAATTTAATTTAATATTTTTATTTTAACAAAGACTTATTAATTTAATTTAATAATTAATTATTAATTTAATAATGAATTATTAATTATTATTTAATTAATTTAATTTAATAATATCTAATTTAAATAATTTTATTTGATAATAAGTGATTAAATTATTTAACTTAATTTAACAAATATTTAATTATAAATATTTATAGTCATTTTTTTAGGAAAAATTAATCTTGGTCTGAAATTCCGTCTGAAATAAATTAACCGAAAAATGAATCAAAAAAATCCGTCGGAAAACTGTTAGAAAATCCGCCGAAAAACCGTCAGAAAATCCGCCGGAAAACCGTTAGAAAATCCGCCGGAAAACCATCTGAAAATCCGCTAGAAAATGTTCCGTCGATAATCCACTGAAAAAGACACCGAAATTTGTAAAGAATTTATTTCCACCGAAAATGAGCTATTTTCCTGTAGTGATAGAGCAATGCTATGATTTACCTATAAGCAAAAGCATGGAATCAATGGTAAATTTTCGGGCCACTGATAAGATGAGGCAGTAAATTTGTGATGCTAGGTTATCACATTAAATAAATTTACTTACTTGCAAGCGACAAGTAGGAGGCTCCTAATGTATCGCACAATGCATTTTGTCGGCAGATTCACACTCTTGCAAGCTAAATACTAATGAAAAAGATAACATGTAGAAGACGAGGTGAGCTAAACTGCACTGTCGATGCACAATGAATGAAGTGCAACACCATGTCATCAAATCTATAACACTCATGCAAGCAGATAGAAGGCATTTATAGGCTTCTAAAATATAACATTACACACACTCAAATGATAATCATTTGTACAACTTACTAATGTCAAACACCCTAAAATGTCCTCCCACATGCATTGCAATAGATTAAATATATCATTTAAGCATGTCATTCAGCAGTGCAAGATATATTATGCTATAGTAGGTCATTGTATTTACATGCAAATATATTGTACATACATGCATTACCACATGCAGAACATATTATGTGAGCTTATAACCCAACATGAAAAATACGCCTTGCTACGGTGACACATCGCATTAACATGTATATGATGCAACATACAGCATGCACTATGTACATTATGTAAATGCACGACACAAGCATTTCATAACTGCATGTAGTTAGGAATGAGTTGACATGTTGCAGGCATCTTCTCTTAACATATGCGTATATCAAATACATATACATCGCCATATGCAAAATACATGTCATGCATCATGCAAATGTATCATTCAAAAGTGCAAAATGTGTCACACTCTGACTACACATTGCCTCAACATATACTCACACTATGCATATATACGTTGCAAAATATAGAACACGTCATGCAAGCACATTGTCCAACATATAGAGTGTACTGCATAGAAACATTGTGCTATGCATGCAAGATGCAAATACACATGGCAACACAGATAGATATATGAGTGTGTATGCATAACATGCAAATGTGACTCATAGATATATTATATATTTATGACAATCATATAAATGCATCATGCAAAATACATGCATAGGCATATACCCGCATAGGCTCCAGCGAGCATGTTATAGGTACACACATGACATATGAGGTTATTGTACCGTAAAAAAATGAAATTAAGTTCGAGCTTAGTCCTTCTATGTGAATATATAAGAGTTGACACAGCTCAAACTATCAAACAAATATACTGTCACGGCATTGAACAAGATATTTATTTTATATATTCATATTAATCCACTACAGGAAATTCAGCTGTTACCGAAGGCCATGACTGGCGGTTCTATGGCCGCCGGTATTAACGGCGGTTTAGGCAGCTGTTTGGCCGCCGAATATCCTTCAAGGTCTATAATAAGAAAAATTCACTAATAAATGCATAAAGCTAACAATAAATCCGATTCTCTATCGGCAAGTTGGCAGAGTCGAAAATGTTCAACCAATAAAATGAAATTGCCCATAAGAACCCAAAGATTGTCGTGTTGAATGTTTATCTCAACCAGAGGGGACCCTATATTTTCTAATGCTTCCAAGCTTCAACAAAATACACATCTTTTGAAGTGACTATAATATTACCCCAATGATGACCGTGTTGATAGAAAATCTCAACCGAAGTCCCAAATATTTAAAAATGCCTGCCAAATTCTCGTGAAATTTAAAACTCAAAAGTTATCAAAATCTAAATATTTAAAATAAAAATAAAATAAAAAATATTTAAGCAAAATACTCATCCATCATCCTCAACATTTTGTTAAAGTGGACAGTTTGAAAATCACTTAAGCTCATAAAAAGTGAATGAATGATCGAGAATATCACTATGATTCATTATAAATTCATCTATTGCCAGTAAAGAAGTGGCACGTATCATCTAATTAGTGGTTTCGCCACTAAATGACACCATAGATAAACAATATGACTAGGTGACTGGGTGGTTTTACTGCCAAATGGCACCATGAAATTACGGTCATGATCTATGCATGTATGTTCCCCAACAACTTCAAATCCTTGAGTAATAAATCAATAGGATATTATCAATAGACATAAAGCCCTCTGTTAGTTAAGGTGTATTCAAATATGTCTTGTTGGGCAAATACTTACCCCAAGTCTATAAGGTACCCTTGGCCGAAGCAACCCATGGTTATAAAAAAGGATCCTTCTATCAAATTGGGTCACCTATATCCTCTAACTAAGTAGACTAGGGATCATGATGACCCGGGATGACGAAACCATGGGATCTTGATTGAGTCCATTATCATTTCTCCCACCATCCTCTTTAAGTACAAGGTGATAAATTTTTAATTTTAGATGTGAAAATTTAAATACCTAAACATGCTGCTACTACACACTAGATACTACGTATATGTTCAACGACTAACATTAATTGAAATTCTCTCTCATTATTAGGATGGGTAATTAACTATAAGGGCTTGTGCCTATAGGAAACCCTAACTCATATCATAAAGTTCTCACAAAATGAGGGTGAAATCTTTGGGTAATGTCTTACTCAAAACCTGAAAAGAAAGGGGCTGCGGAGAGGCTGGGGCACAAATTTTCAGTGCCCACATTATTTTATATTTTCATCATAATTGATACTTCTGCATTAGAATTAGATGTTTTTACTAACACTTATCTCTTTAAAGCTGCATTAAAATGTTTTGTTTTATCACTTGCCAAATCTCCAAAATAGCCTCATACATTTTAAGTTTTTTCATATATTTTTCAGTTTTATGATTTTCTTTGGATACTTTAGGTGGTCAATATTTTGTCACAATATACAATAACAATAAAATAGCTAAAGTTTAAATGTAGGATATACTAGTAAGTTTTATTTGGGTTGCAATTGAACAAGCTTTAAATCGAAGGGTAATAATTTAATGTATATAAGCAATATTTGACTGTACTTTCAAGTTTGATAATAAACTCTATTTAAAATTCTTATATTGATTTTTTTTATCTTAGCTTTGTATTTATGTGTTTATGATATTTCCTCTTTTTTATTGTCACTTTATTATTTTTCTAAACAATTGTTCAAGTTACTGTGAGTTTCAATCAATTGTGTGATTGGCTTCTCTTTTTTTTTTTTTTTTTCTGTTTACTCAGGGTAATTTTGCCCATTATCGTTCCTACATATTCAAAGGTGAAAGTTTGGAGGAACCATGGGGTGGCAAAACAAATGGAGAAGAATTAAAGGTACTGCTCAGTAATTCTTCCAAAAGGAAGATTCCCACTATAAGCAAGGCGTCTACAAAGAATCCTTCTACAACAATTCCATTAAGTACATATGATGTTATGAAGTGGCCAGACAGCAATGTATTGTGGGGATCTCTTCCATCTAACTTAGTAAAGTATGGGAAGGTAATGACCCTTTTAGAATCCCTTATAGGGTTTTGCTTTTTGTTTTCCCCTCTTTTGCTTAGATAAGGCTACTGTTGTCTCTCTTCTTATCAGGGTAATGATCACTTCAGCTTTTTTGTTTTTTGTAGGAAGTCTTGAGAAGAAGGGATAGCGCTCTTTATGCTGCTTTGGATTCCTTGCAGGAGGCATGTGCATTGGAGAGGTTACTTGGATGTCTGAGGTGAGATACATTTCAAGGTTCATATTTATGCTTCATAGATTTTACTGCATGAATACTTAACATGAAAAAGAAAGTTATGAAACTTCTTGTGATGTATATGGTGATATTGATTGAACATACAAAATCAACTTGCTTAATTTAGTGAATTCCAGGCATCCTAAAATGATGTCATAATCCCTTACATCAGGGATTAACTAGAAATCAAGGGACACTAGGATCGTACGTTGGTGATATGGGTAACCTGATTAAAATGCGTGTAATAGGTCTAATGACTTGCAACTTCTCTTTGAAATCATGGTGAATCTCCTGGTGGAAATGCAAAATCTGATTTCTATATCATTCTTGGTGCTGGTTGGCACTTTAAAAACAATTTTCAGACTTTTCCCATACCATAGTCCTTTTGGTGCTCGTGTCTTCATTTGATTAAACCCCACTTTTTTAGGTTAAAATTTTCAAAACATTAGCACAAGTTATTTTGTAATATAAAATGCATATCAAACTTATTCTGATTTGTTCTATTCAATTTCAATTACATGGTTTGACGACCAACTTTTTTCCCATTTACATGAGAAAGAGCAATAGTCACCTAGACTTTTTCAGTCTAATGATATAGCTGACATGAGCAAGAATTGAAATTAAATGTTAGGTGAAACCACAAACATTTTCTCAAGTACCGTAAAAGAGGAAGTTGCTAAAATCAGCTATCCAAGAAATATTCAGGATGGAGGTGAGCATACTAGAAATTGTCTTACAATATACGAGTTTGACTTTATAACTTCTTATTCATATTTTAATATGGGATGTGGCAAAAATCACTCATAAAGTGGTGGTTATTTCATCTTCTTTGCAATCCAAATTATACTTCTGTCATGCTTTGGCACTCTCATATCTCTTGGAAGCTGCAGATATTCATCCAAGATGATGACTTTCTTACATGCTATATGCCCCTTATATATATGACTTTAATATTTTCTCTCGCAAGAGGAAAGAAGTGTTGAGGTGCATGAGGCTTTGGCTTTAATCCCAAATTAGATAGATAGAAAAAAAATATTTGGTATAGAAATTTCGAGCTGATGAATCTCACTCATATGCCTAGGTTTTGGGTTAAAAAAAAATTGACTGCTAGTACATCTAAACCAACTTTAGTCCCTCTTTGGTTCATTCCCTAATAGGTGGTCTTAGAGCTACTAGTTTAGTTGAAGTCAAATGGGTTATGATGTGGTTTATGGCTTCCATGAGGTTTGTTCTCTCTTCAACCATGGTTGAGCAAAGTCGAAGAGCAAGTAACTCCTACAACATCTTCACATGGTTGAGGTGACTCTTAGTTCATATGACTTAATGAGCTTCTATTTGGGAAATAATTATGGACAATGTGAAGAGCTCTTAAATGAGGAGGACATTATTGAGGCTTTTAAGATTATGAGAATCCTACATTGGATTGTTGAAAAATATGATTATATAGAACTACTAAATGGTTAACCCTAACCTATAGGCTTAATTTTTTGGTTAAAAATGGTTTTATTATTGGTGCATCTAAGACAACTTTAATCCCTCTTTAGTTCACTCCCGGATAAGAAGAAAAACTAATAACCATTATGTTGAAGGATCGTATGACCCACAAATTAACCAATTTTGATATGGCAGATTAAGGGTTATAACTATTGAATCAATCATCTTATGATCCTTAGATTATAATCGCTAGTTCTCCTCTTCCACTTCTAGCCGCCAGACCATCTTACAGACTTATTTTCATTTTTTTGGTAAATAATTTTGATTTATTTTTCTTTAAGACTTTTAGAGAAGTCTATATATACTTTCACACATTGTATATAATTGAGCAATAAAATTTGAAGTTTTTTTTTTTTGTTTTAACTTTTCTATATAGTATTAGAGCGTGATTAGGATTTTTGTCTTCTAAACTTTTTCCTTTTTTATTTCTTTTTCTTATCAAAATTTTTATTTCCTTTATTATGACTTTTTTTTTTTTTACTTTTCTTCAAATGAGTATGACTATCATGAATAGTGTAAATCAAACTAAAGGATGTCTTTAGGGGCTACAAGCCTCATATTGCCTAAATGATAAAAATTATATGAAATGATCCCAAATTGTGAAGACATTTATGAAAGAAAAAGGAAGTTTTCATAACATTATAGGTCCTCCCCAGGAGTCAAAAGACCCAAAATTTATACTTTTGAGATTAAGCACATTCTATGACTATGTCTTGGTTGTGAAACAACATGATATCTAAAATCAATAAGCCATATATATTCCTCTCTACTACAAAGAAAGTTTGTAAATAAATGTACTCAAAAGTAAAAGATATTGCCCTTACCTACATGATCAAAATTAAGATTCCAACAATCAAGTAAGATAATATTTCTATTTTTTAGCACTTTAATGCAATAAAATTTATTAGCTTGAATTCGATTGTTAATAAAATCTCAAGTTGACATGTTGCGATGATGCGTAATTATCAAGCAATATAGAAAGGTAATGGGTGTTTGAATTCTTTGGAGGACTAAATAATGACTTTAACCAAGTTTGTACCAAATCTTAAGTAGATAAAACATTCTATTATTAATTAAGAATTGTTAACTCATACGAGCTGAAGAAAAAAGGATGGTAATGCTCTATGCTTTGATCTTCTGACCATCGACCATTGCCAGACTTCTGCATAGACAGCAACATCGCTAGTTAATTACAGTCCTTCCGACCACCATCACCTAACTATGGTCTTTCCGACCTCTGTCTCCCACCAACTACAGTCCTCCCGACCACAGTCACCCAACTACGGTCCTTTCGACCACCCAACTACGGTCCTTCCGACCACCGTCGCCCACCTACTATAGTCCTTCCGACACCCATCACCTAACTACGGTCCTTCCGACCACTATCTCTGACTATGGTCTTTTTGCCCTCCTCCGCCAGCTTACTATGGTCCTCCCGACCACTATCACCTGACTACAGTCTTTCTGACCTCCATTGTCAGTCAATTACGGTCCTTCCAACCGCCGTCACTGACTACGATCTTTCTGACCTCTGTCACCCATGGACTATGGTTCTCCCAACCATTATCACTCGACACGGTCTTTCTGACCTCCATCATCCACCGACTATAGTCCTCCAGACCACCATCACCCGATTATGGTCTTTCCGACCTTCGTCGCCCGACGATTATGGTCTCTCCGACCACCATCTCCATACTATGGTTTTCCCGATCGCCATTGCCTGACTACGGTCCTTCTAACCTACATCGCTCATTGAATATAGTCTTACCGATCAACAAGCATGGCAACATTGATTCTTTCAGCACCCACCATGTAATACACTCTATATGATATATATTTACTATATCGAGCCAAGGCCTTTCCCTAAAGAAAGGACCTTATTTGTAATCAACTGCAAACATTAGTGTACTCATTTAAATTGGACTATGTCTCGTGGTTTTTTTCTCTTTTCAGTGGTTTTTATGTAAAGACTCTAGTGTCTCATATGAAGACCGCACCCCTCTCTTTCATTTGATTGTGTGCTTGATCTTCATACAAAGCTAAGAAGTTAAACTTTATATTTCTCTACAACCACAAATATTCCATGATTCAATAACCCTCTATATGTGTCAATAGGAAGTTAATTAACGGACATTCTTGTCAAAAAATTCTTCAACCCCATGTTTAAAAATATTATGAGAGAATTTTGAATGGTAGACTTATACAATTCAGTCTGAGAGAGAGTATTAAGGATCGTGAAACCCACAAGTAAACCAATATGTTAGAAAGTACTTGAGTTCGCAAGTAACCCTAAGGGAAATACTTGAGTTCGCAAGCAAACCTAACAAAAATTGGTGAAAAACAATGAGAAAATTGCTTATTACAGCAGAAAACAACAATGATACAGCAGGTTTCTTGGGAAATCAGAAGAAAATTGAGAGAAAAATGAATAATTCGACTCGTAGATGCAATAAAATAGCAAACGATACAAGTTTCTTCAATTCAAGAGGAAGAAACAGCTCTCCAAATCTCTAGCTAAGCCTAGAGCCCAAAAGAACAAACCCTAGATCCCAAATCTGATATCAAAGTTAAGATACCTCCCAAACCCTAACATGAAAGACTAATTGAAGCAAAATGAAAGTTATATAAACCCTAAATAACCCCTCATTCAAATTTTCCCTACTAACCCATATTTAATTTAATCCCTGGGCCCCACTAAGGTTGTTGCCCCCTCTTATGTCTACCCCCCGCCCCCTCTCTGTTTTTCTTGGGTTGGAGGGAATAGAACAAAATCGGTCCAGGTTGGACCGGTTCAGGTCTAACATTACTCCCTCCTAAAGACTCACCTTGTCCTCAAAATGAAATGAAGAAAACTAGTGCTTCACTCTTTCATATGATTCCCATGTGGCGTTGAAATCAGGAAGCCCCCTCCATGTAATCAGTACCTCCTTATTTCCTTCCTTGTCATATCTTACCCCTTTTAGCTCCAGAGGTTCTAGAACCACTTCCATCTCCTCAGTTAATATTGTTGGTAATGCACTTATTGTATGTTCACCTATAGCCTTCCTCACCTGTGATAAATAGATTACTGGATGTATAATTGTAGATGGAGGTAACTTCAAGTGGTATGCCACTCCTCCAATTCTATCCACTATCTCATAGGGGCCAAAATACCTTGGGAATAACTTCTCATTTCTCCTGTTGGCCAATGTCTTATGTATGTAAGGTCACGGTTTTAGGAACACCTTCTCACCTACTTTAAATTGGATGTATCTCCTATGTGCGTCCAACTGTCTCTTTATGATGTGCTAGGCTCTCATTAGATGTTTCTTCAACTCCTCCAACACCCTATCCTTTTCCTCCAAGTACTGCTCCACTGAGGATACTAGTGTGCACCCTTTTCTGAAGTATACTAAGTGTGGAAGGTCTCTTCCATACAACACCTTAAATGGGGTCATCTGAGAAGCTGAGTGGTATGAGATATTGCACCAATACTTTGATCATGCCAACCATTTGGCCTACACCCTTAGTGTTTCCAAAGCAAAACACCTCAAGTAAGTCTTCAAAGTCCAATTTACTACCTCCGTTCGCCTCTTCGTCTAAGGATGGTAGGCTGTGCTTCTCTTGAAAATAGTGTCGTGTAACCTGAATGTCTCCCTCCAAAACTGGCTAAGAAACACTTTGTCTCGATTAGGGACTATCGACTCTAAAATCCCATGTAGTCTAATCACCTCCCTGATGAAAGCTGTTGTCAGGTGTAGGGGTGTCATAAGGGAATGAAATATGCATACTTACTCAATCTATCTACCACCACCATAATAATAGTGAACCCCTCTGATCATGGTAGGCCATCTACAAAATCCATGGATACTTCCTCCCATACTCTGTTTGGAAGTGATAAGGGTTGTAGTAAACCAGCTGGAGCCATAGTCATATACTTGTTTCTCTGAAACACTTCACACCTCGCCACCATCTCCTACACATCCTTATGTATTCCTTTCCAGTATAATTCGACAATAAGTCTCTTGTATGTCTTTTCTATTCTCGAATGGCCTCCAATTGCACTCCCATGGAACTCCTACAATAAAAGGGAAATATGTATGAAAGTTTGTGGCATCACAAACCTTCTATTGTACAACATCCTCTCCCCCTTGAGGGCATAGCCTGGGTGGCTGCTCCTATCCTTCAGCAGTTCCATCCTGATCTTCTTCAACATCATGCATACTTTCTTCCCATATAGTCCCCTAATCCACCATCAAGGGTACTGAAATGGTCATCTCTTGGATCTCTCCCCACACTTGGATAAGACATCAACCACATTATTCTCCAATCCTAATCAGTACTAGATCTCAAAATCATATCCCAATAGTTTAAACAACCACCACTGATGTTCCTCTGTCACCATCCTATGCTCCAACAAGTATTTTAAGCTCATTTGATCTGCCCTAACAATGAAGTGTCGTCCTAAAAGGTATGGTCACCACTTATAAATAGATAACCTGATGGCCATCAATTCTTGTTCATATATAGACTTCATCCTAGCTCTAGTTGATAACACCTGACTGAAGTAGGTTATGGGTCTATGATTCTACATAAGTACTGCCCCTAACTCATATCCAAATGCATTTATCTCCACCACAAAAATCTTACTAAAGTCTAGTAAAGCCAAAATTGGTATTGTGGTTATTGCCTTCTTGAGTTTCTTAAAAGAATAGGTAGCCGCTTCTCCCCACAAGAAGCTATACTTCTTTAACTGCTATGTCAAAGGTAAGGCTATATTGTTGTACCCCTTTAAAAGCCTCCGATAGTAACCCGTCAATCCTAGAAAACCCTCAGCTCTCTAAAGTTCCTAGGTAGAGGCCACATCTACACAGCTTCAATTCTGGTTAGATCTGCTGCCACCTCCTCCTGAGATACCACGTGTCTCAAATACTCCATGTTAGTCTATACAAAGCTGCATTTCTTCAGGTTGGCCCTAAGCTGATGCTCCTGTAGCACTCCAAAGATCACCCTTAAATGCTCCAGGTGCTCCTCTTTGGTTCTGCTATACACAAATATATCATCAAAGAAAACTAAGATAAACCTCCAGAGGTACGACCTGAACACCCTATTAATTAATGACTGGAAGGTGGCAGGGGCATTTATGAGCCCAAATGGCATCACCAAGAACTCGTAGTGCCTCTTATGCATCCTAAAGGCCATCTTCTGTATATCATCGTCTTTCATCTCGATCTGGTGATAGCCTGACTTCAAGTCCATCTTAGAAAATACTAATACTCCATATAGCTCATCCAGTAGTTCATCGATCATAAGGATGGAGAACTTATCTGGCATCATCTCCTTTCAATGCCCTGTAATTCACACAAAACCTCCAACTCTCATCCTTATTCTTGACCAGTAAAACAGGACTAGAGAAAGGACTCACACTTGGTCTAATGATCCCCTCTTCCAACATCTTCCTAATCGCTTCTCAATCTCATCCTTCTGAATTTGGGGGTAACGGTAGGGTCCATACACTAATCGTAGGCACCCCCCTCCTTCAAGATGATTGCATGCTCCTACTCTCTAGGTAGTGGTAAACCCTGAGGTGGCTAGAATACCTCACTGAACTGTTGTATGAGTGGTTGTACTACCAAAGGAATGTCTCCCTCTTCCCCCACATTTACCCTCTCCAAGCATTATAATTCTACCAAATATCTACCTCCAACCTCCTGTATGGTTATGATCATGAATTTGTGACACTCCGGCCCTGGACAGCCCTGCATCGCCCTAGATTACCATCCTCTTTCCTCTCACTACTAGTTCCATCCTCAATGCCCCCCAATTGACCTTGGTTTCCCCCAAGGTCCGCAATCACTTCATCCCCAGGATGACATACGTACTCCCCAACTCCAAGGGAAGAAAATCCTCCCTCAACTGGATCACCTGAATCATCAGCACTACTCTCTTACAAACTCCTCTACTCATTTTTCGTTCGTGCCCATCATTACCCGTAGCCTTCTGTATCCACTAATTTTAGCCCCAAAAGATCAATAATCTGGGTGAAGATAAAATTGTGGGTTGCCCCACTATTTATCATTACCACCGCCTCTCTATCAGCTATCTCTCCTCTCACTTTCATAGTGTAATTTGGAGTGAATCCAACCACTGAGTTTAGGGATACCTCTGCCAGATCAAGAAGCAACGTCTCCTCTTCCTCCACCTCTAACCCACTCTCACCTCCCTCTTCAGCTTCATCGTCATCATAGATGATGATAACTTGAAGAGTTTGATCCTTACACCTATGCCTCGGCATGTATTTCTCATTACATCTGAAACATAACTCCTTTACTCTCTTCTCTTGTATCTCCTTTATAGTTAGCATTTTGAAATTCCCCCATTTTCCCCTCCTCCAACTCTCTTCTTGGTCACTTTCCTCAGACTCCTAATAGTAGGTCCCTTGGGAGCTAAGAAGGTAGTGGTCATTCTGTATGACCCTCCGGAGTTGCTTCCCCATAACACCCCTTTTAAGATGCTTCTGGTCCTCTACCAATTCTGCTAACTCCATGGCCTCTCCCAGGTCCCGTGGCCTCATTAGCCTTACTGCTACCTGGATCTCCGCCTTAAGCCCCTTCATAAATTTTCCCTCTAGCACTATCTCTGAGAGTAGTCAAGTCTTATGACTAAATACTCGAACCTGTCACGATAATCTGCCACGTTCCCCTCCTGTGTCAGGGCAAAGAATTGCTCATAGAAATCTCCTTCCCTACCAATTCAAAAATATTCTAGTAAACAATCTTTGAACTCCCTCCAACTTCGAATAGGTTATCTCATGTCTCGCTATTGATACCACACCAATGCCTTCCCCTCTAAACACAGTCCTACCACTATCAGTATTTCTTCTTCTATAAACCCATTGACAGTAAAGTAATGTTCTACCTTATAGATTCAGTCATCATTATCCTCACCCTCAAAGATGAGCATCTTTAGTTTCCTCGCCTTTGGATCACCCCCATTTCCTCTGAATCCTCCATAAAATTCCATCCCTCGAAGAGGAGGTGTTACCCAGTTGCCACGTTCTTCCCTCTGACGATCATTACCAAACCCTTCATCGTATTCTCCTGCTCTTCTTCTAAAATCAGCACCTCAACAGTTAGTTCTTCCCTTCTCCCCATAAAACCAGCACCTCGGTAGTAGGATTCTTCCCTTCTCCCCACAAAATCAGCACCCCTCCTATCATAGCCCATACTAATCTCCTCCTTAGATAATGATTCTAGATGAGGCATTCCGTCATCTCCCTCGAGGATCTCCACTTATGGATTTTTCCTTCCCTTATACGGGTTTGAATTTCCCCCTCTTCCATGGTTGTCGGTGGACTCCTTTGCTTTCGATGTCGCTGGATTTTGTTTATCTTCAAGCATCTTCTTCATCATGTCATCCAAGATAGCGAACCTTCCATCCATTTTTCATGGATGGATGCAAATTGATTATGAAAATCAGATATTTTCTCCTCAAAATCTATCTTCAATTGACCTATTTCTCCCTCCAATACTTCAACTTTCCTTTCGGCCATTGATATCCCTTACATCGACTTGTTATGATACCAATTTGTTAGGAAGTACTTGAGTTCGCAAGCAAACCTTACAATAATTGGTGAAAAACAGTGAGAAAACTGTTGATTACAGCATAAAACAACAACTGTACAACATGTTTCTTGGGAAATCAGAAGAAAACTGAGAGAAAAATGAAGAATTCTACTAGTAGATGCAGGAAAACAACAAACGATATAAGTTTCTTCAATTCGAGAGGAAGAAACAATTCTCCAAATCTCTAGCAAAGCCTAGAGCCCAAAAGAACAAATCCTAGATCCCAAATCTGATTTCAAATTCAAGATACATCCCATACCCTAATATAAAAGACTAATTAAAGCAAAAGGAAAAATTACATAATCCCTAAACATCCCCTCATTCAAATTTTCCCTCTTAACCCATATTTAATTTAATCCCTGGCCCCTACCAAGGCTGCCGCTCCCTCTTATGTACCCTCAAAATCTGATTTCAAATTCAAGATACCTCCCAAACCCTAAATTAAAGCAAAAGGAAAATTACATAATCCCTAAACAACCCCTTATTCAAATTTTCCCTCCTAACCCATATTTAATTTAATCCTTGGCCCCCACCAAGGCAGCCGCCCCATCTTATGTCCCCCCTACCCCCGCCCACCCATTTTTCTTGGACCGGTTCAGGTCTAACACAATCTTCATAGGAATCTTTGATCACATGGATTAAGGGTTATAATCATCAAATAATTGATCATCTTATAACCCTTAGATTGCATACCTGTGTGCCTCCACTTTCACTTCTTCCCATCGATCCCTCTTGGGGACCTGTTTTCTTTATTTTTTTTATCTTCGATTTATTTTCATTGTAAGCTTTTTGGATAATTCCATATATACTTACACAATTTCTAAAGAATAAAGTAAAAATTTAAAACGATTGTTTCTACTTTTCTATTTAAACAGAACACATTAGATTGGCAATCAATATTAGAAAGCATTTATATTTTTGTCTGCCATAGTTTAATGAAAACTAGTCTCTTTTTTCGTTGTTATTTTTTAAAGCAGGAGCAGTAAGTTTGCCCCTGTGATTGATGTACTACACCTACTACTGTGATTATTTCTTCTTTAGCATGTGAAAGTTTTTGCTCGTCTTAAGGTATAGCAAGCCTCTTTCTCAATTGGAAGGAAAGTGTCATTTTTTTTTACTGAGTAGATTATGATCATGAAGACTTCGAAACGAAAATTTGTCTCTGTTGATTTTGTTCTATTATATATATGGAATAATGGTAATGAAATTTTTTAAGTTTTTATGATTGCAATTTTGATTCTCAAAGTTCTAAGACGAAACTAAATTGAAAATAAAGTTCATATCAATGCTGATCTCTTACTTTTTATAGAATAGGACTCCCTTGTTGGGAAATTTCTATACATTGGCACATATAATTATATATATAAATAAAGTTTTATACATTAGAAGCTATCTAAAATTGAGTCAAATAAATTTGTGATCTATTTAAGAATTAAGTTATTAGTTGGCTTATGTGGCATCTCAATTAAATTTGTATAGAGGCCGAGTATTTATTTTATTTTAAGGATGGGCGGAAATAAAATATGTATACTTAAAATATAAAAGGGTTGTGGCCCCTAGTTTAAGTGGTAAAAAAGTTCTCATTTCTCTCATTTCCCATCTTGAGTGAAAAGAAAGGGTCTCTCGCTCTCTTGGAGAACGCTGCTTCAAACGTGGAAGTTTGAAGACCTTGATTCCGCATTTTAATGGATTCAGGTATGCTTCAAATGATTTGGCATGTCTTTCGAAGACGATTAATTTTTTTTTTTTTTTTGTCTCCTTTAAATTAAATCCAAGCACCCCTCTCTATACATATGTATTTAGTATGCATATTAATAGTTTCGTTTGAAGCTTCTATCTGTTATAGATTGTTGTGGTGAAGTCTCCTATTCATTCTTCAAATATAGAAAGTGCATTTTCAATTCCTTATCTATCTAATACTTTCTAACTTTGCTACTTTTTTTCTGTTCCATCTTCTCTTGTCAGCACATACTCAGAGCTACAAGCTAACAAGGACCGTAATCCCCAGAAGGTAGTAGACAAATTCTTGGACTTCCATGAAGACCTTTCCAGAGCTGCCTTATCTGCTCAGTCATTGGCCAAAACCAATTCCAGCTTTTCTCAGTCTATATCAACTTCCACTATACAGGCAGCAAAAGATGCATCAGAAAGAAGAAAATGCGCAGCTTCATGCATCAAAGCAGCACTGAAAGCAGAAGTCTCAAAATCTCCAAGTATAACAAACACCACTGTAGATCCTATAGAATCCTCATCTTCTGACAGAAAGCCACATACCTCCATTAGCAGGCAAAAGAAGAGCACTGAGTTGTCATCTGTAAGTGCTCTTCCAACGACATTAAACTGCAATATAATGACTGTTGATTTGGCAAAGGCACTGCAATCTGAATGCAACAGATGGTTTCTAAGATACATTGAGAAATTCTTAGATGTTATCCATAGCAACAGAAGTTGTAAAGCAAAAGAGTCTCAGATTGCATCTTTACTGTGTCAACTGAAGCGAGTTGATGACTGGTTGGCCACAATCAGTGCCAAGGATAAATCTTGGGCTGTCGAACGCTCGAAAGAAAGCTTTCTGTTGGAGGATGATGATGCCGAAGCGTGTGAAAGGGTGAGAAGGAAGATTTATGAGATCCTTCTCAGGCATGTGGAAAGTGCAGCCATGGCTTTGGAGAGCATGAGCACGGCAGATGAAGATAAGGTCGGGTAGTTCCATCAGATCCAGGCTTTGTTTGGGACGACTTTTTTATTACTTTTTAAAACATAATGTACTAAACTTATGTTTTAAAAAGCAATAAAAACGTCGAAGCCTTACTCTGCTGTACAAAATTTGTTACCTGAAGTCTGGGGCAGTATCATTTGATGAACTTCATTTCATGGTTATCTAACATCAAATTATTACATCCGGTCACCGAACGTGCAGTATAGGTTCGAACATCCAATAAAAATATGTCACGTCACCTGCGCTATTGACTGCACTTTGACTACGCTTTAGGTGCGCTTTGACTGCGTTTTACCTGCGCTTTACCTACGCTTTTGACGTACTTAATTTAAAATAATATTTTATTAATATCCGGACCTATCTCCACGTCAACCGGATGTAATAATTTCTTATGTTGTTAACGTTTTCTTTCGCAAGTTTTATATAGCATTGTTGATTCGAATTGGCAAATACAGAAGTAATGTGTAAATATTAATAAAGCATAATTAGCCAAAGAGAGTTGTGTTTTTAGTTGAATTTTTTTATTTTTTTCTGTATTGAGAAAGTGAGGTGAGGCAGGTTATCATAACGCACTGTAAAATTTGTTGAGGGAGGGAACAATCATACAACAACAACAACAACAACAACAATATCAAGCCTTTATCCCACTACGTGGGGTCGGCTACATGAATCCTTTTTCTTCATTGTGTCCTATTAAAAGTCAAATTATCGTTTAAATCTAATAAAGAAAGGTCATTCCTAATATTTTCTAACCAAGTTTTTTTAGGTCTACCCCTACCTTTCTTGACATAAGTCAAATCTAATACCTCTACTCTCCTAATCGGGTCATCGCAAGGCCGCCGTTTTATGTGACCAAATCATCTAAGGCTACTTTCTCTAATCTTATCTTCTACTGGAGCTACTCCAACCTTTTCACGTATATGCTCATTTCGTATCCTATCTCTAAGAGTAAAGCCACTCATCCACCTGAGCATCCTCATCTCTGCCACACTTAACTTAGTATTATGCTTCTCTTTTAAAGGCCAACATTCGGCACCATAAACATTGCATGCCTCACTACCATCTTATAGAATTTTTCCTTAAGTTTGAGGGGTACATTTCTATCACATAACAAGCCCGATGCATTCCTCCACTTCAACCATCCAACTTGAATTATGCTGATAATATCCCCATCTATTTCACCATCACTCTGAACAATAGATCCAAGATATCTAAAACGTGTACTCTTATTAATGACTTGATCGCCCAAAGTCACAATCCCCTCACTAGGTCTATTACTACTAAAATATCTAGGGAGGGAACAATCATAATAGATTAAATTTTTTATAGCAAATGCATTGCCCTAAAAATTATTTTTGAGCATCTTAAAATGAAAAAAATGTTGGCTCAAAATATTTTGATTGAATTTTTTATAAGAATTTATCGCGTATCCGTTAAATTTATTTTGAGATAAATAAAATATAAATTATTATTAATTATATTATAAAAAATCCAATAATAAATGGGGAGTATTATATTTATCTTAATAAATCCAATAATTTTAACCAATTTTTTTATTAGAACATTTTGACTCCAAATTTTTTTCTTAGAAAAGCAAATTAATATTGTTTTCAAAATGAGAATGAAATGAAATTTTTTTTGTTAAGATATTTTGATATAAATTGTATGAGGATGAAAGCTATAGGTTGGAGATGTTAATAAATGATCTAATATGACATCTCAATCGAAAAATTGAGTTTAAATTAACTTTATTAAATATATGGGTCAGATTGGGTTGACCTAAAGAACCCAAAATCAACTTGATATTGACTCGTTACTATTTAGATTTAGGCTAGCTAGTTGGTATTAGGTCGAGTTAGATGAATTCAAACGGGTCATGTTTGGGTTAATAAAGTCGTGTTGATAAAAAAATTGTATGATTCGTATGACAAACGGGTTTGATGTGTCAGATTTAACTAAAATATTTTTACCTATATAATAATGAAAAGGATTTGGATCAAATATATCCAGGTTAGCTAAATTTGGGGTCTAACCCAAACACAACTTATCAACTCAAATCGACAACCCTCGTATGATTTGCTTTGAATTAGTGCAATATAAACTTCACTCAAAATAAATCTAATAACTTTTAAGTTCATTATAACATAGTTTATATTTGAATATCTTGACATAATTGAAATATTAAATAAAAAAACTCATACAAAACGTAAAAAACTTATAAAAAAACGACACAATTTTATCTTAGAGTAATACAAAATTTTCAATGCTATTAATCTGGTTGAGAATATTACATGATTCAGCATTTAAATGGATTGATTAATCTGGTTTGGTTCAAAATATGCTCAAATAGTTTAAAAACAATATCTTATTAAAATAATCAAGGGCGGAACCCTTAAGTGCACAGGGCAATTACCCCCCTAAAGAAATTGAAATTTTGTTTATTATATGGATTTTTAGGTAATTTGTCTCCCTCAAGCTTTTTTATACTCTTTATTATAGGAAAATTTAGGCTATTGTCCCCCGTAAAAAAATAAAATATTGTAATATATCTTTATGCAACTGCCCCTTAGTATAATTATACACATTGTGTAGTAAGGGTTATTACAAGGGATTTTAGTCGATTGCCCCTAAAAGTTTTAAAATACTATGGTCTTTATCTGAAAAATCTCTGCACTTTTACTTAAAAAGTTTGCCCCTCCGAAAAATTATTAAGGCTGGTTCCGCCTCTGAAAATAATTAATTATTGTCGTATTAATTATAGAAGAGATAATTGAAATGAACTCCAGTAAAAACTGAGATTTTATAATGGATCGAACATAAGAAGAAAGGTAAGAACGACTATAAGAAGAGGGAAGAAATTATTTTTTTGGGTTTGGGCATTAGAGCGGTAACAACAATCACCCTCTTCAATATGTGCATGGCATAACATGCTGGAAACTCCTTCAATGTTCCACTCGATTCAAGCAGTTAGATTGGCTCATAACCGGTTTTTTTTTTAAAACAAAAAGAGAATTTATTCCAACACTAAAGGAAATATGCAAACAAGCCCAACAACGAACAAAGCAACACATACAGGCCAAAAAAGCCACGTCGAAATAACAGACATAAAATGAAAGCACTAGAATAAAAGCAAGCCGGGCTCAATTAATGGTGAACTTTCTGCAACCCCCCAAACCATAGGCAGAGGTCATCCAGAGGAGGAAACAAACATCAAACCATTCAAATGGAATCACAAATTTGAAGGCATAGCCTCACATCCCAAACTAAGGCCACCAATTAAGCAGACTACAAATACCTTTCACCAGTGGTTGCCAATAAGCCAAGCCGTCAGGATGGAGCAGAAAATAGCCTCATCATTGCCCAGACCATATAAACCCCCTGCACCACAATCCAAACTAATAAAAGTCAACCAAAATGCCAAACAACTAAAAGGAGAAATCAATACACAACACCAACCGCGAATACAACACTCAACCATAAGAAGAAGCCCCAAGTTATTGGTTCATAACAGTTCAAGTTCCAATGCACTCAAATTTGGCTATATTTTAAGCTTTGTAAACGTACATTACACCATAATAATCATTTAATAACTAGAATTGTATTTGATTAATCAACTCTCTTTGAGTACTTTGAAATTCATTCATTGCACCAAAAGATATGCCTAATCCTATAAAAAAATTTAAGATCCGAACCTACATAGCTTAAAATATAAAGTTGGAACTGTCCCCTTAACACATGAATTCAAAATCAATAAACATGACTACATACAACCATCAATTTTCAAATCAGTCAAATTTTCAAATGGTCTTCAAATAATCTTGAGTAATATTCATAAGAGCAAAAATCAATATAAGGGCAATTTTCCATGCATGTCAACACGTACGTGAATGATTCCACTCATACAGCTAATACCAATCAATAAATAATGAAAAATATAAGATTGATTCGATCGTATATTCTTCGATCTGAAAAATACAAACTAACTCCCAGATTTTGTTGTCCCTTTCAGACAATTCTCTGAAGCACATTGGATCGATGTTCAATAACCGACTTTGTTCTATACATAATACATGCATGTTCCCAGGCCTTGACTCTCTCTCTCTCTCCCTCTCTCTCTCTCTCTCTCTCTCTCACTCATACACACACACACTCTCTCTCTCTCTCATACACACACTCTCTCTCTCTCTCTCTCTCTCTCTCTATGTCAACAGTCAGCCACATGCCATGCAGAGGATCTCTTCTCTCTCTCTCTCTCTCTCTCTCTCTCTCTCTCTCTCTGCGTCAACAAGCAGCCACATGCCATGCATGAGTACGTATAATAAACTAATCGTAAAGTAATTAATTAAGCTTATGGAATCCAGTTTTATGTGCGGGAAGTTATTTTAAGTTTGATTAACAGTGCGGCATATATCATTCATTGCATGTGCTCATTTTAAATTAGCTCTAAATTATTTTCTGAACAGACAGTTAAATGGAGGTCAGAGAATGGACTGCTGGATGATGAGTTTTAATTAATTCATGAAAAGTCAGTAATTGTAGGCTGGGAGACCTAACAGCTTGAACAGATTTCTTTAAACAAAAAAAAAAAGGAATTTGATTAGAATTAAAGGTTGAAATAGACCTGCGCTTTGATTAGAATTAAACATTGAAACATCACTGTTGGACTGATATCATCCAAAAATTCAATCATTCAAATATTAATCTAAATTTTATTTTTTAATTGAAAATTTTTAAATTTAAACTCTGGATCATTAATTTGGCCTATCTTTTCGAAAATTTATATTCAAATTGAATGTCTGGATGAAACAAATCCAACGACATTGAAAGCAATTCGATCCAACTCCAACGGAGCGCAAACCAAGCATTGAAAGTTAGTTGTAGATTGATCAATCCTACATATTGATTTAATATGGATCATGAAGTTGATGATCAGAGGGCCAAGATCGAATTATCTTGAGGCCAGTTAGGTTAACCTCTATATGAATAGAATAGCGGGTTAGATTCAGGTCTGATGGAACCCAAATTCAATAAACAAATCAAAATGATGGGAACCGACCCGATGACAACTCAAATGACCCAAAACTGACCCAATAACCTATTTTGTTTAAAACATTTTTTCATATATCTTGTCAACTATAGAGTTTAGGTAACTTGATCAAAAAATAAGAAGATTACAAAAACAAGCAAAATAATTAAAGAAAAAAGTTATTTTTTGATCAAAATTTGGTTTGCAGTCAACAAGAACTTGGCATGGTTAATAAAAGGGTTAGAATTTCGAACCCGACCCATTTATTAAACATGTTAACTTGAATCCAATTTTTTTGGATTAAGACATTTTTCGACACCCCTATTACTATTCACATTCATTTCAAAACCGCTCTAACACAATTGTTTATTTTTATAAATCTCATAATCAGTTTAATTTCCTTCTTGTATAAGCTCTAATCAACTGATTAAGAAGATTACTAGTCATAAGACAACTAGTGATGACAAACTAAAATCATATAGCTAATTTGAGCATTAATTAGTCGAGTCAAATTAATTGACCAAAATGGTCAATGAGCCCTTGCTCAGATCTGATTGAGTCGAATAAGTCCAGTCAACATAGAAAGCTGAGAAATAGATTCCTCTTCCTCTCATAGCTAAGCAAGTGGGGATTCTGAAATTAATTAGAGCGTTGGAGCCAATCCAAACGGGGGAAACATGAGATGGAATTTGAGACAGAATATTATGACGTAATAGATGATGTAATTAGTTATAGACACTAATTAACATAAAATAAATGACTTGCTAAATTTGTGTAGTTTCTCTCTCTCTTTTTCATATATAGGCCACAGTAGTTTTCTAATTTTCATTAGTTGAAATGATTATTCTTTGTTAGCAAATTCCTTGCATTAATTAATTGTTGACCAGTACTTGACAATTGAGGTTTGGTGTTCAACATATTGTTGTTAAAGGAATGATATGAGGTAGTTTTGATTATTGAATGGTAGGTATTGATTAAATTTATTTTTAACTCAAAATTTAATTCTATGGATGATGATGACTAAATATTCATTATTTTTATGTAAATATAATTTTCATTTATATGATATCCGTTTAATTTTTTTTTACTATTGCTCTCTGATTCATCAATTATCATGTGTTAATAGCCAACTTTAAAAGAAGGCTTAGGACTGAGAGAAAGACAGAAATACATTGCTAGAAGAGAAAGCATTGAAAGTATAGTATAATATTGTGAATATAGTTCAAGCATTGCAACCGCATATGAGAAAGGTAAAATTTTATGCGATCAATAGCTATGAACTATTTATATATAGCTAGGAGGAGGATTGGATGAGCTAGCCACAATTAATAGAGTACATGGGTGACTAAATGTGTAGTTGCGGTTAGGAGGTGATGATGTTGTTGTCAGAAATAATGCATGCTCTATTTGTCGACTATAGAGTGACATTATTACCTCGAATAAGGTGATAATCCATTGTTGGATTGCTAGCTTGAGACATAGCTAGGTCAATGGTAGATATGGAGAATTTGGAGTTCATTTGGAGATGATATGCTCGCATGTAAAGTGAAAGCATATTTCAATATGTTGGAGACAACTTAGAATATGTGATTAATAGTAAGCATCATTACAAAGGCATTGTCGTAGTGAAGAGGTGTGAGAAGGTTTTGAGGAACCTGCAAATCATTAAGAAGTTGTCCAAACCATATAATATAGGTTCCTACAAATGCAAGGGATCTATATTTAATGTTTTTGAAAGATCTGACAACTTTAGAGTGCTTTTTAACACTCTAAGAGATAAGAGTATTACATAAAAAATACACAAAGCTATAGGTGAATTTCAAGTCATGGAGGTTGTTTGCCCAATTTAAGAATATGAGTGAAGGGTGATGTGTCCATGATGAATTTGTAAGTTGTAGTTTGTTATGCCTTTAATATAACAAAAAAGACATTTGACTAGTTCAAAGTGAGATTTTAGTGGTAGATGCATATGCTGACAGAGGTTCTTGGTAGTAAAATAGATGTTCAGATGAGTGCTCATTAGGTATTTGGGTTATCTGATTGAGTGTGAGTTTTGAAAGGTGTTATTTGAGATAACACTGATACGTGTTTTGGATGGAAAGGGGTTAGAGAAAGCTTACGCTTATAAATTCTAATCTTTTCTACTATAGTGTAGGCATAGTGTTCTTGGATGAGGTTAATATCATTGGACGTGTGATGAACATGAGCACCAAGAAAGAAAGAGATGAAATCTAATTGTTTCTTATGAAAGATATAATAAAGGTTCTAAATTAAAGCTAGCACTAGAGTGGGATTACTACTAGTAACAAGAATCTCATCTCTCTCCTTCTGTGTGTGTGTGTGCATGTGGGGGGGGGGGGGGGTGAATACTTATCGAATTATGGTGACTTGCAACTGCGAAAGTGGGATTTCTTTTACATTGCCACAATAGGAGTTACACATTCAGCACGGATAGGCGTTCTAGCAGGACGACATGCATAACTAACCTAGGGTTCTGATGGCGCAGTGCGGAGCTATCATAGGGTTCAGACTTCAAACCAAGCGCCGACAACGGGATGGCGAGGCCGCATGAGAGGTAGATGGCAAGGCCGGGTTGACTCGCGATTGCGAAAAGAACAATTTTGTTTACAGCGGGAGTTAGGGTTGAGTCAGGTCTATTCCAGGTCATTCTCGAGTTTTCAGATCAACTCAAACCTGACCTGATTTTTGAAATGGGTCAGTTTGTTGAACCTGAACTTAATCCTTTTAACAAACATGTTGACCCTAACTTGGAATTTTTGGGGTCAGGTTTGGGTCGGATTTTCGGGTTGTGTCAAATATTAACATCCCTACCCAAGTGGTTAAGAGCCAACTAGGCTATGCAAAAGGTAAAAATGACCTTGGTATGGAAGGGGACCACTAACTTGCTATTTAAGGCTAGAGTAGAGGTTGGGATCAGCTTAGAGGAGGTTTAAGGTGATTTTGAATTAATTTGGGGGGTTTATATCATATGATTTGGAGGGAAATGAAGGATTTGGTGAGAGTTGACCATTTGACCATATTTGGAAATTTCCATTTGACCATATTTGGGATTTTTTTATTGTTTGACTAGTCAATAGGTCAATGCTAACTGAAATGAGTCTTAGGGAAGCCTTGCATGCTGTTGAGGTGGATACCATGGGGTTTAAAGCAAGAATGTTGGTGTTTGAAGGGTGGGTTGAATGTATGTATAAGTTTGACCATTCTTTGTGAGTTGACCATGTCAAACTCATCAAGGTTTTGACTCATAAAAGGGTTTGAGTGTGTTTGAAGCATGCAATGAAGTGATATTGAGGGGTTGAGGAGTTTAATTTGAGTGTATGCAACAGGTTAACTCAAACTGACATGGTTTGACAAAATCTATATATGGTTTAGTTGACCAACTCAATTATTGACTAGGTTGAGGTGACTAGACATGTCCAAATCATTGAGTTGAGTTCACAGGAGTTTAGTGAAGTTCAGAAAAGATATGGGGTTTGATTGTAGGTAAGCAGAGTGTTTGATCAATCAGGTTAGGTTGGGCTAGCCAAGCTGGGAAAACAGGTTAATCATTGTTCAAGGGTTTAGTGATGAAAAATCTGATGTATGGAGCTCCCAATGAAATGCTTTGGAGAATGACTAAAATCAGGAGGTCAATGTACTGAGGAGGCAGCATATTGGGCCAGTTGATTGTATTGCAAGATTATTGGTTTTCTAGATGATTGAGGTTCATGATTGCTGATTGTTCGGGGGGACTGAAGTTCACAGTGATAATAGTTCAGGGTGATTGTAGTTCAGATGGTTGAAATTCAGATGACCTCAGCTAGAAATGAGGTCAACAGACTACAATGACCCATGAAACTATAAATAAATATCACAAATCATTCAATTATTGTCGGCTAAATCCTTGGCTTTAATACAAATGATTATGAAGTATGATCGAAAGGGGACTAAATTAGGTTAAATATACAATGAATTTTTTAACACAAAAGCTTAAGATCATGTTTAGGTTTTTTATCTAATAGAATCAATTTTATGAATAATCATTATTTGTTGATTTTTTTAAAGCAATTAGATCTATTTTGAGCAAATTATAATTCTAAACTTCCATTCACATCATTTTTTTATCTTTTAAATTACATATTCTTGACAACACTAACATTTATTTTGTTACATGTAATAATATTGGCGGCAAGAGAGATAGAGTTTGACATCTTAGTATTGTATGAAAATCTAACATACTGATAAAAGATGGTCACAAGAGACATCAAAATTTTTACATTAAAAAGAAAACTTGAGCCAGTTACAAATGATGCCCTTTCCCATGATTGGGGAAGATGTTAATATAATATACTATACATCTAGTGTATTAAATATATTTTATGGTTGAAGTTGGAAGAGCTAGGTGGTATGTAAGCTATCTTTAACAGATCATTTGTTGTTTGTTTTGACATTTTTTAATTGAGGGGAGACTAGAGACCAAAAAGTTTGACATAAACATTGGAAGTAATATCCAGAGTCAAAGTTGGTGTTAAAGACCTACATCGGCCTTAGTGGTGATGATGTTGTAGGAGATAGTAAGTGAAGAAGTCAGCGAGCATTGGTGTAGCCAGAAAATAATAGTCAAAGGACCATAGTCCCGCGGTAGTGGTTAGAGGACCGTAATCAGGTGATCCTGGATGAAGAATCGTTGTTGGAAAATAGTGATTGAAGAACCACAGCAGGGCGATGGTTGTCGGAGAAAAGTAGTTTGAAGACAGGGGTCAAAGGTCCAAATAAATTCAAACTTTAGGAAGACAGCCCTAAGAGCCTTTAGAGATGAAGTTTGAATTTACTCGCCTGAAGAATATGATCAAAGTTCATCTCATGAGAAAAAAATAACTTCTAAAGGATTAAAAAAATAGTAAGTGGGAGACTTTAGATCTCTTACCAGAAATTTTTCACACACAACATAACAAGAATCACACTTCTACCAATGACTCTATAGGCTAGGATATTTACCCATAGTGTAACATACACCATATACTTTTCAAATGTATTATTCCAATTCTCATACAAGTAGAATTTAAACTTTAAGTATGGTAAAAAATACTTAAAAAGTGTTACAAAAATTAATATTTTTGTCACATTTTTAACATTTTGCTTATACTTTTCGAAAAAAGTAGGAATTGGTTGCTTATAAAAATTGAGACATTATTGATACGCCATCACAAATTTATCTTGATCGGGCACGAATCTCGAGGCAAAAAGCTAGTTGGAAACTTCAAAGATGAGATTCAGGAGCGTCTGAACTGCGATTTCGGTAAGCTTATAGTCAAACTGAGCATCTCAGAAATACGAACCCAATGACACCAAATGCAACCCAATCCAAGACCAAATGGGTCCGAATCAAGGGCCCGAAGCGCTATTGGGAGGTTCGAACCATAATTTGAGTTACCAAACGGTCTCCGATTTTAACAAGCTTATACTCGAATCGAACGGCTCGACGAGACGAATCCAACGAGACCAAGATCTCTGAATTCCTACGTCATTAAGGCTTTCAAATGTCCAACGAACGGTGCATGATCAAAGGATTCGATATTGGCCGTCTATTCAAACCACTCCAAATTCACCCCTGATCTCACACCTATTTACGGGCTATGCCACTCCAGAAAAACTATAAATAGAGTCCTCATTCTTCACAAAGGGGACTCAAGTGAAGAGAGAGAAAAAGAAGAGAAAGGGGAAAAGGAGAATCCTCTCCTCTGGAGCTCTTCCCGCAGCCTGAATACGTCGGATTTTCGGGAAACGATGGGATTCTGCAAAACTTTGTAAATTTGCTTCAAGTTGTAATCTGATCGTCCTGATTTGTGGGACGAATCAGTTTTTTGTAATTTACAAAAACATTAATGGAATTTTTCAGCTGGGCGTGGCCCCGTGGTTTTTTCCCTCTTCTGGGTTTTCCACGTAAAAATTTTGGTGTTTATTTTCTTTTCTGTTTGCGTGCTGAATATTCGTGCAACGCTCGGACGTAAATTTCTAAACTCTACCGCCGCGTATATTCTAGCCCGCAACAATTATATTCAATAAGACTATGACTAAATACTTATATTTAGTCACATTTTTAAATCATATAAATAATAATCAAAATTTTCCCCCCAAAAAAAAAAAAAACAAAGTGTGAAGCCAAACTCACATAATTTTAAAATTAAAAATGTGGGCTCCATATGTTTCAATTGCATACTCATACTAATTAATAGTACTTAAGACCTAATCAAATTATATGTGCACAAAAGTATAAAAGTCAAAGTAGATCTTCAAAGATATTAAGAGAGAAGCATTATAAGCTAATGCATAGCATTTGAGATTGAGGCCAAATCTACTTATATTGACTATTGTTACATATTGTCCCCATGATGCTATGCCATTGATTCCAAATCTTCAAAGATTACTAGCAAGCAATAATAGCCCTTTATTTTAGAAGGATGATCTGCCCTACTTTTATGGGATTTTGCCTAATTAAAATGCTGAAAAAGGCATTAATGATTTGTTAAATAAATAAGATTGGAAGTCTCACATGCTTCATTTAACAGTAGATGAGAGCCCACATGGCAAGCAAATTTTACATGTCAGAAACCAAATTGCAAAGCACAATCTGGTCTGCATTTTTTAAATTCCATTGAAGCATTTCTTAAAGCTCAAAATATTAAAAGGCTAATTTAGATATCCTCATAATTTTTAGAAATTGTTATTGAAGTCTCTTCTGTGTGAAAGCTATGTATTTGGTCATGTGCTCTGCAAATCAAAGAGGTCTGTTATAATACTAAGGTTTCGTTTTAGACTGCTTTCTTACTGCTTCTTAAAGCAGTTTTTTAGTATAAAAATTTTAATTTTTTACTAAAAAACAGTTTTAAGAAGCAGTAAGAAAACCGTCCCAAACGAAGCCTAAATCATTTCTTTTCTCAATGAACAAGTTTTAGTGTTTTTTTTTTTTCATTATTTGATGTCTCTGACACACTGGCTATAAGCAATTGATGCAGAATCATTTCACTGTAACAACAAATAACCCTTTCATGCTTAAGCTTGACTCATCATTTTCCAACAAACTTACCTCCTTTCTCATCCTTTTCCACAACAATAAGAAATTCAATATAGAGTACTTTATAAAGTTCACTAAGCTCTTTTTTTTCCATTTCATTTATTGGATTATTTAATAAAATGAGCAGATGGTAAATCAAATCAAGCTATGACTATGAAGTTTAACTAGTTGGAAGTTTGATTAGAAAACTGATATAAATTAACAGTTTTGGACTTTTTTTTTTTGTCAATTTCAAGTAAAGCTGAAGGATTAAATACTTTAAAAAATATTGCATAGCCTGATAACTTGGTGATGATAAAATGCATTTAAGAAGGCCACATTTCCATGATTTCATTTTCATCGTAAATCAATTAGAAAACACATTTGATTTCCTCAACATTTATAAAAAAACAAATAGTTCCATGAGCTTTATAAAGAAAAAACTGTGATTAAACACTCTGGAACATGCCAGACTTTGAAATTCAAAAATTATTTATCATTTAATATCTCCTGATATCACCAAATTTAGTTTTAACTATCTTTAGTAAAATAATCCTAATCAGAAAGTGTTTAACTTGATTATGAGATCATGAAGAGACCAAGGCATGCAATGCGAAGAAGAATCATACATGCATAAAAAAAAATTCTTTATAGAGTTAATTGCGAGTGCAGCCTTTGAGAAGAAAAAAAAAAAAAAGAGCTGTTGACATTCTTTTTTGACCAACTGTTCCTATAAAATGACCAATTTGAATCCTATTTCGTTGATAAAGTGATAGACAGCAGGCCGTATAAAATAAAAGAAAGTATAAAGACTAAACAATAAGCAGATATACATTAAAAAATTTTGAATCTTTAATGATCACATCCTCAGGAATCCAATGAAAAGTGAAAAAAAGTAGAAATTTTCCCGTATCTGCAATTCATTCCCGATATTTTCGTAATCGAGTAGGCAGAGTGCTCTCTGCGTTTAGCTCTCAGTGGACAGTCAGAAGGCTTAAAGAACAATAAATGGCGCAATAAAAAGGAGCGAAAGGAGAAGAAAAAGTAAAGAGGAGGGTCTAATTAGAAGTTTATTCGCCCGCTTCTCTCTCCTCTTTGTTTTTCAGAGTGTAGAGTAGAGAAGAGATGGGTTGGTTTGGGAGATGAAAGCTTTGTGAATACTGATTAGAAGGCTGTCGTCGTTGGATTTGTGGTTTCTTCTTCTTTTTCGTTTTTCTAAAACTGTTCGCTTTTAGTTTGCGTGGTTGTTTGTTGTTTTGCCGGGAAGACTGACAGGGAGCAGAGAGCAGCTGTTCTCTATTGAGGGAGCATGATGGGTCTCTGCTGCTGATATAAAGAATGCCAACTTACAAAGAGTTAAAGACAATCATAGAAGGCAATGCCATGGCTTCTAAGGTGGCTTTCATCGCTTTTTCCCTCTTTTAAGAGTCCTGTCTTATTTCTATAAGCGCTGCTTCTGTTGCTCTTGGCGTTATTCTCTTGGGCATCTTCTCCATTTTCTTGTGACCGGAGGGCTTTCCTTGTGTTTCATCTTTTACATGATAGAGTTCTTCATGCATTCTTAGTAGCTTCGGCTTCATCATCCTTCTCTTCCCCTTTCTTCTCTTTTTCTTTCCAGGTCCGTTTTCCTCTACTCTCATTTTTTCATTTAGTTTTTTGGTAGCTTGCAAATCACCTTAACACATTGGTCGACTTTATTTTATTAGTTTGAAAGTTGGTTTTTGCAAGTTGATGAGATTCCTTAAGCATATGCTGTTGATTTTGTCAATCGACAATCTACTCTCTTGTTTGAAAAATAAAAACATAAATAATGAAAAGATGCTCTCTGTCTGTGCTTTCAATGTGTTCTCCTTCTTAATTCGAGGTGTTGTTTTGCTTTTTTGCAGGAGATGGGACTTTGGAAGTTAATTGAAGGAATGTGGATGTTGGGGCTTGAGCCTTGAATGATTAAGAGTCGGATCTTGAAAAAGTTTTTAAAGAAAATCAAATCAAATCTGATGAAAGCAAATCGTATTCAATAAACACATGGAGTAATGTTTACGGTGTCAGTTTAGTGCTTGTGGTTGTCTCCCTCATTATTTTTGTTCGCTGGCCTACACAGTGCTTCTTTTTCATCCATCAGTCCTCCCTCTGATTTCATATCTTCGGTTATCTGCTAAGAAAAGTTGAAGAGACGTTTCTTCTGTCTGCTTTTGCGTTTGCGTTCAGTTGAAGAGTTTCAATTCATCCAATCTTGTCATAGTGTTGGTGAAAGCGAGTGTGTTTCAATTTGAGAAGATGAAGTTTATGAAGCTTGGATCGAAGCCTGATTCCTTTCAAACAGATTGCAATGACAATACGTAAGAGTTACTGAAAAATTAATCTTGAATCAGGTTCTGAAGCATTTTTCTTTTGTTATCATGATCTACGGCTTCTATGTTTTTCACTGGCATAATCTAGCTACCTTCCATTCCTGTGTGTAGATGGTTCTTTGGAGATTTATAGAGCAAAATATATATTTTTCCCATATGTTTGGCAAAGTAGACTTCTAATTTTCTTCAGCTGGTATCTACAACTGGTTTATGGAAAATTACTCAAATGATTTTCTTCTGAGGGTTTTAGTACTTAGTTATAAACCTTTAATTTTGTAGATTTTCTTCTCTGGATTTAAAAAAAAAAAAAACTAATATTTTATTGTGATTGCTACACCATCAAATGATTGATTTGCCTGATAAGTTTGTTATAATCATCATCATTATTAATATTATTAACAGCATGTGATGATCAATATTACTTTACAATTTGGTATTTATTATAGAAAAATGATGTTGGATGCATAGTTGCTTTGCTAATAATGAGAATGTCTTGTCTTTTTCTCTATATTGTTTTGCTGCATCTGTTAGTTCACATTTGACCTTATTTATGTTAAATGCTGAATGCAATTTTTCTTAGTGCAAAATAAGCATAGGAAAAGTCTTGGTGTAAAAGTTAAGAAAATAGTAATTTAAACTTTTGATGATGCATTTTCTATGCGTAGTTTTCTGGAGCATCACATTTATTTATTTGTAGTAACTTACTTTATGTGAACTTAGGCTTCGTTTAAGACAACTTTTTTACTGCTTTTTAAAACATAGCTATTTTAAGAAACAGTAAGAAAGCCGTTCCAAACTAAGCCTTAATTTTTTTATCATTTTGTTAATTTTATGATATTTTATTAGTATTATAAGTTAAAATAATATTTTAATCACTCATTTCATTAATTTAATATTATTTTTATATTATTAAAAGAAAAAAAAATCTTATTTTCTACATATCCTTTAAATTGGAGCTCCATTCCCAACCTTTTTAGGTATAATTAAAAATCTAATCACTACTTCAGAACACTTATAATGACACAAATGAGCTTTGAGTTCAAACATAAAGATATGTAGATTTTTTAAAACAATTACAATTTAATAAATCAACAACTTAATAATTTAATTCAAAAGAAGAAACTATGATTGGAAAGTTCTAACTCATGGGCAGAGGGCTTTAATACAAGTTTTGATTCTACAAAAGTTAAAAATCACTGAATAAGTAGCTGTTCGCTCTTGTCCCATTTGCAGATTGGTAAATTGCTTAGGCAGCTTTCTACACTTTTTGACCTGTTTCGATTTGATCACTTATTTTTGTTCATTTGCCATACTTTCCTTTATCAATAACAATATTGTAAAAGCTTCAAGAACGAGACTTTTTGCTGTAGTTTTTTCATATCTTTGTTTTTCAGACAAACTTATGCCACATTTTTTATTAGATTATAACTTTCTTGCTGCTAATTAGAAATTTCTGTTGTGAAAAATAACTCTGCATTATCATATTTGCTTATGTATGATAGCTATAATAAAATTTGTACCTGACTTTTTATTTATTTATTTTTCTGGTAATAATTTTACAACTATTTTTATATGCTGTTGCAGTCTCCTCAAACGGATTTTAATAAATCTATTAATAATTGATCACATCCATGAAAATCTTTGGCCAAACATTTCAAGCCATCTTCATAACTGCAATATCTTGTTTTCATTTTCTTACCATATTTTCTTGGAAACTAAACATACCCAATTATTATTTCTGCTGGAGTGATAATGGTATCAACTATCTTTTTAGGCTGAATAATTCAAAATAATGTTTTTTGAATTTAAATTTCTACATTATATGCCATGAATGATACTTAATTTTAATGTTTTGTATCTTTGAAAAGATTAGAGAGAGTAGCTCCAATAGAGTAGAGAGAGTCGCCTTTTAGATGGTTTAATCACATAAAATGTCAGCCTTTTGATGACCCGGTTAGGAGATAAATGCATTAGAGTTGACCTATGTTAAGAAAGGTAGAGATAGATCTAAAAAGACTTGATTAGAAAATATTAGAAATGATTTTTTTATTTGATTTAAATGAGAATTTGACTCTTAACAGTACATAATGAAAAAAAAAAAGATTCATGTAGTTGACCATGCATAGTGGGATAAAGGCTTGATATTGACATTGTAGTTATATCTTTGAAAAATAGTTGGATGTATTATTGATTAGATCTCAGCGATTCATTGTTTTCATCTTTGATGATAAATAAAACAATTCTTCATGCCTGAAATTTCCTTTGATTATCAAAAGTGTAACTTGTTAGAAAATAGGGAAAATTTATTCAAAACATATGTAGTGAAAAAGAATAAAGAATAGATGAGTAGAATAACATTTAAAAAATAAGAATTTTATGTACATTAAAAAAATATTAAATATATATTTAAAGGCATATGCATATGCGAATAAATTTAATAAGAATATATAGTTGTCAGATTACCACATCATACAACTTTATTTGTTGCTTATGGTTTATGCTTTACACTTAAATTTTTTCTATTATGTAAGACTAAAAACCTGTGGAAATTTTGCATAAAAGTTAAAACTATGAAATCGTTTGGGTTGCGAATTTGGGCTGATAATGCGTATAATTTATAAAAGTTTGGAACATAAATTTTTTATATTATAAATTTATATATTATATTATTATTTTTATTTAAAATTATATTTATATTTATACATTTATATAATTAAACTTTAAACTTTTTAAATTTTAAAACCTATTTAATATGCATATAATTGTATTTGTAATATATATATATATATTCACATTAATGGTTAATCGAGCTTCTTAATAACCTTTATATTAAATCTCAATCGAGCTTGTTCATGAACTTTAATCAAAGTAGTTATATATTCTTTGTTAAGATTTTAATTATTACATAATTTATATTATACTTAAATAATTTTAGTATTTATTACATCATCTAATTCAACCTTGATTCGACCCCGGTTGAACAATTGAACCATGTTCCGGTTCTTTGTTCGGTCCGATTTTCACAACCTTGATAGTACTAAAGAAATGGTAGACTATGTGTAAAGGGGGTAATCACTTATTCCCAAAGGGCTACACTTCTCTAAAAAAAAGAGCTGTTGTTTTATTATATAAAGCACATCTATAATCCTTATCAAATGGAATTAGTTATACTTTGTTTTTTTTGGGTGGTGAAGATTGGATAGAGAGAGAGAGAGAGGGAGAGGGAGAGGGAGAGAGAGGGATAGGGAAAGGGAGAGGGGGAGACCTTAGAAAGAGTTGTTCTTTTCAATTAGGCAGGGTTCTTGACATGGCCTGTTATGTTGGATGCCTTTTAAATTTGTTTCCCCTGATTATTTAATACCATTTTAAAAATTTAGTTGTCAAATTCATTAAGTCAGGTTTTATAGAATCCACTATTGAATCTCTTTAATAACTTCTCTTTCTTGGCATATTGTCTGAACATGTGTTAGTCCGCTATTTACATTAAATGCCCAAGTTTAATGAAAGGAACTGTTCCAGAAATTCTTCTTATTTACTTCCCTTGATAGAACGGTGGAAAAGTAGGGACTTAGGCAACATATTAGTGTTTCTAAAAGCTTAAGCTAACGGGTTTAAGGCCTACTATTAATATATGAAAAAGGTCAACTTTTATGCCAGTTATAATGTGAAACTATTTTTCACTTATATGTGTATCTTAATAATAATGGGATAAAAGCTTGCTATTGTTATGTATCTTAATAATCTCTCCCACATAAGATCTTCTATTCTAATATTACTTGCTAGAAGAATGGAGCGTGGGCACCCAAGTTGAGACTAATATACATTTATATACTTATGAATGGATGCCCATCTACTTGAAAGGTTAAGCCAACAGGTAAAGACCACAACTAGTATATTAGGATCTTGCTCTTGCTCCATTGTTGATATAGGTCTATTTTTTGTTCTCATGTGTATCTTAACATTCTTAGTGAGCCTCCACTTGGAATCCAAATCATTTTTTAGCGATTGGCTATTATGTGCCCAGCAGTTGATGAAAATAAATTCTAGAGTATATGTGCTGCAGTCTTTGCTTTCATTCAGACTTCTCATTATTGTTGTTTCCTAGCTTTTGTTTTTAAACTCTTAATGCTCTTCTTAAATGCTCACATTCCCTATAGTCTTTCCTTCTCTTCTTTGTTTAACATAACATATTTTCAGATGTTTATAAAGGCTTCGTTTGGGACGGCTTCTTTCTAAAACAGCTTTCTAATACAAAAATTTTGAATTTGAAATTTTTTACTAAAAAGCCATTTTAAAAAGTAATACGAAAGTTGTCCCAAACGAAGCCTAAAACTATTTTCTGGTTAATATCGGTTTAAATAAAGCATCTGTCATTGTAGGTTTGTGGCAACTGAGTTGGCAAGTGACATCATTGTTAAAGTGGGAGATGTCAAGTTTTTTCTGCATAAGGTGATGACAGTATCTGAACTGAGTTTTTTATGTTAATTAATTGGGTTCGTTGAGATAAAATCATTTTTCTTGAATAAATTGCAGGTATCAATCATGTTGGTCTTTTTAAGTTACTCCCATGTAAAGAACAATGCCACAAGGATTTAGTAGGCGAAATATTTAGAGTAAATCTGAAAGAAAGTCACAAGATCTCAGAATACATAGAGATTTTATGTGTTTCAAAGATTAATTCTTCTATACCCACCATTACATAAATTTGACCATATTGTGCAGGTTTCAATTATAGGAGGTGATGTCCTTAGAATAATAGTAGGCTAGTGCTGCCATAAAATAGTATAAAAGGCATGGTCATTACCCAATGAGTATTATTGAAATGTACCTTCAAAATATTTTATAGATTTTATTTTGTAAGCGCCATATCCGTATGTAAAATAATAATAAAAAAATTAAGATTTATATGGTTAGGCCAAAATAATTCTATTTTTATGAGAGAGGAGAGAGAATATAATTTACTAAAAAGAAATTATAAAGTGCTTATAAATAAAAGGGACACATGAAAACATTCTTTTCATGCTCACTAGAAAAACAGAACCATCAAATCTCTCAAAAATAAAAGAAAAGAAAAACATAATGGACAACTAAAACAATTTACCAATACAAAAAATTATCCACTTAAAATTTTCTCAAAATGATTCTTTTCCCACATATATGATGGTATCCTTTCTTTCTTCTTTAGTATTCCTTAGCCCAATTCTCTCTATTTGTCTTTCACCTTCATAATTTATTGAACTTCACTCACTAGTTAGTTTCGCAAGCCATAAAATCCCTATGCCACATAAATGTTCTCGGCCAAATTCTCTTTTCTAAAGCCATGGTTATGCCTTTCGCTTTTTTTTGTACAACAATTGATGGATATAGACAACCCAAGGCACCTAAAACTCCACATGATCATCTTTAATATCCTAAGTTGATAACTATGAGAGTTGTAGGTGGAAATTTCAAATTTTGATTAGGTTCAAAATTAAACCTAGTGGCATCAAAACTAACAATTTCATTACAAACTTTCAAATCCAATTTTATATTATAATCAAATAAATAATTTATTTGTATTTTAAAAATCACATATTTTAAATCTATTACTTATTCTAATCAAATTAAAGTCAAAATATTAACAAATATCTTATTGAATTAATAAAGTAACAATAAATTTTGGACCTCCTTGGTGATTTTTTTGTCTAATAAAGTTTTTCACTCTTTCAAAGCTCGAAGGGCTAAGCAACACATAACATTAGTAAGACCAAGTAATGTCTAAACTTAACAACCGTGGGGATATCTGAAGCATATTTATTGTTTATCCAAGTGAATCTATAAACGTTGACGCTTCATCTATTATTAAACATTTGTACCCTTGAAGTGGTTGTTTCCTCTATTTGAATTTTGTATAATATCACCTCACACTGAGATAGACTGTACGATATGAGATTGATGCACTTAATTATCTCTTATAATCTAGCTCGTTAGTAACTTCTTTTGTTCTGAAATCTATCTTACACTAATAAAAATTAATATTTTTTTTTTATTTTCTCAACTTATGGTGTTCTAGCACAAATGTTGATTGCTAGAATCCTCCAACATAGAAAGTCAACCAAATCTGTGTTTGCATTCACAACAACCAATGATCGTCTAAAAACTTTTAGGATTTTAGCACCTTTTTTTCAACATGCAACCTTCATCATTGAGAGCACTAAAAGATACAGCATTCTTCCTAGGGTTTGGTTCATCTTGACTCCTGTGAATGTCTTAGTCATACCATCCTGCATTCTTCACTAAACTGCTAAACTATTGCACGTTGTGTTTTTTACCATATAAATGTAGTCACCATTACATGGCTCATAAGCAGAAATGATTTATTATAAGGAAACATACAGGACAAACAAGATAAAGCTATAAAATATTTATCATTGCATCCATCTCTTGAAATTACCAAAGGAGCATCACTTAGATCCAAACATGAATAATTTGTGACAATATTAACATGTCCCTCTTTCCTCTTTAAAGTTTGATGATCTCTCTTAATGTGTGTTTGTTTTTTGTGTGTGTAGAAGTCACATTTATTTACCTGCCATGAGACTTATTTTTGCTATGATTTGAGGTAAACCTTTTCTCAAGAGGTCTCCTCGAACCAACAATCTCTCAATTGATTTTTTTACTCCTACACCGTTAAGCTTAGGAATCACAAGTTTAGAAGAAATGATTTCTTAATAGCATCTAAATGATGAATTTGATTCAATATTGACTCATGTTTAACACACCACACATTGCACTGAATCTAAATTGCATTACATAGAATCTATGATTTATGAAATATTCATATGGAGGGTGGCCGAATGAGATTTTGCATTGAAATTCATAAATATTGATGCACCACATTTATTAACATGAATAAGTTGAACCATTTAGGATTTACACCCTATTTATTTTAGGATCTACATAATCTTGAGACTCTATAAATGCGTGAAGTCTTAGGTCCTTAGGTTGCATGTTTCACCCTAACAATTATATATCTATTGTTTATAGCAACAGATCTCTCTCTCTCTCATACTTTTAATGATCTTGGATCCTTAGTTTTTCATGGAGATTAAGGCTTCTTAGAGGGTTGATGGCTTAAAAGTGCAAGCTACAAGAAAATTTTTTTTAAAGAAATATTGTTTATGAAGTTTTTTTTATTCATATCATTTTGTGTATGAAGTTTTTTTTATTCATATCATTTTGTGGCATGATGGTTGCATGTTTCACCCTAACAATCTTATAGGTGTAGGTTCATTGAAGCATGAAAATATGTCTTATTTCTTTGTCACTTTATTCCTTTTGTATTTTACTTGTAGTTTCCTCATAATTTGCTTCTAGTGATATTTCTATATTAGATTTGGTTTTCTCATTACAATATAAGTTGATGGTATCTATACCATAGAATATGGTGTTAGGCAACAATTTTAAAAATGAGAAGTAAAGAACACAATAGTATTAAAGTTACATCCACAACATTAACCATGATATCAATATTCATCGACTCTAACATTGTGATCAAACTTATTTAAAAGTAATGTATTAGGTATACCTTCTTACATGCATAGTGAGTATATCTTTGATTTTGGTGAAGTTTATTAGTGAGGTTTTTAGTCCTATGCAAAGACTTTAATTTGAGCCATAAATCTTCTATAATTTGTTTAAGACCTATGTGATGTTAAGAACTTAAGACTGATTAAACCCAGCCAACACATGATCTTTTTCAAATGAATTGAAACTAAGACTTTCAAATCAAGGGTTCAGGTTGCTTAGAAGTATAATATGATATTTCAAAATTATAAATACGCCCCTACAAATCACTTGAATTAAAATACCTAGAGATGAAAATTTGCCAAATGATTTTTCCTACATAAGAACATAATAAACTAGCTCATGAAATCTAGACTTATGTAATTAAAGAATTATGATAATTATTTAATTACAAATAATAAAAATAAAAAGATAAACTAATTAATTAGAAATCTTTTTTCCAATATACTATGCAGAAGATGACTAAGAGAATCTTGCCACTAATCAAAATTATTTGAATATCAATTGCAAAACAAATATAATAGCATTTGATTACTCAAGCAAGCTTAGTGATATCCTTGCAAACTATAACAATGGCAAGCAAAAGCAAACTCAATATCACAAAAATCAATAACAAGTGTATATAAAACCCTAACGAAGAATCTTACAAATCTTGCAAACATAATCTTAACAAAACATATGCAAGAACATAAACATAGGTACAAGAATATGAATATGAGCATTTATGTGGTTCAGTACATTTGTGCCTATATCCGGGGAGAAAGAGGGCTTATCTTTTCATTAATTTGCACAATGCTTACATGAACATTAACAAGGTATAAATTTAGGTTAACTTTTGAAAACAAATACAAAATTTCTTCAAATGAGTTAGGAGTAATATCACTTGATTAAACCTTGCCAAATTAATGAAGAAAGGTTATTCTTCTACGTGTGACCTTCCTCAATCAATCTCTTGCCAAACAGCTGATCGATGATGTTGCTTTAGCTTCCTCAACTTTCTTTCAAGAGGGGCTCTAAATGAGATAGAGATACTCAAAATCCTTACCTCTCTTCCCCTTGAAGCTTCTGTGCAAGTCTTCCTCCCATTCTCTCCGGGAATCACATGCAAGGCTTGGTCTCTCTCTTGTTCTTGATGCCCTTGATTTAACTTTCACATGCAAGATAGCTAGCATCTATGATGCACCGACACTTCTCTTCAAAGAGGTGTGTAGCGTCCGACACTCCTCCAATACGTGTCAGATATGCCAAAAATATGTTCAATTAAAAAAATATTAAATACAAATTGGACACGCGTGTCTTAAATAATTTATGAATTATTTTAACTATAATTTCTTGTAATTAAATTTTTTTATTTATTTAAAATATAAAAATGATTTTTTTTTTAATTTTCAATCCACAACACCAAATCAATCGTCCGCACTCAATACTCCATTCATCAAATATTCTCATTTACATTTGTCTTTGATGGGTTGCGACTTTGGTTTCACAACAAGCCCGATGTCATTTGAACATCGACATATGATGTTATTAAAACATCGACATCTGATGTCATTACAATATCGCCATTTCAAAATTATCTCCAAATCAAAGTTTGACACTGTCTTGATATTGATGCTCGACGCTAGCAATTTCTACACCCACAACTTGATAGCTCATCTTTGTTTGATGTTTTTTAACATTGACAACCAACCCCCTCTCAACATCAACGACAAACGTCCTCTTGACATTGATACCTGATACTTACTGTATAACATAGATGTCTGACTGTCAACAACATTGTCTCCTCTCTCGATGCCTAATACACGACATTGATGCCTGACTCTCAACATCCTAATATTAATCATTTTAAGCATAAATTTTAGTTAAATGACTTATTATTTCTAAATTATTTTTAATATTATACTTATTCAATTTTTATTCACAATTTTTAAAATATAAAAGTTATAATATTGTGTCCAACTCATATGTGTGTCTTATATTTTCAATAATTGACGTGTCCCATGTCTGTGTCATGTCGTATTCATGTTCGTGTCTGTGCATCATAGGTTAGCATAGTTGCGAGAGCATATGTAGTTAAGTTAGCATAACCTGAAGTTCAGGTGCTTTAATGTTCCTCCTTATTCGATCTCTGACTAAATTATAATTCTTCAAATTATTCTGATCTTGTTGAGTAGCTGCCTCTTTCTGATGATCCTGAATGCTGATATTTGTCAGTATCAACTCCGCCTACAATTGATCTGTATCAATGCTCTATTGTAATTTCATTACATCATCAGTGTTTTCTTGCAATTTCAGTACATCATTAGTGCCCTCAGTAGTTTCCTAATTCCTTTTAGTAATATGACAAATCATCATTTTTTTGCTCATTAAAAATGACATCTCTGCTAATTATATACTTGGATTCATTTGTAAAGAAACATTTGTACCCTTTTACTCCCTCCAGATATCCTAAGAATATATCTTTCTTGGATCTTGGTTTTAGCTTTCCTTGATTCATGTGAATATACACCGGATATTCAAATATTCTTAGATTGTATAGTCTGCCATTTCCCTTGTTCTAACTTTCTCCGGAGTTTTGAGTTCAAGAGCTGTAGATGGACTTATATTCACCAAATACCAAGCAATATTAATTGTTCCTCCCTAGAAGCGCTTATTCATATTTGCAAATGATAGCATACATCCGACCTTCTCTAACAAAGCTCCGTTAATCTTCTTAGCAATACCATTATATTGCAGAGTTATTCTTATAGTCTTATATCAGGCAATTCCATTATCCTTGCAAAATTTAGTAAAAGAGATAAAATATCTACCTCCACCCTAAACTGAATCAGGAGTAGGTCCCAAAATATCTGAATGAATGTAATCGAAAATCTCTTTGATAATTTGTTTAGGATGACTGCAAGTCTACAACCATGCATAAAAATAGTTGTAGAGTTGTGGGGATATCAATTTTTTTTTAAATAATTGTGTATTATAAATTTTTTAACCTAGAAAAAATTCAGAAAATTTTCTTACAACTATCATACTCTAGATTTGATTGTAAAAGGCTTTTCTCATCACAAGATTCTCTGAAAAACATACAAAAAAGATGTTGTCAATTCTAGAATTGTGACAGCACACAACTCCCCTTGGCCTATTGGTTGAGAGCTTAGGCTTCCAACTAAGAGGTCCAAGGTTCGAGTCTATGTGTATGCGTTGTGTGTGTGAGTTTGCTTTTATTGACCTAAATGTCCCCAAAAAAAAGAATTGTGACAGCTTTATCGAAAGTGAATCTTCAAAAAAATTTCCAAAGTTAAAGGAAGAGCAAAATATTTTGTATTTCGACAAGAACATATTTTTCATCTGTTTGATTGGGGTTATTCTTGAGCATGTCTTGACAGTAAAAGTTGGCGCGAGGGGTTGAGAACAAAAAGTTAGTTGTGTTCTCTCTCTGACAGACTCATGTGAATCTTTCCTTTTGCTTTTTTGGCCCAGAAAGATATGTTAAAATCATTTCTGAGTAGGTTCTAATGTATTAGTAAATGTAAATTCTTCATTGGTTTGATATTCTGATTCTAGTTGCCAATACTCTGTTTGGTAGTTATGTTCTAATTTGCTATTTGTTTTTTCCCTGACTGATGGATAATATCAGTTCCCCCTTCTCTCCAAGAGTAGTCTCATGCAAAAGTTGGTGGCAGCTGCTAGTGAAGAAACCATTGATGAGATTGAAATCCCTGATATTCCTGGGGGTCCTGCTTCCTTTGAAATATGTGCTAAGTTTTGCTATGGCATTGTTGTTACCCTCAATGCTTATAATGTGGTCGCCGTCCGTTGTGCGGCAGAGTACCTTGAAATGCTTGAGACAGTGGAGAAAGGAAATCTCATTTACAAGATTGAAGTCTTCCTGAGCACCGGCATCTTCCGCGTATGGAGAGACTCCATCATAGTACTTCAGAGTACTAGATCTCTGTTACCATGTTCTGATGACTTGAAGTTAGTAAGCCACTGTGTAGACTCAATAGCATCAAAGGCTTGCATGGATATTTCGAAGGTGAACTGGTCATACACTTACAGCCGAAAGAGATTCACATCTGACAATGGTCATACTAGGCAGCAATTGGTGCCAAAGGACTGGTGGATTGAGGACTTATGTGAGCTTGATCTAGATTTGTATTCGAGGGTCTTATCAACCATCAAAGCTAAGGAGAGAGTACCAGAAAAGGTGATAGGAGAAGCACTGAGAGCTTATGCCTGTAGAAAGCTACCGGGATTTGGCAAAGGCAGTGTGACTGAAAGGAACAATGATATGAAAAGTGAGTCGATTGTAGAGGCTATTGTTGAGTTATTGCCATTAGAGAAAGGTTCTGTTTCATGTAGTTTCCTGCTCAAACTACTAGGAAGTGCAAGAATGCTGCATTGCAGTGAGAATATTAAGAGAGATCTGGTGAAGAAGATAGGGAGACAGTTAGATGAAGCACATCTGTCTGATCTCTTGTTTCCTTCTAATGGAGATGAAGAGGAAAACGCAATTTATGATGTTGAAATGTTTCTGAGCATAGTGAAGGAGTTTGTAATGATTGAGAGAGAGGACCCAGGTCTTGTTTTTGATAGCACAAAGATAGCCGTTGGGAAATTGGTTGATGGATATCTGGCAGAGATTGCAAAGGACCCTTATCAGTCCCTGACAAAATTCATTGAACTTGCTAATATGGTATCAGCTGATGCAAGGCCAGTGCATGATGAACTCTACCATGCCATTGATTTATATCTGAAGGTAACTTTTCTTACTGAAAAGGTCTCTTCCATTAGGATTATCATCACCAATTTCTCCTTTAAATTTCTTTCTTAAAAATCACTGTAATATGCAGATTAAATGCTATTTCCAGAAAAGAACGCTATCATGATTTTTAAACATATAATTATCAAAATAGATGGTTTTTTACTGAATTATATGATTTGTTTGTTTCCTTCTATTGCGTGGAGCAGGAGCACCAAGAACTTAGCAAGGGTGAAAAAAAGAAGCTATGCAGGCTTATGGATTGCAAAAAACTTTCTTCAGAGGCCAGTGCTCATGCTGTTCAGAATGAGAGCCTTCCATTGCGTGTGGTAGTGCAGGTCCTCTATTTTGAGCAGTTAAGAGCAGCTCTTCCAGCCACCACTTGCAATGGCTGCTCTGGTGCCACTGAGATCGGGAGTGGCTCCAACGGAAGCTTGAGATCAGTCATAACAGAGGAGAACATGGACTCAGTACCAACAGTAGAAGACATTAAATCCTTGAAGAGCATGGTGTTGGTTAATGGTGGTGTGAAGACTGGCCATAGGAGCAGCAGTAGTGATTCAAACAAAACCACTGAGGACAAAGGCAATGGCAAGGTGAAGGCCATTGCCATGCCGAAGAAGATATTTGGGAAGCTGTTATCAAACAAAGGAGGCAGTGGCTCTGATACCACAGGAAGTCCAGATCTGTCAAAACCAGAAGATTCTAAATCTACTCCACTAAGGAATGGAAGGCATTCTGTTTCTTAGCAGTTCTGGTACTGATAACAAGTAGTTCTTTGGTAGACAAGTAAGAATATATTACATGTATTATAAAGAAGAAAGCAAATGTGTGCTTTTGTGTTTACAGGTTTATGAATGCTCCATCATATGTATAATTAACTGTTACTGCAAAGTTTTATGATCAGTTCTTTTGAGGGATATTATAGTTGTTTCTAAGCTTTTTGCCATAAAAAATATGGGAATTTTATGATCAGTCCTGATAATTATTTTGAGGAACTTCTGAAGTAGGGAATTTATTATATTTGTTGGATCTTTTTTTATGTTTATTTATTTCTCTATTACTTTTCCCATTTGGGCTTTTTTTTAGCTAGAGCAGAAGCTAATTTTGGGATGAGCAGGTGAATGTCATTTTGTTCTGCATCATGATTATGATGTTTGTCTTAATTAATTTGATATAGACATAGGCTTTGTTTGGGATGCTTTTCTTACTGCTTCTCAAAGTAATTTTTTTCATTCAAAAATTAAAAATTTTGCATTAAAAAACTGTTTAAGAAACAATAAAAAGTCGTCCCAAATGAAGCCTTAGACTTCATTTGAGAAGTACGAAAATTTTATCTTTTGTACTAAAAAGTTAATTTAAGAAGTTGTAAGAAAGTCGTCCCAAACGAAACTTAGGCTTCATTTGGGATGAGTATTTTACTACTTAAAATAGTTTTTAATGCAAAAAAAATTATTTTTGTATTAGAAAATTGCTTTAAGAAGTAGTAAGAAAATCGTTCTAAATGAAGCCTTAAACTCAAATTAAATAAATTTTTATGTGATCTTTTTTGATATTTAAACTCTTTTATAATTATTTTATAAAATAGCTAGTAATATTAAGAATATTTCAAAAGATGTGTTTGGAGTATCAAAGGAAAAAACTCATAATAGTAAAAATAGTTGGTGGTTGAATTCAAATGTGCAAGAAAAGATAAAAAATAAGAAGATTTATTATAAAAATTAGTTTATATGTAAAAATTTCAATAATTAAGAAAGGTATAAAGAAACATGTAAGGAATCTAAGAAATTAATATGTGATGCAAATATATTAGCCTTTAATTATTTATTTTACGGGCTAGAATATATGCGGCGATAAAGTAATAATTTTAAGTCTTACGTTGTACGGATATCTAGCTCACACATAGAGAACACAAGATTTTTTACGTGGAAGACCTTGAAAAAGGGAAAAAACAACGGGGCCTAGCCTAGTTGAAAATATTTAACTAGAATTTGCAGTTGAGTACAATGGGTTGACTCGTCCTTGCAGGTGATCAGATTACAAATGTCAATCGTATGGTTGAAGTTTAGTGTTAAAACTGACGTCACTTAGAAGTTGGAGCGTCAGTTAGTAGTCCGATAGTAACTTGACAGAACTCTGACATCAATTGATGGTCTGACTGAATTTAGAGCCTCAAGTAGTGGTCTTGTGGAGTTCAGGCCCTTAGGTGTTAGTCCGGCGAAGGTGAGGGCCTTAGGTGGTGCACTACAGGAAAAACGCCGAAATCCGGCGGTTAGCCTATATTCACCGGCGGTTTTTTTAACTACCGGCGGGTTTTGTGCCGCCGGAAAAAATCGCGGTTTCTGGACCGCCGCCAAGCCGCCGGTTTTATTTAGAATCTGGCGGTTTGCCGGCGGTTTCTGGACCGCCGTTAATACCGGCGATTTAACATATAAAAAACACCGGCAAACCGTCGTTAACAAATGACGGTTTAACCGCCGGCTAAACCGCCGGTGACACCGGCGGCCCATGAACCGCAGCCAGGAACCGCCGGTAATAGCCATTTTTCCTGTAGTGGTGGTCCTGCGAAAGCGAGGTGGTGGACCGGTTAAGGCGAGTGTCTTAAGTGGTGGTTTGGCGAAGACGGGGGCCTCAAGCGATGGTCCGATGATGGTGAGGGCCTCAAGTGGTGGCCCAGCGAAAGCGAGGGCCTCAAGCGGTGGTCTGGCGAAGGTAAGGGCCTCAAGTGGGGGTCTGGTGAAGGCGAGGGTCTCAAGTGGTGGTCAGACGAAGGTGAGGGCCTCAGGTGGTGGTCTGGCGGAGTGTCAGGTTGTGGTCCGGTGGAGGCGAGGGCCTCAAGTGGTGGTCCGGTGGAGCAACGACGTCAGGTGGTGGTCCGGCAGAGGCGACGGCCTCAAGTGGTGGTCCGGCGAAGGTTATGGCCTCGGATGGTGGTCCGGCGGAACTCAGGCGGTAGTCGAGGAGAAACTTCTTCCTTATTTTCCTTCTCCTCTCTTCTTCTGTTCTTCTCTTGTCTTCTTGCTTGGATCCCCTTTTCAAGAGAAATGAGGGGTCTATTTATAGATTTCTAGAGTGACATGGCCCGTAAATATGTAAGAGATCAAGGATAATGGGGAGTGGTTGGATGGACGGCATATATTGAATTCCTTGATTATGTACCATTTGTCATACATTTGAAGGTCTTAATGATGTCAAAATTCGGCGATCTTAGGCTCGTTGGATTCGTCTCGTTGAGCCGCTCGATTCGACTATAAGCACGTCATATTTGAAAATCGTTGGGTAACCCAAATTGCGGTTCGAACCTTCCAACAGTGCTTCGGATCCTTGATTTGGACTCATTTGGGTTTTTATTTCTGAGATGTACAGTTTGACTATAAGCTTTTTGAAATCGGAGTTTGGATGGTACCAATTTTAATTTTGGAAGTTTCCAACTTGATTTTGCATCGAGATTCGTGTCCGATCAATATAATTTTTTTACGACGTATCAATTTATACAATAAATTATATACTAATAAGAGAGAAAGATATAAGTATAAGTTAGGCAAACAAAGAGATAAGAGTAATAAGGATTTAGTTCAAGTGAAGTGTATTAAGGATGAATATAAAAAAATACGTTTCTTAGAAGATGTTATTTAACAAAGGTGGATGAGATTTTTTTGCTAAACTTTTTAACGAAGAATGTGAAAATACGATTGACTTTAGTGACCTTAACATCTTAAATGAAAATAAAGATTTCTATTTTTTTCGGCGTATTAGTAAAATCAAAGTTAAAGGTCTTAAAAAAATGAAATTTGAAAAAGCTATTGGACCTGATGATATTCCAATAGAAGTGTGGAAATGCTAGGAGATGAATGCATTTCTTGGCTTACTAAACTTTTTAATATTATTTTGAAGACTAAAAAGATGTCATATGAGTGAAGAATGAGTGTGTTAATTCATATTTTTAAGAATAAAGGTGATGCACAAGATTATGCGAATTATAGAGGAATTAAGTTAATGTTTCTCAAAATCAATTTGGATTCATACCGGGTAGATCTACTATGGAAGCCATATAATTATTAAGAGGTTTGATGGACAAATATATAGAGAACAAGGAGGAAGTACATATGATATTTATTGATTTAGAGAAAGCATATGGTAAAGTTTCAAGAGAAGTGCTATGGAGAGTTCTTGAAAAGAAAGGAGTTAACAACGCTTATATTCAAATCATTAAACATATGTATGCATGAGCTATTACTTGTGTTCAAACATAAGATGGTTTGACCAATTATTTTTCTATTTTGGTTGGATTACATCAAGGGTCAGCCTCAAGCTCATATCTTTTTGCTTTAGTCATGGATGTTCTCACTAGACATTTGCAAGAGGATGTACCTTGGTGTATGCTTTTTGCTAATGATATTTTTCTTGTTGATAAGACTAGAGAGAGAGAGAGAGAGTTGAAGGTAAACTTGAATTATGGAGATCAACCTTAGAGTCTAAAGGTTTTCATTTGAGTAGATCTAAAACTAAATATATGGAGTGTAATTTTAGTAGTAATAGACCTAGTGAGGGGATTGTGCCTTTTGGCGATCAGGTCATTAATAAGAGGATACGTTTTAGATATCTTGGATCTATTGCTCAAAGTGATGGTGAAATAGATGGGGATATTGTCAGCAGAATTCAAGTTGGATGGTTGAAGTGGAGGAATGCAAAGAGCTTATAGTATGATAGAAAAGTTCCCCTCAAGAGAACATTCTATAAGATGGTGGTGAGACCTGCAATGCTTTATGGTGTCGAATGTTGGCCATTAAAAGAGAAGCATAATACTAAGTAAAGTGTTACAGAGATGAGGATGCTCAAGTGGATGAGTGGCTTTACCCTTAGATACGAAATGAGCATATACATGAAAAGGTTGGGGTAGCGCCAGTGGAAGATAAGATTAGAGAGAGTCTCCTTAGATGGTTTGGTCATATAAAATGACGGCCTTTTGATGACTCTTTTAGGAAATTAGATGTATTAGATTTGACTTATGTTAAGAAAGGTAGAGGTAGACCTAAAAAGATTTGGTTAGAAAAATATTAGAAATGATCTTTTTTTATTAGATTTAAAAACGAATTTGACTTTTAACATGACACAATGGAGAAAAAAGATTCATGTAGCCAGCCCCACGTACGGGGACATAGGCTTGATATTGTTGTTGTCATCATATTTATTTTAATTTGACATCTTCATAACACATGGAATTAAACGTACGATTTTAACACCACTTTTGTCCATAATGAATGTTTGTTTATATGAAGGTGACTTTGTCCCATTAGATTTTCTGAGTATATTTATATTATCTCGAGTTAGGCTTATTCAATTAAGGACTATATCATAAGCCGACTTGTTGATTTTTACATGAGCTCAATTGATAGTAAAAAATCCATTTTTTAGTGACCAATCTTTGAAAGTTTTACTGTTTTTTTGGTTATATATTTGCTGCATCTCTTTTGCCATTTGCTTCTTCATTTCTTCCAACAATTTTGCTTATTTCAGGTGACTATTCCTTTATAAAATAGCAGTGCGTTGCTGTCAAATTCAGCAAATTGTTCACTTCGGGATATGAAAAAATCTGACAAAAAGGTTGAAAGATCAAACAAGCCTCTAGAATGAAGATAGAATCCATGAACAGTTGTTTATAGTAGAGTTGGCTTTGATTGGTGCGAGAAATTATTCTGTGCGGTCACAGGATGTCGTCTGGAGACAAATCAGAACGCGTCACGACATTTTTTAAATTTGCTTCCGGATGATCCGGCGACTGCACAAGACAATTTCTCCATTGGTGGACATGCAAAAGGGTCATGAAGCTGCCCAAACATTTCGGCAAGAATGAGGACTCCATGCAATATAAGATGCTTTTAGGCTATTATATGTTTTTTTTAATTTGATAATATAATGTAATGAGAGGTTTAATATAGGTTTTTTTTTTTTTTTTGAAATGGTATTATGAATAAAATAAGTAAGGATATTATTGAATGATTCAAAGTATATTTAAGTTGAATAAGTTTGAAAAGATTTATAGACAAAAAGCTTGTGTCTAAAATGGTCTTTTGATTAGTTTGGTGATTGAGGACTTTGCTATTCTTTGAGAGAGGTAATATTTGAAATAGTATGCTTGTGAAAATTTCAATAGTATATTAACATAATAATAATAATAGCAATATATAATAATATAATTTTTGGCCTAAATGAGACACTCATTGAAATAAAAAAAAAAAAAGAATTAGTGATATTATATATAGTAGTTTGGCTAATAAAAATTTTTTATTGACTTTAAAATTGATGCAAATGAGTTGGAGAAGAAGTATTTTTTTATATAAATATTTAAGAATAAGATATTTAAAATTAAATTAAGTATAGGAACTAAATTTTTGGCTTATGCATTGAAGTTATGAGAGATTGATGCAAATGAGTAAATTTTATTTTATGTCAAGAAGATGTACGTTTTAATATGATTTTTATGCTTGTTATGTCATAGAACATTTGCGGCGGTAAAGAGATATATTGTTTGGTAACATATCTTCATACAAAGATCCATCACACACATAGATAAGAGAGAGTGATGCAAGATTCACAAGAGATATTAAGGTTTTTACATGCATGAAAACTCTTTAAAAGGGGAGGTTTGGCCTAGTCAAAATATTCTATTAGTGTTTGTAGTTGATTACAAATAATGCCCTTCCTCGGGGGAAGACCTTGGCTAAGTGTAGTAAATATACATCATATAGAGCACATTGCATGGTGTTGAAAGAAACTTGTAATATGAGAGTTGTTCTCAAAAGAATGTTGGCATATTCGTTTGGTTCGTAGGACCGTAGTTAGGTGATGGAGGTCGAATATGCCATAGTTGGGTTACTGACGTAAAGGGGTCCGTGGTCAGGTGATAGAGGTCGGAGGGATCATAGTCAGCGGGCGACGGAGGTCGGAGGGGCCATAATCGATGGGCGACGGTGGTTAGAGAGACAGTAGTCAGCAGACGTTGGAGACGGAGGGACCATAGTCACCAGGCAACAGAGGTTGGAGGGGATCATAGGAGTGAGACGGTGGCCAAAGGAATAATGGTCGGTGGGTGACAGAGGCTAGAGGGATCGTAGTCGGCAGGCGATGGAGCTTGAGGGGAACGAGATTGGTGGATGATGGTGGTTGGAGGGATCATATTTTACAAGTGACAGAGATTGGAGGGAATGTAGTCGGCGGGTGATGGTAGTCAAAGGGACTATAGTCGGCAAGCAACAAAGGTTGAAGGAATCATAGTCGTCGGGCGACGGAGGTTGAAGAGACCATTTTTCGCCAGCGAAGACGGTCAGACAAAAGCCTAACAGTGGTTACCAAACAGAGGTCCAATGGTGATGGTTGGGTAGAGGTTCAGCAGCGATGGCCTAGTGGTAAGGGTTTGTTGGCGGTTGTGCCGAGGTTGAGCTCCAGGATGTTTCAAGCGATTGAGCTCTCTTGAGACTCTAGCATAGGGTTTAATTCTCCAAAAGTCCAAGCCCCCTTTTATGTGGGAAGATATGACATATTTATAGATTTTTAGAGTAGCATGCCCTATAAATATGGAAAAGATCCAGGGTAAATTCTAAGTGCTCCATCGGACAGCCCATACCGATTCTGTCAATCATGTAGCATTTATTCGACATTTAAGTACCTTAATGATGTCAGAATGAAGCAATATTATGCTCTTTGGATCTGTCTCATTGAGCCTTTCGATTCGACTATAAGCATGTCATATGTATATATCATTTCGTAATCTAACTAATACTTTAGAGCTTCCAAATATGCTCTAAGCTCATAATTTGAGCTCATTAGGGCTTAGATTGAACCGATTTCTGTGTCGTTAGGTTCGTCTCACCGAGACGTTTAATTTGACTATAAATTTGCTAAAATTGGTGTTTGGATGATCCCAAAATTTAATTTTAAAAGTTATCAGTTATGATATATCTCGAGATTCAGGCTGGATTTAGCGTGCAATAATCTTCTAATCGGTCCTACAATCTCTGTGGTCAGAAAGCTGAGCGGGTGGCCTTTCCAGCACCCTACGATAGACAGCGAGTAAACGGTCCAGATCGAGCTAATTATTTGCTCGACCACCAAAACTTTTATTTTTTTTCTTAAGGATATATATAACAAAAGCTGGTCATGAATCATGATGGGGCCTTACAAATGTGAAAATACACGTGATGAATTATGAGAATATTATTGCCTAAATAATTTAGAATATTCTGTGCTTGCTAATCCGAAGTGCGACTGTTGCTTTATCCAACCAAATAGGCTCAAAAAGACATTTCAATCCCTACTAAGTACTGATTAAATTTTGAATTATTCTTCTCTGAGTACTCTTTCGGTGTCATTATAATTTCAAGCACGTTTGAGCCCTTTGCTGATGCAAAACTGATACCGCATCATGAAATTATTTTGATCGGGCACGAATCTTGAGGCAAAAAGCTAGTTGGAAACTTCAAAAATTAAATCCCAAAGTACGAGAACTCCGATTTCAGCGAGCCTACAGTCAAAATGAGCGTCTCGGAAATACGAACCCAACGACACCAAGTTCATCCCAATCCGAGCCCAAATGAGTCCGGATCAAGGGCCCAAAGCTCTGTTGGAAGGTTCAAATCGCAATTTGAGTTACCAAACGGTCTCCGATTTTAACGAGCTTATCGAATCGAGCGGCTCGACGAGGCGAATCCAACGAGCCCAAGATCACTGAATTCCGACATCATTAAGGCCTCAAAATGTCCAACGAACGGTGCATAATCAAAGGGTTCAATATCGACCGTCCATTCAAACCACTCCCTATTCGCCCGTGATCTCACACCTATTTACGAGCCATGCCACTCCAGAAAAACTATAAATAGAGTCCTCATTCTTCACAAGGGGACTCAAGTGAAGAGAGAGAAGAAGAAGAGAAGAAGGAAGAGAAGGAAGAAGCTCTTCCTCAATCATCGTCGGAGCTCTTCCTGTCGCCTGAAGAAGCCGGAATGCTGCCAGATTTTCGGGAAACGCCGGGAATTTGCAGAACTTTGTAACTTTGTGAGAAGTTGATTGTAAATCGATCGTCTTGGCTTGTAAGACGAATCAATATTTGTACTTCAAACAAATACTAGTGTAACTTTTCAACTGGGCGAGGCCCTGTGGTTTTTTTCCCTCTTTTGGGTTTTCAACGTAAAAACCTTGGTGTTCATTCTCTTTACTCTTTGCGTGCTGAATATTCGTGCAACGCTCGGACGCGAATTTACAAACTCTACCGCCGCGTATTTTCTAGCACGCAACACAAACCAAATCACAAATAAATATAATATTAAGAATGCCTGCTTAGGCTTCGTTTGAATGACTTTCTTACTATTTCTTAAAGCAGTTTTTTAATGCAAAAACTAATTTCTTTCAACTAAAAAAATATTTTAAGAAGCAGAAAGAAAGCCGTCCCAAACAATATCTTAGCCAATTCGAGGAGTATATAGTTTATTGGATCAGATTGAAGCTGAAAACAGATTAGTCAATTGAGAATGGTTGATGTAAAGTCTATAAGATCTTTATAATTTTTTATAAATAAGACATCAACTAGACAGGTGTTCGCTTAGAGTGGTGGCCGGGGAAATGATTTTGTGGGTGATCTTAAAAAGTGTTTCGGATTTACAGATAGATTTGATGATCAAACTTTTAGGCTATTAAAGGAGAAGTTTTCTTTTAAGTGAAATGAGGAGGAAATTCAAATTGATGATTTGGGATGTTAAGAAACTAATGATGGTTTTTTTTTTTGTATGTTTGGATTAGTAATTAAGGAGTTATAGTAATTTTAATCTAGTTTTTCGCAACAAGAAATTATAATATTAGGTATTTGGTTAGGATATTTTAGAGTATTGGGGAGTTGAGTTCTTGGGGGATTAATAGGATTATGGGGGAATATTTGAATGAATTTTGAAGGGATTAGAAGTGTTTTAGGGTTGAGGGAATCTAGCTAGGTTTGAGGCTAGAAAATTTGAGTCGATAAAATATATGTTTTACGTCTTAGCGTTGTACTAAGATTCAACACGTACAAATGAAAAAAGTAAGACTAGGAAAATTTTTCCCTGAAAAACCCGGAAATAGAAAAAAAACATAGGGCTTGGCCCAATTGTAAAATCCATTTAGCAAGTGAAAGAAAGATCCCCATTTCTTCACTATTGAAGAAGAGAGAGAGTACAAAGATCAAGCGTGTGTAGAGGGATAGTTTATACCAAGCAATATGGCTTAAGTTTTCCAATAAGGATTAAAGAAATAAATGCTCACAAGAGGACACATATATATATAACAATAGAGTTAAATCTTGTTAGTAATCTAGAGATGGTGGTGATTTTTTATGGCGGTCATTGGTGGCAATGATGATTGTCAATAGCAATAGTACGTGGTGACCGTCGACAATGATGGATGGAAAATGCAAGATAGTTCTCCCTATAGCACTCTTTCTCCTCCATCTCCCCTCATGTGAAGAATGAAGGCATCATTATTTTTTCAACTCAAACACTCAACAATCAACAAATTGTTCGCTTTAACCTAATGACCTCATGATTTTTTCCTCTTAGTATAACTTTAAAAGAGGTCACCCATCCTAAGATTACTCTAATATGAGGACCCTTAATTTTGGAATTTCTAATGAAATTCTAGCTATTACACCAAATGTCATATTAATGTTTGATAATTTAGCTTTATTTTGTTAAAGGATCTCATGATATCAATACTTGATCAATAATAATAATTATACTTTTTTTATAAAAAATTTTATGAAAGACTAATTTAATTTTTGAGAAAATGATCAAAATATCCGTTAACTCTTATGAAGGATTGAAATGATCCCAACTATATTAAAAAATCATTTTGATCCTTCGACTCCTTAAAGATGAATCAAAATAGTCCTTCCATGGTACTACGTACTTTGATTCCACTTTAAGGACTCGAGAGACTAAAAGATCCTTTAATATAGTTGGTGATCATTTTAGTCATTCATAAAAAATAAATAAATCATTTTGATCATTTCCTCTTTAGTTTATATCATGATAGGGTTAATAGTTATCATATGTAAGCACTAATTTCAACTCAAATCCAAAAGCTCTTTAGTCCATCCTAACATAAATTATATCACAATACTTTCATATAACTTTTTTATTAAGCTTTTTCACATCAGATGTGTACTTTTTCTTATTAGCATTCAATTCATCATAGAACTCATTTAATTTAATTTTTTTTAATTTCCTTACTGAAGAATTTCAACCCCATTCAATGCATGTGACCAAATATCATAGGCGATGGGGGGAGGCATAGCCGATTCCTTGATGTGGAAAGCCAGATGCTTGCGTTGCGTGCCTTATCTCACAACTCATATAAAGTAAGAACACCCATGCCTTAATATTCTACTTTTCCTTGCTCTCCTACTGTTTAAGGCTCTCATCGACTCAAGCAATGGGGAAATTATTAGGTTCGGACACCGGATGATATCCGGAGCCCAAAGAAAATGCGCCATACACTACAAAAAAAATGAGGCTATCGCAGCATTTTTTATGCAGCAAATTAAATAATGCTGTAATAGACCTGATGAGTTTTTTGGGTGAACGAAATTAGCAGTGAATATTTTAGGCGGGAACACAGAAAAACCGCGAAAAAACTTCTAAAAAGCACAAATAAAGCCCTAGCGTGAACTTCACCGCGCGTATAAGCCGTTTCCTCCGACTTCTGGCCTTCTCTGCGCGTGAGCGTTTCCTCCTCCATCCATTGCGACGCCGCTGAAGTTCATTGACTCCGACGCCGATCGACGGAGAAGCATACATTGACGCCGACGTCGACCCCGACGCGACGCCGAATCCCTATTCCGTCGACACCCACACCGTCCTCGCGATCCACTCCGCGTGCGACCCTCCTCTCCAACTGACGACGAGGCCATCGCTGCCGCTGAAGCCGCCGTTGACGCAGACACCGACGCCGACGCCAACGCCGCTTCTTCCATTCGTCGCCGTCGTTCGCACTTTCTTCTCCTTTAATCTGAAACTGAGCGAATTTGGGTGAGATTTATATCAGGTTTTTTCATTTTTTGTGTTGATCTTCTTTTATTGTTCCTATAATAATCAATATTTTTATGTATTGTTGCTATTTTTTTTTTAATCCAATCTCAATGATATTATATCTTCTTGTTGTTTTATTTTGTACATGGTGATTTGAATTAGGTCTTCTTGCTGTTTTGTTTTTGTTGCTGAATTACTTCTCATACTCAAATATTTCATGCCTACAATTTGATAATTAAAAAGGTAGCATGTCAAATCAAACATCAGATTTAAGAAAAAAAAACACACACAAACACAAGATTTTATCCCATTGAAAAATTTTGGTTGAAGTGTCACCCAAAGTTAAAATAACATTCAAGAAGGACAATCATAAGAAAGTAGAGTTATATCAAGTTCATCAGAACCAAGACAACTACTACAAGCTCATACTCACTCACAGACCTCCTAAAAATGGCAGGATAAAAAAGAATATACAATGGCAAAGCATAAATGATGAAGAAGATCCACATTCAAGATAAATTTACTTACAATCCATTCTCTGTGTCTCTGATGACCATCCTTGTTCAAAACATTTACAACCACAGAAAAATTATTGCATGATTAGTTTAGGTTTAAAACTTGAATGAGAGGATATTAGGAATATTTATTAGGCAACCATTTTATTGTTGTGCCATTTCTGTTTATGAAAGAATATTAGATTTTTTTTGTGTGCTTATAATATTGTACTAGGCAAAAGATTTGGACAAAAAAAATCCCACTCCATTGTAATCATAATGATGCATTCTATTAATTCTCCATGATTGCAATTGAACTTCAATATTTTGAACAGATTAAAATAAAGATTATTAGTTTATCAATTGTAATTCATGAATCATGCAATTATTTTCATACCATATTTTGTTGCATTTGAATAAAGTCTACATGGTCCATCGTTTAAAGGCATGCTTATTTATTTTTAATTTTTTAGAATTTAAAGCTGACATTATTAAAAATATGAACTAAAATAGTTTCTTTATTATTTTCAATGGTTAAACATTGCAGTGAATTTTAAAATGAATAAGAGTTGGATAAACAAGTCAAGATGGAGTCGTGAATACAGCAAAGGAGTTGAAGATTTTTTAAATTTTGCTAGTCGTAGTAAGAATCAATCAGGAAAGATATTATGCCCATGTAAATCATGCATCAACAGATACTTTCATTCAATACAGCGGTTTCTAAAGTGCTGCTAAAGCCTTTCTACAGCAGCACTTTTAAAACTGCTGCTAAAGCCTTAGCAACGATCGCAGATGTGGCGGATATGCAGCAGAATTTAAACCGCTGCAAATAATTTTGCAGGTGTTTAAACCGCTGCTGTAGGTTAGTAAAAGTGCTGCGAAAGCCCAATTTATTAGTAGTGATATCACCCTCTACTCGGTACTGAGCTCTGTATGAGCACAGTACCGAGTAGTACTGAGCTCGGTACAACGTACTGTGAAGTACCGAACTTAGCATTTCACAGTACCGAGTTCAGTATTACTCGATATTGTGAAGTATCGAACGATAAGCTGTATCCGATCTCGAAGCAATGGGGGTGAATAAATAGGCAAGGGACCAATTAATTATTCTTCTTCTGCTCGCAATGAGGCTCTCTTACTGCCATCAAATTCAACGACAGCTTGACAAGTGTTGTAGATTGCCTGCATTTGGAAAGTTCACCGCCGTTCTATAAATATATAGTACATTGATCGGTGCTTCAATCTTGGTGGGTAGTGCATATGATGACCACACACGTTCAATATTTGATAGACACGTTATTCATGTTCTTTGTTATTTGAAGAGGAATCTTTTGTGAGAATATTTTATTGTGAATGAATGAATGAGTTTTAAAGGTGTTTGATTTACATTCATTTAGGTTTTATTTGGGATGATTTTTTCACTAACTTTTTAAATAATTTTTTAGTATAAAAATTAAAATTTTGTATTAAAAAATTATTTCAACGAGTAGAAATAAAGCTATTCCAAATAAAGACTTAGGTTTCAATCGGGACGGTTTTCTTTATACTTCTTAAAATAGCTTTTTAGTAAAAATTTTATACTAAAAAACTGTTTTAAGAAGCAGTAAAAAATCCGTCCCAAATGAGGCTTCGTTTGGGACGACTTTCTTACTTTTTAGGACAAAAATCTCTTGAAAGTAAGAAAAAGCTGTCCCAAACGAAATCGTAGGATTCGTTTGGGACGACTTTAATAATGCTTCTTAAAGTAATATTTTAGTACAAAATTATAATTTTTGTATCAGAAAACAGCTTTAAAAAGCAATGAGAAAGTCATCTCAAACAAAACCTTAGTGTCCTTAATAGTAAAATTTTAAATATAGAACAAATAATTTTATGGTTTATTATAATACATTTTGAATTAAGATATTTTAAAATAATTTTTTTTTATTTTGAAAGAATAATTATATTTTAATGATTTTTTTATATAAAGAATTTCTTTTAGACTTACCTATCACATTTTATGTGATTCATATAATATCACCTACCTAAATACTTGATCGTTATAAAATTCGTAACTATCATCTGAATTTTATAAAATTATTAACTATCACCTTTAAGTATTATATAAAGAGATGATTGTATGGTATTTGAGGATAACTGATAATTAAAAAGAGAAAAAAAGAAGGGAAAATGCATATTCCAATCAAGAGAGAAAATCAATTTTTTTAGGTCCTTGTGAGGAAAAATTTATTAGGAGCGGAGTGTGCACCGTCCGCACAAATAATGGGTACCAAGTGGTACCTAGCTGGGTACCCTATGCTTATGTGCGGACGGTTCTCTCTGTCCGCACTCCGCACCTAATAATCTCTCCCTTATGAGAGGGACTTCATCTCCTTCAAAAAAAAAAGAAAAATAAAATTTTGTTAGTTTCGATTCTATAAAAAGAAGCCTTCTTTTTTAATAAATAAATACTTACATTTGACTACTACAAACAATAATAGAAGAAGATAAAAACCAATTGTTATCCCTATTTAGGCATTATCTTGGCTTAGTTGTGTTCCCATCTCTATTCATTTTGTTCAAACTTTTTATGAAGGAACTTCTTTATGTATCCTTTTTCTTTTAATTTGATAGAATATCTTACTTCTATGCGGCTATATACGTAGGTGAATTATATTGAATATCCTATATTGGATCTTATATTCGTGATTTCTAATATACTTAGGGTCTATTTAAGATAGTTGATCAACGGGTTTGTTTTACAAATAACATTCATAATTTTGTATAGCTATTGTTTTCTTATTGTTGTTTATCAAAAATTTCTATGGTGGAAAGTTACACTGATAAACCATAATAGCTAAGTTATTTTTTTCATGATAACTTTACAATCAACTTTATAAAAAGCTACAGTCCTCCCAAATAGGAGAAATTATTCGGTGTGGATTCCGGACGTAGAAAATCGTCCGAATTGCTTAGTATTTGTTGCTTATTTATTATGTATTTTAAAATACACAATAAATAAGCAATAAATATGTATCAAATCAACAAAATGCAGTAAATACTCAATAAAAACTCATCAAATACTCACCAAATACTCACTACGAAGAATTCGATGAGTATTTACTACATATCAACAAATACACTATAAATACACAGTAAATAAACAACAAATACACAACAATTCGAACTATTCTCGACGACGTCCAAAATCTGCACAGAATAATTTCCCCAAAAATAGACTCTTAATCTTATCCATTCATTTAATTTTATTCAAAACTTAACTATCATCCTAACATCTTATATATGTGCAAAGTCCATAAAAATATCTCGTAATTAAATCAACAAGAAACCTAAATCTAATAACATCAAAGAAAAGTTAGCCAAACATATCATTACTCTTTGGGAAACTTAGTTGTTTTCGCATATCACATTCACAAAAATATCTCTTATCTTGTTAGAAAAATGAAATAAAATAAAGCATCAGCATTCTCTCAGAATCTTCAAAACTCTGAGGTGGATTCCATTCTGTGCGTCACTTTCCATTTTTCAGCAGTAGTTTTCTGGTATTAATTAAGCGTACGTCGACCTGTTTGGAATTCTGTGTCTGGCTTTAAATTGGGAGTCTTTCAGTTGCCGAATTAAGCTTTAAATTTTGGTGCAATTTTAGTTTTTGTTAGCAATCTTTTTTCTTTTTTTTTTACAAAATCAAACATAACAAACAATTAATATGTAACTGTTGACTTTAGATTTGCAATTGCAGCTGCAAAATATAATACCGTATGTATTTTCATAAGTTCTGTGCAATTCAAAAAGTATGTTTCTAATTAACCAATTTATATTGAAGTTTTCATAAAATTACATTAAGTAAATTAAAATCGCGTTTATTTATAATATTATTTCATATAGTTCATGCATCAATCAACGTGCAGATTTAGGTTTAAGTTGGGACTGTTTTTTTATTATTCTTTCTAAAATAAAAATTTTTACAATAATTTTTAATTAAAAAAGTTGTACTAAAACACTTCTTTTTTTTTTGAGGAATTTTTGGGGCATTGCAGCTGCAAAATATAATACCGTATGTATTTTCATAAGTTCTGTGCAATTCAAAAAGTACGTTTCTAATTAACCAATTTATATTAAAGTTTTCATAAAATTACATTAGTAAATTAAAATCGCGTTTATTTATAATATTATTTCATATAGTTCATGCATCAATCAACGTGCAGATTTAGGTTTCAGTTGGGACTGTTTTTTTATTACTTTCTAAAATAAAATTTTTTACAATAATTTTTAATTAAAAAAATTGTACTAAAACACTTCTTTAAGGAGCAAAAAGAAAGCCTCTTTCTTTTGGGATGGCTTTCTTATTGCTTTCTAAAGTAACTATTTAGTACAAAATTTTGTAGTTTAGTAACTTTTTAGTACAAAATTTTTTAGTTTAATTTTTTTTTTTTGTATTAAAATGCTATTTTAAAAAGCATTAAGAAAGCCTTCTCAAATGAAGCCTTAGTTGAATTATTGAAACAAAGGCTTGAGTTTCTTTTTTTCTCTTAGATTTTATTTGGGACAGTTTTCTTAATACTTTCTAGTATGAAAAATTCTTAAAAGTAACGAAAAAACTTTTGTACACTTTTTGAGTATTTAATTTAGTATTGCAATATGCATGCTTTAAGGATGACGGTGACAATTAGACGATGGTGTATGAGTGGCAAAGCTTGCGTGACAATAGCTAGACTAGGGTGATTGCTAGCACTGAACACTCCATTGGATTGCGCCTCGTGTTGATTCCTTTGACCATAAATCATTTTGTCATCATTTAAGTGCTTTAATGATCTCAGAATTGAGCTATCATAAGCTCATTGAATTTCTCTGAATGAGGTGCTTGTTTTAATTATAAGCCTGCAAAATTCGAAAATCATAGTTCAGTTAATGCCATGAAGTTTCTTCAAATGCTTGACTCAAGCTCATTTGAAATAGAGGATCAAATCATTTTTGAGGTTGTTGGGTTTGTTTCATGAAGATATTTAGTTCTATTATAAGTTAGCTAAAATCAAAGTTCGAATGATCCTAAATTTAATAAAAAAAATTCTAATTCAAATATTACATCAAGATTATGCTTGATTGGATGGATGATGTATAAAAAATAAACAAATAACTTTATAATCACCAACTTAGATTTCGTTTGGTATAGCTTTCTTAATGCTTTCTAAAGCAACTTTTTAGTAGAAAAATTTATAGTTAAAGAAAATTTTGAACTAAAAAACTGATTTATAAAGCAATAAGAAAGGAGTCCCAAACGAACCCTTAATACAAAACCTCAAACCACCCCAACCCTCACAAACAATCAAGTCATACCTCTTAGTGCCTGTGGATCAGTTTGTGAAGGATTTGCAACAACTTTCATCACCAATTCATCGCAAATTCATTGCAAACCTGTAGTACCATTGCAATGTATCTACAAATTCATTGAAAAGCTGAAGGAACCTTTAAAGTAGTCATGGCATTACCATTGCAAGCCTGAAGGAATCTTTAATTTGGTCATGGCATTAGCCATAAAGCCATCATAATCTAAGCCATATAATACAATAGTGTTGTCTACCAAGTGCAATAAAGGAGGGTGCCATAATCGTTAGACCAAGTGTATCGATGTTATAAATCTAAATAAAATAGTTGATTATATGCATTGACATGTCACAAAAAAAAATTCACCCAATCAACCACAGATCTCAATATGATCTTTGGATTGGAATTTTTTTATTTCAAAACCAACTAAATGGCAATTTTAGCAAACTTATAGCTAACTAAATATCATAATAAAATGAGTCCAATGAAACCAAAAGCAATTAATTTGATCTGAGTCTAAGCGAGCCCAAATCAAACACTTGGAAGGAGCTTTGGTTGATGATCGATCATTGCCAATAATCGTTGTCACCCAATTGTCATTGACCAACATATGTTATTCAATTTAAATTTTCTCAACTATGATCACTTAATTATTGTCGCCCAACCATGACCTCTTGACCACCATGACAAGAATACTACTATCTTGACTAAGGTCTCTAGACCATTGTTGAAAGATTGCAGTCCCCCGACAACCATCTCCTAACTATTATATCTCTCCAATTTTATTTCCAATAACATTGATACACAACATCACTTATAAAGCTAATAAATGTTTACGATGCACACCATCACCTATATGGTAGATGCATATCATTGCCTATAAACTTGATGCATGCCATTAACATCAAGGTTGACGCTTGCTTACTTCATCATTTATCATAATTATTCACATTATTGATACATATCATAAGATATAAGATTGATACATGTCATGGAGTCCAACTTTGACTCCCGTTATCAACACTAAAATTTATATTCTTAGTATCTAGATTTTAATCCTTAAAGCATTTGGGGGGGGGGGGGGGGGGGGGGGGGGGGGGGGAAATTATTATTAACTTGATGAGACAAAAAAATAAGTACATATGAATAAAATAAAATAATTATTTTATTCTATAAAATGACATTATTATTAATTTTAAAGTTTTAATATTTTTAATTAAATATTATTTTTTGATTATTTGTATTTTATTTTTAATTTTTTTCTTACATTTTTATGTGAAATTGTAACTGGAATTTCTTAGGAAATTAATTTATTTGTTAATGAATTTTAAAAAAATCTTAAAAATAAGGCTACTCTAATACAATTATGAATCTTTCTAACAAATATTTTTTGTTATTCAATCAAATGAAGTAATCCAATCATTATCATATAACGAGTTGTGATACAAATATGAATAAAATGATAATTGCTATTCTCATTAATTATTTATGAAAAGAATGTAATGATCATAAATTTACCAAAAATTCCCTTTTGTTTAAATATTGGCATGTCTTCCTCTTCGGTGCTTCATTTTCTCATTCGCCTGTAGTGCATGCATGCTTCGTTTTCCCTTCACTCCTCTCTCGTAAATCGCGTGAACAAGCCCAAACGACAGAAGCATTTACTTATGATTTTCTTTTGAGTTGGTTATTAGTCATTAAGGCAGATATTTATGTATTATAACATTTCAGATGAGATAGAAAATATAACTATTTTAATTCCCCCCCCCCCCCCCCCCCCTAAATAAAATTTATCGTTCTGCCACTGCCTCAAAGGATAATGATTGAAAATACTTTAACATGATCACTTGAAGATGACAATGCCTTAAGACTCTTCTAACTCTCATTATATTATTTATCATTAATAGTTTATGTCTATAATATTATATCAACATCTTCATAAATTAAGGAAAGAAAATGATTTGTAACATATGACATATACTAATGAAAAATTTTAACAAGATAAATTAATACTTCTATAAGAAATAAGCTTCTAAATATTTATATCAAGCAAACAACTCTTCTCTTATATGTCATCTTTGAATGTTCTTTTATTATTTATGAAGAAGAAATATAGTACATTTTGAATATTTATTATTTATTTCAAATATAATAAGGAGATAATTAAGAATCAATATCTATTAATTAGAATTGATGATTTATTTAATTAGCTACAAGCACGTCATTATTTTGTAAAATAGAATCGAGGTAGTAATATGTTACCATCCATAGGACACTAAATTAAAATTGTTATGCATGTTAAGTGCATGAGCACTCAATCAGATTATTAGTATGTATTATAAATTTAGGGAAATAAATATTCAAGTTTCATTAATGAAAGAACTAGGCAATACTATAGTAAAGAGGAAGATGGTGCTTTCTTGATTATGTTCTCTCTAGCTTTTTGATTTCATAAGTCTTACTACATAATATATAAAACTCTCTGCTCTATGCATAAAGATCTCTTAAATCCAAACTTTGAATCTTTACATCTCTCAATTGTCCTATAATATTTATCCGAATAGACATTAAATGTTAGTCCAAAGCTTAAAATAATTAATTGCAATATATGGCTATAACTATATCACAAAATGAACTATATGACATCATGATAACACAATATGAAGATATATCATAGATTATGGTGCCCTTTTTTTAATTAATGTTGTTATGCTAGCATATTAAATGCCAAATAATATTCTTCTCAATCATGGAGTCACTTGGCTCTTTCTAAGATATTTTTTAGTTCATCTTGACCTTTAAGAGATTTCTCTTGACAATGCATAAGTTTTTTTTGTTGTTGCTTTTGTAATAATAGGACCAAATTGGTATGGGTTCTTACCCACGTGAGAGCCAACCAACCCTCCCGCTCCCCTCTTCGCATGCAAACTGCCAAACCAAAGCCGAACGTCCCTCGTGCGACTTCTCTCTCTCTCCAATCACCATAATCACGCGATCCTCTTGCCTCCTCTCATGATTTTTTTGGCTCTTGACTCTCCTCTTGCCATTTAAAGCTAAGGGAGGATAGGCTATCGCTTTTTTTCCTTCCATTGCCTCTCAACATTAAAGCTAAAAGGAGGATAGGATTAAATGAAAATTATAAAAAAATTACACATTTCAAATAATTAATTTATATAACTAACATCAAATAAAAATTATAAACTAACAAATCTTATGTAAATTGAAATATTAATATACATAAAATAAATAAATATTATAATTTTATAGTATTATCTAAAATTTAACGGCATAATTTTTAAATAAACAAAATTTCGACGTCCTAAAGAAAATCGCCAGCGGAATAATCGGCCAAAACATTTCGCCACCAAAAAGAAAAAAAAAAAAAAAAAACGCAGGCGAAACCCTCGAGCAAGCTAGTTTATAATATAGAATTTATGAGGGCTGTCTTCGTAAGAAGTTCCGAGACGGCACTGCCGCCCGAGAACTTGTAAGGTCGAGAGGCTCGAGATGGGGACCAAGCTGCGGAGACACGGAGCCGCCCTTCTCTCTCCCCCATCACCTTGGAGCTCATTAATTAGCTTAATTACATCCCCAATCCTTAATTAATTATCTTAATTGCACTGTTCACACTCCACTTCTTCTCTTAACCCAACTTAATTACTCTTTAGTTAGCTGTAACCCACGACACCGTCCTCCATTTATACCCCCTCCATTCGCCCCTTCTCCTTCGTCTTCTCTTCGTTTTGCTTTCTTCCTCGCTTGCTTGCTGGCTCCCCTGGATAAGGACGTACAGAAATAGTCGATTAAACCAGAAATAAGAGTGATTGGATTGGAATTTGCTTTGGATGAGCGATCGGCGATGAGCTGCAACGGGTGTCGAGTTCTTCGAAAGGGATGCAGCGAATCCTGCGTTCTTCGGCCATGTCTTCAGTGGATAGAGAGCCCTGAGGCTCAGGGTCACGCCACCGTCTTCGTAGCTAAGTTTTTCGGCCGGGCCGGACTCATGTCTTTCATCTCCGCCGTCCCCGAACCGCAGCGTCCTGGTAAAACCCTAATCCGAACAAATTTTTATCGCAGATCTGCTTCGATCGATTCTGACTACGTTCTATGTTGCAGCGCTGTTTCAATCTCTTTTATATGAAGCTTGCGGGAGGACTATTAATCCGGTGAACGGAGCTGTAGGGCTTTTGGCGACAAGGAATTGGAATCTCTGCCAGGCAGCGGTTGAAAAGGTACTCCGTGGTGGGACACTCTGCCCGCTGCCGGAGCTCACCGGAACCCATGCTGGAAACGTATTTACGGAGGCGGACGGAGACGGGGAAATCTACGCCAAACCGCGAAACGGATGGCCCCCTTCCTTCTCCGCGGCTAAGCGTCGAAAGGTAGCTATCGTCGGAGATCGATCGCAGCCACCGTGCGATCTCGACCTTTGCCTTACGCCGCGGTCCCCTGCCGCCGCCGGCAGGGAAGATAAACGTCGGCCATTATCCCCGTCTATGAATTCTGAGGAGTCGTTACGACTATGGAAGATAGCTTCCATGATCGCCGGCCGAGGCTTCTGAATCTCTTAGTCTGATGAAACTCTTCAGGATTTTTCACCGAAGAGTTTCCGGCAATAGAAACCTACTGAGAATCTCGATGTCTGTGTGAGTTTGTGTGCGTTTGTGCGTTAATTTGCGGGTGAAGTTTTGGTGTCTCTTTTTAGAGGCTGTGAGGCTTTTTTTTCTCCCTTTCTTGTACTACCACGGCGAGGATTCCTGTTCGGAAGATGATATCGCCGCCCTTTTAAATAAATAGATGAATAAATAATTACTTTATTCATCCGTATTCATTCCAAATATTGCATAGTTTCGGTCGATTGAAAGACTGCTTAAGCTCAATTATTGAAGCTTAATTACGTTGGGTTCATAAGTTTGTCTGTGTAAAAGTAAACCCTTGGCTGATGACAGCCTGACGCTATGAAGATATTCATTGAAGTATATTTCTTTTACATTTGATAGCTTTGTGGGAATGATAAGCTCAATTCAGGTGATATTGGATGGGTTTGATGAGTAATTTTGCTCTTCACTGCATTGAAAGTTTAAGAGGTTTCGTTTTTGGACAGTTTCCTTACTTTTTTAAAAAGCAGTTTTTTAGGTTTTTCTTTTTAGTTAGAAATTTTGTAAGAAAAAAATTAGATTGTTCCACAGGAACCCTTAGGGTCTATGGTTTTATGGCTGCTTTGCTTTATAAATAGTAATCACAAGATGTAAGTGTACGTGGCGACATATTATAAGCTACCTGATGTAGCTCTACGTCAGGTAACCTGACGGAATAATTTTTCCATATACATACTTCTAGATTACATTTGTGATATACATAAATTTAATAAATTTATATACATTATATACATAAATTTTAAATATAAAATTAATAATCAAAGCTCTCAACTAACAAATAAGATGAGCTGCCTATAAAAAATAAAGGTTTTAAAATACGCACAAAGGCCTATAGGCCACCTGAACTTCTGGTGAAGCACAATTACTCCTCATAGCTTAAATAAGATGAGCCTTTTTAAATTCATTTAAATGATATTTTTAAAGATGCTTTTCTTATTAAAGGATTTATTAATAATTTATGTCGTGTTTGACAGTGTTATATTGCGCTGTACTTTGTTATATATTATTTTATCATGTTATGTTGTGATGTCTGATAATTAGATATTTATATGATATAAAATTATTATTGATTTTTTTGACTGAATTGTAATGACTCAAAAATTACAAAGACAGGTGAATATTAATAAATAATATGATGATATTAAAATGCTAATTAAGCTAAGTAAGTATAAATCATTAATGCTTGATTAAAAATAGGTATTTTTTAAAATTTTAAAATTAAAAAAGAGGATTAATTAAGCAAAATAATTGTTAAGAGTTTACTTTAATTTAATACTTTTTGTTGAGACTTAAATAAATAATATTTTATTATTTAAATATAATTAAATTATTAATCATTATTGTGACAATTGACATGGGCCGGAGCTACGATAACAAAGATCAAATGATAAGCATTTGCTCGAAAGAATGAGCCGATTGGTCTCATAAATGCAGACGATGATGTAGGTGTGCTAATAATTTAGGAGGCGACATCCACGGCAGTTGGGGGATTCAATAACAAGGAAATGAAGGATTGAAATTTGAGAGACTTGAAAAATAGGGGTTTTAAAGGGCCAAATGAAGACAATGATATTTCCTAAATCAAGAAAAGCTAAATGAAGTACTGATTAGGAGAGAGAGACTGACATATCTCAATTGTCATGCATTTCATATTTTTTGTTTATTTTTTCTTGTTTAAGTTAATATCATTATAATTTCTTGAATTATCAAGAAAATATCTCTTGATTGTTTTTCCTTATTCATTGGAGAGATTGATGAATTTCTTGGCGTAAATTCTTATATTTGCTTGTGAATTGTTCAGATTACTTTCAAAGAATATTTGACCTTGTTAATAGTTATTTATGTTTTTATGTGATGAATAAGAACTGTGTAGGAGATGTTAGCCTTTTGCATCAATGAGCAAAAAAAAAAAAAAAAAAAACAAAAAAACAAAAATTCAAGGTGGAGACCTTTAAGAGAAACATCTATTAGTAACTTTGGATCTTCTCATGGAATTTGATGTGCTTCAGAAGAGATTTTTAAAACTGCTACTTATAAGTCTCTCATTCTTTTTGGAAAATCCTAGAACGATGGGAGGAGTCCTTGATGATTCTTCTGTTGATAATGAGATATTTGATGAAAAGTCTAGCTTGATGGCCAATGTTGTAATTAGTACTATTAAAGAGCTAGAATTAGGTATGAGCTTAATGCTTAAGAGTTATGGGGAAGACTTAATAGAGAACTATATCATAAACTTATTGAATGTGCATGATGATCTTATAATAGTTGATGTACATGTAAAGATATTAGTTCTCATCATAAAGATCAATTATAGATAATTTGAATCCTTGGAATATTATGATGTTAAATAATTGCTTCAGTTACTTGTGAAGATTCTTGACAAGAATTGATAATGAGAAAGTTTGTTCATTCATCAAATATTTATATTATGCTAAGAATTTTTCTTAAATACAAAATCAAACTATTACATGCTAAAAATTTGTATAGATAGATAGAGTTTTATGTCCTAGTGTTACTTAAACATTTGTACACACACAAATAAAAGAAAAGAATACAAAAGACACTCGAGTTATTACAAAAAAAAATCTAAACAGATAAAAAATCATAGGTCCTAGCCCAATTAAAATAATTCACTATATATTTGAAGTTACAGAAGACCGTTTTCCTCATAATTGGAGAAGAAAAATAAAATTTGGAGTATTTATTGGTATTATGTAGTTATACTAGAGATTGTGGGAGTAAAGACATGATGATGACAGACGGAATATGACAGTCGGATGAGCGCTATAATCAAGTATTGGAATGTGCACTTGGATAAGGCTTAAATTGATCTAACATGTTTGACCTAGCTAGTTATTTTGGTCATGTCAAATTCGTCTTGTTGGGCAACTCGATTTAACTAAAAGCATGTAAGGTTCAAAAACCATCTGATCCTCTAATTAATATCCTAAAATTGCTGATTAAACTTCAACCTAATAATTTGGGCTTCCTCAAACTTCATTTGAGATATTTTTTTTTACAACTTGTTAAATCACTTTTATAATAAATTTTTTTAACAACAAATAAACTGCGACTAAAAACTGTCCTGTACAACTTTTTTTGGGTCTCATATTAGATTATCTTTTATATCATTGTTCTCGTTTCAACGAATATTTAGTTCAACTATTGATATATCATAAAAAATTTTGTCTTAATCGGGCACAAATCTTAAAGCAAAATCAAGTTGAAAACTTCAAAAATTAAATCCGGGACAATTTGAACTCTGATTTCAGCAAACTTATAATCGAACTGAACGTCTCGGAAATACGAACCCAACGACACCAAATTCAACTCAATCTAATCACAAATGAGTCCGAATCAAAGACCCGAAGCACTATTGGAAGGTTCAAGCCACGATTTGGATTACCAAATGGTTTTCCAAATATGGCATGCTTATAGTCAAAACAAGCGACTCGATGAGACAAATCCAACGAGCCCAAGATTATCAAATTCTGATATCATTAGAGCCTTCAAATGCCTGATAAATGATCCACGATGAAGGGATTCAATATCGGTCGTCCATCCAAACCACTCCACATTTGTCAGTGATCATCCTATTTACGAGTCATGCCACTCTCAGAAAACTATAAATAGTTTCTCATTTCTCTTAAGAGGGGACCTAAGTAAGAAGAAGAATAGAAGAGAAGAGAAGATAAGAAGAGGGGGGATGAAACTCATCCTCGACCACCACCGGAGTTCCATCCGGCTTTCAAGTGACGCGGGAATTCAACCCTACTTTCAAGAGATGCCGGATTTCTGCCCGACTTTCAAGTGATGATGGAGTTCTACTCGACTTCCAAGTGACGCCAGAGTTCCGCTCAACTTTCAAGTGACGCGGGAGTTCTGCTCGACTTCCAAGTGACGCCAGAGTTTCGCCCGACTTCCAAGTGACGCCGGAGTTCCATATGACCTCCAAGAGTTGATTATTGTAATCTGATCGTCCTAAATTTTAAGGACGAGACAGTCTATTGTAACTCAAGCAAATACTAGAGAAATTCTTTCAATTTGATGTGGCCTCTTGATTTTTCCCTTTTCGGGGCTTTCCACGTAAAAATACTAGTGTTTTATTTCTCTTATGTTTGTGTGCTGGATATCTATACAATGCTGAGATAAAAAATTCTAACTCTATCGCCGCATATATTCTATTATGCAATAACTACACATTTATGGAAGCATAAATTAAATGACTTTTAAAAATTTTTTAATATAAATTAAATTATCTTAAACCATATTATTTTTCCTAAAATTTTATTTTTTAAAAATTATTTACACCGCAAATGAATCAATAGGTATTAAGCACCTTAAAAATATTCTCGAAAGGGTCAGTACATGCAGCTTCGGTGGATACCTTTTTAACCGGTCTAATGTAAATGCAATGGCAGTATGCCACGGCCCTCTGAGTACGGCGGACTCGGCAACCAGGCACCGCATAGTCCTCCTTCTCCCACACCCAATCCATAGCTAACACGCGTCCCGTCAAATATAACACCGACCTCTCATGCTAAATAATCCCATTTCTACGGGTCTCTTTGCAATTATCCCCAACCTTTCACGATAAAGTCTGCGGGGATTGGAAATTAGAACCAGATCTCGTAAACACGAATCTCTGCCGTCCAATGCGTGTCGCACAGGATAATACACGGTCGATGCGTTGTCCGCATTGTATGGGCGAGAGAAGCGTTGGCGGGGATGGAAAGGAATCTAGTATTATAAGTGGGGCCTTGGTGTGAGCGGGGAGAGGGGCAAAGCAAGAGACGAACGGGTGTTTAAGGCCGTAGGCGTCGCTGTCAGTGCACCCCCACCCACGCCCGGTGGCGGGACCCACGGTCGTGTGCGGCGCATATCATCGTCGTTTTCGCTTCTCTTTCTCTCTCATCGTCTGCTAATGCTTATCGTGGTGGATGACGTTGAGCTGCGGGCCCCCCTTTGGCTGACACTATACGGCCCGTCGTTTAGTAACTTAGCTTAGGGCTGTAAAAAAAAAAATCGTCGGGTTAATTAATTCAAATTTTTAAATTTTTAAATGATTAAATTAAGCATTGAATATTAATTCAAATTTTAGTAATTTTTACACGATTAAATTAAGAAATCCAACATAATTATGAATTTTTAATCATTTATTTTATTAAATTGATCAAATAAGACTGAATCAGTCCTAATTTTCAAAAGGATAAATTTATAAATAATTATTAGTAGATATATCAGGAGTTTAAGGGGACAACACTAATAGACTAGATCATAGAATCAAAGGGGTTCTGCCACTGAGCTCATTCAAATTTAGCTAATTTACACATTTAATTAAATGAATGAAAAATCCATTTATTAAATTATTTTTAAATTTATGCAGAAATTAGAATTAATAATTTAATAATATTTTAATGACATAAAAAAGTAAAATTAGCTTTTAAAAATTTAAAGTAAATAAAAATGGGTCAGAATATTCTGACCCAATCTTTTTTTTTATGAAAGTTTGAGTGGGGGATGAGGCGCAGAGAATTCGGGGTTTCGCAGCGCCTCGCCGCGTTTCCAGGGAGAGCGGGAGTGGGCGGTGGGTCCCGGTGCGGAAACCAGCGGTGGATATGGGTGGGAGGCCCGCCCACTTGCCGGAGTTTTTCGCCGGTTTTTTTAACTTTTAGGCTCCCAGTTGCGCGTGTTGGGCCGTGGGAGGCGGGCTCCACCACTGCTCCGTCCTCCCCATTTCTCAGCAGCTTCAGGAATCATATTCCGCCACACAGAACCTCCCCACCGTATCGCACTATTACCACTACCGTGTGGCTTGTTATGGCGGTCGTCTATCCTAATATATCTGAGCTTCAAATAAAAAATTATTCTCCTAACAGATATAAAATAATATAAAGTAATCCCACATGAGATTTTTAATTGGATAATAGGATAAAGAAGAAAAGCTGTAGCCGTTTCTGATCCAAACGCAAACTTGAAGCCAAGCACTCCACGGCTACACCATTTATAATATATATATATATAAAGGCTTCATCTTTTATGTTTTGACGGCTTATCTTTTAAGTTCATGCATCCGACGCAGATTTGATAAAAGAGGGGAAACTAAAGATAAGTGAATTGTCATATTTATTTTTTCTGATAAATGATTCAAATTGAGTTAGTAATATGAATAAGCACATATAGATAGGTTGATTGGGAGCTTGAGCTATTCGTATTGATAGTTTTTTAATACAAATTTTAATTTTTATATGAGAAAATTGCTTTAAAAAATAGTATGAAAGTTGTTCTGAATGAAACCTAAGAGATCATGTGTTTGAAGCTTACATATGTAGTATATTGATAAATTTACATTTACTTTGCTCAAATATCTCAATAAAAAGGTTGATAATATGTTATGTAATCAACTTTCTTGTATAAAACTGTTTTAAACTAAAAATTTTGTACTAAAAAACTACTATAGAAAGCATTAAGAAAGCAGTTCCAAACGAAGCCTAAGAGTTCTTTTGAGACGGATGCAATTTTTTATAAAAGTTTATGTATAAAGCGGTTTTTTAAAACCTGTTGTAGAAACAGCTTTCTAGCACAAAAAAATTAAAATTAGTTAAAAAATAGTGACCAATATTAAGTGTACTTTAACAAAACTATCATATATCTTAGATCTTGGTTTATTGGGTGGATTCCAGATTATGGCACCTAATTGTTACTAAATATATTTATGCTTATCCCTATGTGGCCTCTTCTTTCTTTTTTTGAGAAATGATAGTATTTACTAAAAGAATAGGTTATTATATTTAATTTTTGGAGCTTTATAAAAAAAAAATACAATAAATGCCTATAAAAGTTTTAGTGCAATTGGTTATGTAGAAAACATGCAGGTCAGGTTGGAAGCTATTCTATATGCAAGAACTTCTATTGTGCTTGAGTTAAGAGGGTGAATAATGCCCTTGACAAGTTTTCTTGATGTGGATCTCATGTTGGCTTTTGCAAGTATTATAGATGAGTAGCTGAGGAGTGGTGAGAGGCTTGATAAGTAGGAAAGCTCATGAGTCCTTGAGGGTGAGATCACAATACTATGTTAATATTGCTCTCTCAAAATCTTGGTGATTTTAACTTTATTGAGCATTAGATTGGTTCATGATCAATGACTTACTAAATAAGATTTATGCTTCATTTGAGACAACTTTCTAACGGCTTATTAAAGTACCTTTTTAGTATAAAAATAAAAATTTTTGTACTAAAAAGTTGCTTTAAGAAATAGTAAGAAAGTCATCACAAATGAAGCCTGAGCTTTCCTAATAATTTGATCAATCAAACTCAAATGCAAGAGTATACAAAACACAATCATAATTACAATTAAATGACTATACAAATATTCATATGTATTTCATTCAATACAAAAGATACCTTCCATAGGCTAATATTAAACTTTTTATTGAATGTACTTGATGTATCATCAAAATATTATGTTGATCGGGCATGAATCTCGAAGCAAAATCAAGTTGAAAATTTCAAAAAAATTAAATCCAAGATCATTTGTGCTCCGATTTCGGCAAACTTATAGTCGAACTGAATGTCTCGGAAATACAAACCCAACGACACCAAATTCAACTCAATCCAAGCCCAAACTAGTCCAAATCAATGACCCGAAGCGCATTTGGAAGGTTCAATCCAAAATTTGGATTACCAAACGGTTTCCAAATATGGCGGCTCGACGAGACAAATACAACGAGCTTAAGATCGTCAAATTTTGATATCATTAGAGTCTTCAAATTAAATGTCTAATAAATGATCCACGATTAAGTGATTCAACATCAGTCATACATTCAAACCACTCTCAATTTACCCCTGATCTTCCTCATATTTTTTAGTCATGACACTCTCAAAAAATCATAAATAGATACCTCATTTCACATAGAAAAGGACTCCCACATGAGGGGAAGAAGGAGGCCCAAGCAAGAAGAGAAGAGAATGAAGCAAGAAAGAGAATGAAGAGATTCCTCGTCCACCGCCGGATTTTCACCCGACAGCCTACCGATGCTGTAGTTCTGCCCAAATGCCATCTAACGCCAGAGTTCTTCCCTATCGCCGAATGACGTTGTACTTCTACTCAACAACGGACCTCCGCTCCTCGCCTGATTTCTACTTGATGTCGGACTTCTACCTAACATCGGAGTTCTGCCCGACCATCGACTGTCGTTAGACTTCTACCCGATGCTGTGTAACATCCCAGACATCAATAAATCATAATGAGATCATAAGAACAGTACTGTACACATGCAATTCAATACAATAGTCTTACTGAACAAGTACAATCACTGGCTATTAAGGCGTTTTTCAATCTTATATCTTATATTTTGTATCTTGTATCCGTTGGCTCAGTAAAAAGAGCCATCACTCTTTGCCCGTCGGCATAGTATTCATCTCCTTATGACTCTCTTCAGTAATCACGTGATCAGTAGAGGATAACACCAAACCCTTTATTTAAAGGAAAGCCCTGTCGGCCCACCATCATGTACAGGTATCATGTCTCCAACCAATGGTTTAAACAGTCTTTACTTGTCTTTTAGTAACAATAATATATATTCAATCATATATCCACATTCGTATGCATATTCAATCATTCAAATCATCAATTCAGAAAATCAGAAGTCGTACGAGAAATCAGCGGCATAACGGCAGTACACGGATGTACACAGAAATCACAGATTCAAAAATTTACCAAATTATCAGAAATCGAAGAAAACAACATTACAAAGCTTTACTTGTACTGAAGCACTATTTTTCAACAACCAGATAATTTTCTATTCGATAAAAATATCACAGAACTTAAAATAACCAGTAGAAACTTTACAGAAAATACTCAAATCGTGCATAATAAGCATCTCAGGAACATATCAAAAGTTGTGCAGTAAAACTTTCGTCAATACAAAATTATACGCGTTTTTCGGTAACGAAAACACAAATCTGAGCACAGAAATATCAAAACTCGAAATCTTCGAAAACAGAAATAGGATTCGGAGTCCTTACTGCAAGACAAACAAATCTTCTAACAACGACGACGGACGAAAATCGCTCCGCGGCCTCCGAAACCAAACTTTTCCTTTCTTTCATTCTCTTTCTCTCTCCTGAATTCTCTTTCTTCAAAATATCTCCAAAATATCTCTATCGGATATTTATTAACACTGATCGTCCCGGACGATCCAAAATTCGTCCCGGGACGATTTGCCCTCTGGCAGAATTTCGTCCAGACGAAATTAAATAGCGTCCGGACGACTTGCTCTCTGGACAAATTTCGTCCAGACGGATCGTCCCGACCCTTCCAGGTTCGTACAGACGAAATTGACAGATTTCTTCACAATTTTCTTCAGTTCTTCCTGTACTAAAGCCAGTTCGTACGGACTAACTGCACTAAAAAAAATCAGCTTTGGAGGGGGTTTTACATGCTGGACCTCCGCTCGTCACCGGATTTTTTCCTGACGCCGGACTTCTAATAGACGTCAGACTTAAATATTGCTCTCGAATTCACTAAAAATATATTTTCTCCCGATTTATCGAACTAGTATTGTGTAACTTTTTATATATAATAGATCTAAGATCTAGAGAATTTTGACTGTAATATTATTGAACTTCACATGGTAAAATAAAAGTTATGATTTTTTGAACTTATTGGCTGGTATATAATTTGTTTTTGTATTTTTTAGATTCCTACGTTTTATGTTGCATTTCATACAATAAAAAAAGGCTAATATCAATTATTCAAGATAAATTTGACATTTGTATGCAAGCAAGGGAGGCTGATTGTTAACATTATAACTAATAAGGGTTGGCTCCTATGCGGGAGAGTGGGCTGATGGAATTTTCTTAAAATGAAAGGTTCGTGGTGTGATCCTAATTGTAGCCTATAATCGATTGATCGAATTACTCTAACGGGCAAAGAGTGATAACTCTTAAATGATTATTGAAAGCCACATGTGAATTATCATAAGATAATGAATAATTATGATAAGATAAAGACCACTAACTAATTGATCAATAGTCGGAGTTAAATAAAAGACTGATGACCAACTAGTCAACAATAGGTGTGAAAGGATAAAAACACCAAATTAAAACTGGATATTCTCTCTTGCTCTTCATAATTGTACTTATGATTTCACATACGTTACAAGGCATTGAACAAATTGATATATATAACTTAAGTTGTATTGATAGAACATCCATTGATATTTATACAATATATCATAATATATTGAAATAGCATATTAGTTGACACTCATCAATTTTTTATAGTTTGATAGATCTCTTTTGATTTTGTTGATAATATAAATTGATTATTGATATAGATTAAAACTAGAGCTAACATGCTAAATATTTTGCCTAACTTTGAAGACAGTACTAAGTTTTAATTACTTGTTGGACTTTGTAAGCTCGTTGTATGATTTCAGATAAAGATAAGGAGCCTGCAATATGAGGCTAGACAGAGATGCCAGTTTATTTCTATTTTAAATTTTTTTTGTTTTATATAAATTCTTGTGTGCCATGTGATTGCTATTGTATACATTTTTTGTAGCAAAATATAAATATTAATAGTAACAATATAATTATGTTATTTATGTTCTTCATTTATTTTTGTTAATGCAATTAATCAATTCTGGTTGTCAAATGATCTGGTTGCAAATGAATGAGTATTAGTTGTTAATTAATTGAAAAAAGAGAATGAGAGTATAAATGAAATTCTTTTACTTTAGATAATTGGGTTATGACATCATTTCTCCGAGATCAACATAGAGCTGCACATCCCGACCAAGCATAAATGAATATAGATTTTGTTGCTCTTTTCACTTAAAGATATATTATTTGTAATATGTGAAATTATATTACTATGTAGGGGGACTATTTTAGAACTGACCTCACACTTACTGATAGTTCATGAGTGGCCTGTGATTTGACCATTATTCATGGCAATAATCATGAAGGCTGGTTTATATTGTATTAGCAAGCTAATGTACATAAGGATTGATCATCATCTTCTTACAGCTCTAGTTGAGCGATGGTCTCCAATGACCAGCACGTTTCACCTAGCAGTTAGTGAAATGACTTTGACATTATAGGATGTTGCTATGATATGGACTTATGAATTGTTGGACCTCAACTAATTGGACAATCAAAAATTGATGTGGGAAAACATTGGAATAATTGATCAGATTGTTACGATGACTTATTTGGGAGTTATCCGAACCTAGAAGTTGTTTATTATGATCCCTTCAACCCACAAATCATCTTAAGCAAATTTAGGACCTTCACAAGAGTTCTTTAGCCAAATTGCACATCATCCACGTATCATGAGTTAATACCAACAGTGGCCTACATGTGAGTTACATTGGGGTTTAAGTGATATTGGTGGAACTTCCCATTACTTTAACCCATCACATATATGGACAACTCTATCTTCTATTCCATCCACTGCACATTTGACCACAAGTCGAGTTCAAAAACGCATCATGCCCTATTAGATAGACCTGTTCGACCTCTGCAACATTAAACACCAGACACAAATGTCATACCGTGAAGACCACAACGCAGACGCTAGGCTATACTCTTCGTATTATTTTTATCATATAAGTATTTTATGTAATATGTAATGAAAAACATAAAACTAGAAAATGCTCGCTCTTTATATTCTCTAAATGCTCTAAACTTAAATTTATATTTCTTTGAAATTATTAAAAAAATATCAACTTCCAATTGAATTTATTTATAGATTAGTCTAACAAATATAACCATTCATAAATTGCTTTGAAGACAAAATCTTACTTAAGTGATCCCAAGGCCTAAATTAAGAGTTCACTTAATCAAAAAATATTATCCATAAATTAATTTGAAATTTATCATAATTATCTATATATTATCCTAACAAATAAAATTAAAGTCATTAGTTATAAAATTTGTCCTTCTATTCATTCGTATAGTTTTCGTGACGTGGATTCCATCTTGTGCTCCCCACTTTTTGTTCTCTTATCATTATTTTATTACATTGTTAAGCTAAAAGATAATATAAATAAAGGGTTTTTCATAAAATATTTAAGGCGTTAATTCCTGGGAGTCTCGGGCTGCCCACAGAATGGGCAACTTGCTTGCCTAGATGAGATGTCGAATCTATCACCTTTAATTGAGTGATGGTATGTTTCCTACCTCATAATTGGAGAATTGCATAAGAAGAAATGTTTATTATATATATATTATTTAGGGGTGTCAATAGAGTTTTAGGGGTTGGGTTCAAGTTTAATCTGAAATTAACTTGACTTCAACTCGTATGATTCGAATCGGACTCGATTTGATAAACAAGTTAGAAATATGACCTAAACCCGAATTGGCCCCAACTTTATTCACCCGACCATACATGTTGACCTGAGTGGGTCGCGAATGTGTGATGTGGAGCAGGAACGATGTGCAGGCAGATGATGGGGCGAGCTCGATGCATGACCGTGATGCACGAGCATGGACGACAGGAGCGTTTGAGCACGAACAATGGGACGAGCACGACAGAAGATTGGACGACGAGCTGAGCGTGTTAACGGGTTGACCCAGGTAAATTTTTGGTATTCAGGTTGACATGAACCCTAACCGAAAGTACAATCGGGTATGAATATAAAACCTGAGTCTGACCTGCTTTCCAAACGAGTTGAACCATATCCAGAATTTTTTAGTTCAATTTTCTGGTAGTGTTACTGTTGAATAATGACACTCCTACTTAAATTAAGAAAATACATGAGAATATATATATATAAAGGATCAAGCCACAAGTTCAAGGCTTTGTTTGGGACATCTTTGTGCTACTATTTTTTTTAATTGCTTTTAAAACTTGTACTAAGAAGATGCTTTAAGAAAGCAAAAAAAAAAAAAAAAATCGTCTCAAACAAAACCTAAGCCTACCTTATCACATAAATTTTACATGAGGGTAATCGAGTCAAGTTAGCACGTGAATTAGCTCAAGTTTGACTAGATGGATAATTCATAAGCTCAGGTCGATCGATGAACTAATTAGACAACTTTGAGTAGGTCTTAACTCAGCTACTCAACTTATGAGTCGATTCGCGCAGAAAATATTAATATAAATATGTTTAAGATATATTAAAATCCAAGAGTTTGTTCAAAATATTTTAAAATTACATTTCTTTTCTTTATACAAAATGTTGCAGAATAGAATATACGCGGCGATAGAGTTAGAAAATTTCTGTCTTAGCATTGTACGGATATCTAGCACACAAACATGGAAGAAATAGAAACAACATGATTTTTACGTGGTAACTCTGAAAGGGAAAAAACCACGGGGCCACACCCAGTTGAAAAAATTTCACTAGTGTTTTACTTGAGATACAAGAGGTCAATTAGTCCATAAAAGTTAGGACGATCAGATTACATTGAATCACTTATGAATTGAAATTCAATTATAACATCGGGCAGAGTTCCAACGTCTCTTGGAAACGGGCGGAAAGTCGACAACGTCCTTCGGAGGTCGGGCAGAATTCCGGCGTCGTTCTGAAGTTGAGCAAGATTTTAGCGTCAGGCAAAACTCTAGCGTCCCTTGAATGTCGGACAGAACTCCGGCGTCGTTCGGAAGTCCAGCAAAATTCTGGCATCGGGTAGAACTCTGGCGGTGGTTGAGGAGGAATTCTTCTCTCATATCCTTCTCTTCTTCTTGCTTGGGTCCCCTCTCATGAGAAATGAGGTGTCTGTTTATAGATATTCTGGAGTGGCATGACTTGTAAATAGGTGAGAGATTAGAGGTAAATAGGGAGTGGTCGGATGGACGACTGATATTGAATCCCTTGATTGTGCACCGTTCATCAGACATTTGAAGATCTTATTGATGTCGGAATTTGGCGATCTTGGGCTCGTTGGATTTGTCTCGTCAAGCCACTCGATTCAACTATAAGAACGTCATATTTGGAAACCATTTGGTAACTCAAATTATGGTTTGAACTTTCCAATAGCGCTTCGGGTGTTGATTTGGACTCATTTGGGCTCGGATTGAGTCGAATTTGGTGTCGTTGAGTTCGTATTTTCAAGACGCTCAATTTGACTGTAAGTTCGCTGAAATCAGAGTTCAGATGATCTTGGATTTAATTTTTGAAGTTTCTGACTCGATTTTGCTTCGAGATTTGTGCCCGATCAAGATAATTTTTTGAGGATATATCACAAAATAATTGATTATTATTTCTATTTTAATTTCTCTTTTTCCTTATCATTTTGTTATAATAATAATTTGAATAGAATCTTTTTCTTTCTTCCATAATGAGTAGAGTTATGAATTGATTTGAACTCCTATAGATTTGAGCTTGAGCTTTAACTTGATTTGTTAGTCAAGTCAAAGATAAGTTAAACTTTGTTCTGACTTCTTTACACCTCATAGTCAATGTAACCAATAATGCTAATTAAGGCTGTGTTTGGGACGCCTTTTTTATTAATTTATAAAGTTGCCTTTAAGTATCAAAATCTTTTGAAAGTATGAAAAAAATATGGTCTAAGACTATCCCATAGGACAACTTTTTCACCAGCACGTATAAGAGTTATTTCTTGATTTAAACATTGTCATTTAATAAGCTATCTAATCTTTAATGCACTTAATGCTTTGTGTCACCTTTTTTTTTTTTTTGAGATAATTGCATCATTTGTAAGACACATTGGTGATATTTATCACATTAAAATTGTAATGAATAACAAAACAACTTGGACATGTTTTGCAACAGCTGTGTATGCAGAGTAATGAGCATAACATGGTGATTAATTTTCATACATGATTAATGCCTTCACCATATTAAACTCTCATTTCATATTACTAGCTCCATTGTAACCTCAATCATATAATTTAGAGAAATTTAAATCATAGCCTGAGAAATTTTGTTCAATCATTGTTTCAAAGAATTTGGAACATACAGAATAACAAAAATATTCTTAACATCCTAATCTTTTTCTTTGACATAATGCAACTTAGTTGTTATTTGTTCTTTCAGAGATACATAATACCTCACAATATTCATTAATCAATATTTAACTCTCTTTTTATTAGTCGTAGGTATCCTTGTCTATTCAGGGGATCACTACCTTCACTTCCAATGTTACACATTGACCATTATCATAAGCATACCCACATCAAATATTAGACTTTCACTAGCCATCAATTTTCATTCTTCATTAGCACATTTCTTTGATATTTATCTGCTATTGACATTTAATGCGCATTTTATCAGTCACATTATATCCCCTCTTATCAGAAAAATGACTAAACTAACTGCCAACCATCGCCTAGTAACAATTTTGATATCTTTAAGAGGATGTCTACAATAATCATGTATGTTTACATTATATTAATATTGTTTAGTTGCCATAATATTTTTTATAATCTTCGACGCATCATTGTAATTTTTTAAATAAGATTTGGATCGGTAGTTTCACCCTCTCATTGGATTTTTTTGCATTAAAATTTTTGTTTATACAATATTCTGCTCTTAGTATATTTATGTGTAAGAGAAACTTTTATGAAATGTTTTTGGAGAGTTGAGTGCCCTTCGTTTCAAAAAAATTTCAACAGTCCAACCCATGTTAGCTTAAAGGTCCTTATCGTGGGCCATAGAACCATAATTGAAAGTGGGCCTATACCCACTTTTCTTCCAAAGAATTTGGCCCGTCAATGTGTTTTGACTAACCCACAACGTCAAATAACTTTGGTCCAGAAAGTTGTCTGGCCCGCAGCCCACTCGCAAACCGCATGACACTTTCAGTAGAATGGCACATTGGCAAGTCTTCTTAGATTGGGGCGAGCGGAGGAATATACATATATTTTTTATTAGTGAAATGATATATTATTTTTAATAAATATTTTTTCCTTTATATATACTCTTAAAAAATAATAAGGGGAATGGCGAGCTTTCAAATAGATTTAGGCTCCAAATGACTTTTTTAATGTTCTTAAACCAGCTTTTTAGTATAAAAATTTTAATTTTTGTACTAGAAAGCTGCTTTAAAAAACAGTAAAAAAGCCGTCTCAAACAAAATCTAAGATATACGTATGTGCCATATTAGTTTCAAAATAATAATTTATATTTTTATTGTAATACAATTGAGTAATATAATTATAATCTAAGGTATATATATATATATATATATATATATATATATATATATATATATATATATATATATATATATATATATATATATATATATATATATATATATATATATATATATATATATATATATATATAAAAATTTATTTTGGCTCATTATTTTTTTTTTGGCAACCTCATTTTTGAGTGTTCATTTGATTATGCTATTCTACTCTTTGTCTTATTATTACCACAAATTGCTCTTCACTATACCTTTTGCACTATTTATAAAAAAACATAGTAATTATTTTCAATTAAAGATAATTAGATTAATAAAGTGAATTATAATATGATTCATCCAAAATCAAACTAAAGTTTGGAATAATTTATTTTAATTTGAAAAATAATTTAATCAATTCATTTTTTTTTTTGAATTTTATAATGTAAATAATTATTTAGTCGATGCATAAATCAAATTATCTAAACAGACTAATCACGAAAGGCCTGTTGGAAAGTCCATTAAAAGATCTGCTAGCCCAAATCAATGCAGACATAAAAAATCTCTAAAATAGATTTAAAACAATAGGAGTTTGTTGGTAACGCATGTCCACTTGTAGAACTTTCTGAAATAAGGCCAGCCCAGCGTTAGTTCTTTGTGGAATATGATTATATCAATAAATTGAGCGGTATTGATGCTTCAGATCTTAATTCCATCGATCGGGTTGAATAGAGGGTCTTCCCTTCGCTTGGGTTCGGGCGAGTTTAGGTACAATCATATAGTGTTGTGGCCATGTGTACTTGAGCATTGTGACGTTGTATAATCTGTTTGAAGACATACAGAGAGCAAAGAAATATGATGCTTCAAACCCCGACACTATAGCGGTGTTAGGCAAATATGAGAATGAGATAGATAGTTGAGCATCGTGGCACTCCAAATTTAACGCTGTGAGGCAGACTGACAATTTTCTTTCTAGTTTTTCATTAAGGGTTGCATCCCTTAGTTGTTTTATGCTTTCTTTTTGTTTGTTTGTAAGAAGACGGTGTAAGAGTGAAGAGAGACGAGGAAAGAGCGAGAGAGAAGAGAGATTTGAACTAATTCTCTAAAATTTTCATAGCGAACTTTTTGGTGTGGTGTGACTCTGTGATTTTTTATTCTTTTCCTTATTTAGAATTTTTTCATATTAAATCTTGATGTTCTTTCTTTCTAATACAATTTTATATTTCTTGCTTGTTTCGCTATGTAGTTTTACTTCCCCTACACTTACACATCAAAGATGGGCCTTATACAAATAATATTTAAAATTTTCATTTGTTAGTGAAATGATTGTGCAGAAAAAAAAAATGAAACAACTAAAATGCTTCAATTTATAGGGGCATCCGGGCATGGACACAAATTTTTAAGTTGAAGAAGATTTATATGGTTTAATGCAAGATTTAGCAATTTGTAATGCTCGTGATGAGCTAGCTCGGTCTTTTGGTGCACTTGTTCAAAATGAGCCTCACATAGAGTTGCATTCACCGAAGTAAGATCGAGGATAGGCTGATGTTTGCCCAGAAGAAGTTCATGGTATAGGAGCTCAGAACCCTCGAGGGTCCCATCCGATAATTTAAACCGTATGTTTCAAGCGAGTTTGACTTAAGACACTACATGAAAATTGCTTATTACAGGCGGATTTTTCGGCAGCTTTTCAGCAGATTGATTTCCGGTGGATTTCCGATGGATTACAAAGAGATATTTCCGACATATTTTTTTGCATATTTTCCGACGGATTTTCCGGCGTATTTCCGACGGATTTGTTACTAGCGGACTTTCCAGCGGATTTTAATAATTTTTGAAAAAAAAATTAGAATTAATAATTTTATAGCTCATTTTAATTAATTACTAATTTAATAATTTATTATTATTAATTATTAATTTAATATCTTATTTAATTATTTATTAATTAAATAACTTATCTTAATTATAATAAATTTAATATTTTATTTTAATATATTCTTAATTAAATAATTTAAAAAATTATTAAATTACTAATTAATTAAATATTGATTTAACAATTTATTTTTATTAAATATTAATTTCATAGCTTATTTATTAATTTTAATACAACTAATGTTATTTAAATATAAAATATATAACATAAGAATATATTTTGCTCTGGAGCAAAGTAGAAGGCTCTATGAAATCCTTTCAAGAGGTAGGGGGTTTGCATCCAGACAGGGATGTGCGCGGGAAGGATCGAGTTGGCAGGCGTGCTGGTTCGGGCTGCTTGTGGGCTTGCCGGGCAGTGCGCCTCACGCGCCCAAGCCGGGCAGAGCGGCGGGCTGCTTGTGCGAGTGGTAGATTACGCGGGCTGCCGGCTTTGCTGTTTAATTTTTTTTTTATTCTGGCGGATTTCTCCATGGGAGATGGGACAATTTTCCTGCGGCAAAATTCCGCTTGAAAATTTTTCCGGCTAATTTTTTTCACCGGAATTTTTTTTCCGATGCTCGTTTTTCCGGCGAAAAATAATTTCGCCGGAAATCCGCTAGAAAACCATTAAATCCGAAGGAAAATGAAAAAATGTCCGCCAAAAATTCTGTTGGTAATACTTGATTTTCCTGCAGTTAGAACTCTCATTTGCATGCTTTTACTCGAATAAACACTTGTCCTATGAAAATTTGATTGTTTCGATAATTCTCCCCCACCAATTGTCCAATTTTATGAATTGAAAAGGGTTAAATTTGTACGGTAAGGGATCAAATATTTGTCCAATCCAAACAAAAGATTTAATCACATGCATTTATTTTACACTCATTCAAATAACATTAAAATATTCAAATATATTACATCTTTAAAACAACATTTCATTTCATTTATTATTTGTTTTTCAGTAAATCAAACAACAATTCAAAATGAAATACCTAATTAAACCATATTCAATGATTTAAATGGAACTAATTTATCAATTATTTTATTTCATTTCAGGTGAGTTTAGGTATAATTGTGGAACGTTGCGGTCCTATGTACCTGAGCGTTTATCGAAAGATGCAGTCATGTGATGATTGTTCAGGTAGTGATCGATGGTTGGGCTACAATGATTAGATGATGACGATCAACTAATGATAGCTGAACTGACTATATTTACTAGCAATGATCATTGATGTTAGTAAATAGTAATCAAATGCTAGTCTAAAACTCTTCATACCCTCATGCTCTATCTAATTTCAGCTTTTGTGACAAGATTGGACAAAGAGCATAGGTCTACAAAACTATTTCAAATATGGGTCGCAAATATGTCAGGTCTGGCTAGTGGAAGCTCGACTTCCATGCATGAATTGGCGATCCATTATGGTAATTATAAAATGGTTGCAGTAGGCCACATAACATACAACCAATGGCTGCTTCTGTTTTTTCTATACTTGCAATTATGCAAAAAATAACTAATACACAATATTTTAGAATAATTTCACATATTTTAAGAACCCAAATAGCTAGCATGAGAAGTTCTAACAAAAACTTACACAACATTTATGATCAAATTAGTAAATATTCACAATAGTACCACCAACAATCTATATATGCAATATATAGCTCTAACTTGTGTTTCTTTAAAAAAATATATAAAAACTTCTAATAATTAAAAAAAAAACTAACTTCTAATATCTTAATTGAGATAAACTCATTAACTTAAATAAAAGTTGTTTTTGTACTTCAATTGGTTTTTAGTTAGTTTTTTGAGTGGTGTTTAGGTTTTATTTGGACCGCATTTTTATTGCTTTCTAAAGTAATTTTATAGTACAAAAATTTCTTGATGTAGTTGTTGTTTTCTAAAAAGCTTCTTTAGAAAGTGAAAGGAAAGATGTTCCAAACGAAGCCTTATTGCTTTCTAAAACGGCAAAAATAAAGAATTTTGTACTAAAACTCCGCTTTAGAAAGCAGTAAAAAGCCGTCCCAAACGAAGCCTTAATGTCTCAAATTTTGAGAAGACATTATCTTGGAGGTAGTTGTTGCTTTGTTAATACTAATTAAGGTTTTGTTTGAGACCATTTTTTTACTACTTTTGAAGCATTTTTTTAGTAAAAAAAAATTCTTTAAAGCAAAAAAAAGGTCAAAAATTATGACAAGTGAAGCCTAAAACTTGTAGAGTACATAAATTCAAATATTCTGAACATGTTTAATTGGTTGATCATTGTGTCGGATACTTTTTTTTTTCTTTTTTTTTTTGGATAAAATTCACAGTAGGGACCTACGCGTTAATAACAAAAACAGGTTACAAGGTCCTTAGAAGGATCCTCCAACTCACTACGCTCATAAGAGCTACAGTCAAAAACAAAATTATAGCCTACGAGCTGGTGGATCCTTTTCTAAAAATACAGTATAGGAGAAAATTAAAACCGGGCTAAAGAGCAACAACACCCAAAAACCGGAAGTGAAAGATCAAAGCGTTCAGCATAAACTTCCTGCAAAACCAGAAAACACAAATAGACAATACAAAGGGAATAAAAAGTAGAGCGAGAGTTACACTGATTGAAGCTCAAAAACCCCAACGTCCAAAAAGTCCTGCAAAAAACTCTCCAAAAAGGGGTATTATAAGAGAAATAAGTACGCTGGAATATAAGAAAAAATAGACTAATAATCGGCCATAGTGACAAAAAGAACATTAATGGGCTCCTGGATATCCAATAAACCATAATAAAAGATCTCCTTACTAATCACCTTAGTGAAAATGGGCAACCAAAAAACAGAGCAGAAAATCTTACAATAGTAATGATTAACCCCAGCACCAGCCAAAGGAGAATAACAGGAAGATAAAAATAAGGAAACCCCATAAGAGATTTATAGATATAGATACTAACCTGCAAACAAAACAGAGCTAAGAAACCAGAAGTAACAGAGCTAAGAAATCATTGTGTTGGATACTTGGATGCACAAAAAAGCTTCTAGAAGGATAGCTTCAATCCTATAATTAATGATTATATTAATTTTGTTGAGTAGCAAATTCGTTGAAATTAATCTAACTATCCTATGGTCATAACATTTCATTTGAGTTCTACACCATTATAATTAAGTTGACATTGAGATTCAACATCCTAGGAAGTTACGTAAAACTTGGTTGTAAAGATGCATTGAAAGGAGGAGGTTGTGATGAATAAAATATGTGAGAGAGAAAGAGATATCAACACATTTAAAAAAACCTAAAAAAAAATGAGGCAATCAAGAATATGTTACTGATCCATTGTGTAACAACTCATAATGAAATATATAGATGACAAGATAAAAATATATTTGAACAAGAGTCGGAGATGAGGTGGTTGGAACAAGTGAGAGTGAGAGGTGAGAACTAATCTTAAATGTGGTGGTTGGCCAGTTTGCGCTAGCGAAGTAGGGCAACAATCAACAGAGAGATGGAGGCTAGGCCGCAAGAGTGACATCAACTAAAGGGGAGTAAGAAAATGGATTTAAAGTTCAATGTATAAAATAGGACGGCTAGAGGGGGAGAGAAGAGTGGAGATTTTGGAGAGAGTTGTTGCAAGAGAAACTCATGAAGGCCGCGCAATGTTGGTCATGAGCAAAAATAAGATATATATGAAACTAGGGTATGATATTTTTGAGCTAATTTTGACTCATATCATAATATTTCGGTGTACAAACATTGTGTACATTGTAAGTCACATTTATGTACACATACTATATACAATATGTTTACATTCACATGTCCGGATGATTTTTCTCATTCAAACTCCCCACAGAATAATTTCTCTCCATGTGATGATTTGCGTACCTTCCATTTTTTACACTAATTAAGCTCGTTACCCAAAGCATCATGTCTTCATCTTCTTGTCCACTTCATGTTTATGGTATGAGTACCAAAATTATCATTTCTTAGTCTATTGTATCATTACATGCATATGCAGGATCCTAAGCAACTACATGCAAATGAATACTAAAGTTAACTTTTTGGGTTTGATGAGCACATGCTTTGCAAGCCTACATTCTTTACTTTGATGACCAGAGCTTTGTTTTCTTCTCACATGTCTTCTCGGAAGCAACAGACAGAATGCATGCAAGTCTCAGAATTCTTCTTGAGAAAGACGAAGCCTTTACCGTGTAACAACTTGTCATCTTCTCTTTGGACGCACTGCATGTAGATATAGGGATCAATGGATAACTTTATCAATGATATAATTTAATCAATATTCTCAACTTATGTGCTTCTCTTTATATGCTTTTCCAATGATTCTAACTCTCTCTGCGAGCTTATATTTATATCTAAGTTTCTTAAACAAACAAGCTAGTAATTTTGGGGAAGCAAATGTTCAGCTTTTGTCTCTGCCAGGCTTGCCTGCTAAATATGCGCATCATATGCGTGATATTCAGTTCATTTTGATTTAATCACCTAAATTAATGAACACACTGAACAAAGCTTTTGTAAAAATTTGCTTGAAAGTGTAGAAAAACATTCACTATTGGACTTTTTATTATGTGCGGACATCGGACAGGGAGAATCATCCGATTTTCTCTCCGTCTATAATAAAAGTACAGTCAAAATGCAGCTGCTACAATAATTACACTTTTACTATAGACAGAGAGAAAACTGAATGACGAGATCCATCCAATATCGACAGAAAATAATCTCTTCCACTATTGACAAGTTGCTGCAGGTTTGAGTTGGTCGTAGCTGTACGGTGATGCACTATCATTAAGGTCCAAGTAGGGAACAAGAACAAGTCCATTTGCTCTTTATTTCTACCTTCTGAACTTAACTTGGAGAAAGAGAGCACTAACAAAGAAAAAAAAAATGGCAAAACAAAAAACCTTAAGGGAACCAAGAGCAACGCAACAAAATAATACGAGTGCATGGATTATATATATGAGAGAAGTGATGGCCGGAAGAAAGTTAGCGTGCAAGTATTGGACTATATCCATACAAGTTTATTTTTTTTTTTTTAATTCTTTATGATTTGATGTTGACCTGTGCAATCATTATTTTATATATATAGTTTCCAATTAGTGTGGGGAAGTAGTATCTTGTCTTTCAAGCTAAGACATTAGGATATCAATTACGTTGGCCAGGTTTCAGAGCTTTCTGTAAAGTTGAGTCAAGCTGCTGCCACTAGCCATTGGTTCATTGTCTTCAGTTAAGACTTCTAACATATTTATATTTTTAAAAATTTTAATTTCTACCATTTCATTTCTCCCAAATTGATTTTATTTGTATATCTTTAATTTTGTGATGTTGATACAATATAACTTTTTGTATGTAGCAGTAGTAGTTATTTTGATCATTTTAACTGGATGATTTTATATTTTCATCAATTAAAATTAGAATTATTGCATTTTATATGATTAGCATAGAACACTGTTAATGCATGCAAGTATTGTGCATGAGTACAAGCATGTGTAATAACTTATTGGTATTACTTTTTACAATATTATGCATACAAAATAAGAATGGTTGATCAATTGTTGAAGTTGGCTAGACAATGATTTCTACATGTACATGATGGTTGACTGAGAGGCTTTTCATTAAATATTTTTGTTGTGATGTTATCCTCTACTAATTCATGTGATTTACGGATTGAGAGTTATAAAGTGTAATTATTGTGTCGACGGACAAGAGCAATGACTCTGATAATGAAAGCCAACTATTACTGAATTAATACTGGAAAAACATCACACAAGTCAGAATTTCATGCTTGTTTAATATGACTGATTTAACATGCATATCAGATACTGATATTAATTAATGATATTGATTCATTGTTATTAAGCATATGATTAAAAACTGATATAGAACACTGAACATAATGTATATATCCTTATATAATTTATTGATAGTACTACATTGTCATGAGTTTCAAACTTGCAGTCTTCATAGATACTTTAATTTTATTTATTTATATGATTTCTTTATTGAATTGATAACACTGCTATAACGCTTGGTTTGAGAAAGATGGTTTACAGCTTTGACATATGTACTTTATTATTTTACAGGCCTTACAGTTTTCACTGTTACTATATGTGTTTTACTATTTCTACTTAGATTCATAATTATATTAACCTACACAGTTATGAACTGAATGAATTCATGCATACTATTTTTTTCCTTTTTTTTAAGTTTAGTAATAGAGTTCTAGTGACTTGTTGGGCGTTATAAACTCAATATATATGATTTAATGATTTTAGATCAGAGAAGAAGTTCTAGAGTGTGAGGCTAATCAGATATAGAATTTTTCAGGTTTCACTATTTTTTTGTCTTTTAATTATTATTTTGAGCTCATAAGTGGACAGATAGTGTATTGTATTAATTAATGATTCCTGACTCATGTATATAATTTTTGGGTAATGAATACATATGTATATGATATTTTGATCAATAGATTTATTTTTGCTAGTATTTTATTATTGAACAAATTAGATAGCTCTAATTGTTATTATTAAAAGTTCAAAGATACAATTCTTTCGAAATTAGATTTTGGGACGTGACAATATCTCTAACTCATCCTTGCAGCTCTTTTGATTTGATTGATATCCTAATTACTTTTTATATATCTTAAAAATAGCTATAAAAATAATGAAATGCACATGCACCAAGTACGTACTTCAAAAAGATATATAGATTTATATCATGCTATAACATTCACGACTATAGAGAAATTAAGAGAGTCAAACATTCTAGCATTATGCAAAGATCTATCGCACACAAATAAAATATATCACAAGGGATATCAAAGTTTTTATGTGAAAAATCTTAAGAAAAAATCATGATATATATCTGTAATATTAAGATTTGCTCCAGGATCGTCCAGGACGATCTGGAATCGTCCTGGGACGATCAGATGAGAAAGAGCTCCAGAATTTGCCCAGAAGTGTTCCAGGTGATTTCCTGTAGGCATCGTCCAGGCCGATCGAGGACATCGGCCAGGCCGATTGCACTGTTCACAAGCATCGGCCGGATCATCGCCCTGTGAGCTGACCAGGACGATCAAATTGGTCTGATCGTCCAGGACGATCTGGCGATCGGCCAGGCCGATCTGAAGATGATTTAAGGAAAATCAGCTCATTTGAAGAGAGAGAAATTTATTTTAAAAATATCTGATTTCGGATCCGAGAAAAGAGAAAAAATAAGAGAAAGGAAAAGTTGATTTCGGGAAGACGCGGAGCCGTTTTCGTTCGAAGGGACTGTTGAGGATATTGCTGTACGCAAGGTAAGGCACATTCCACCTTTCTCAATTTTTCAGAACCGTCGTGTTTGGCGGTATTATCTGTCCGGAATTGATTTTTGTTCGTGATTTTCGTCTGTATCTTTTGATTGGTTCAGTTTTTACCGCGTAAGTTTCTGTATATTGTTGACGTGCCGAGTGTGCACATTGGTTATTTTCTGAAGATTTTTGTCCGGGTATTTTTGATTCGACTGTGTTTTTAGTCGACAGGATTTTTCTGTGAACTTGGAAATTCTTTGTGCAGTAGAATAAATGTTTTGAAATGTTGATATCTGTATTCTGTGTAAATTTGGTGAATTTTGATTTTCAGGAAAATTGTGTAAATTTTGTATACTGCCGTTGTGCTGCCCGATTTTTGGGTAATTTCTGATTTGTCCGGAATTATTCTGATTTGATATGCTATCTGTATATGCTATAAAAAGGGAGTTATAAGGGGCCTGGATCCTATGAGATTCAGTTAGTGAAATGGGAATTCTGAAATGAGCTCAATCTGCATTTTGATATCTGTTATGTTCCGGATCCGAGGAAAAATCTGTTTAGGTGCTATAAGCACTATTTATGTATTCTGGTGCAATAAGCACATCTGATCTGTTCTGGTGCCGTGAGCACAAAGGGAGGCATAAGGGGCCTGGATCCTATGAGATTCAGTCAGTGTCAGAGAATTTAGCTATTAGTTAAATATCTGATATCTGAATTGATATGATTCTGATACGATTTTGTTCTGTTCCGATATGATCTGTACGATTCTGATTCTGTTGATCTGATATATCCAATCCGTTCTGTTTCTGATTTGATACGACTTCTGTTTCCGTACAGTTTTGTCCGATTTGATATCTGTCCAATTCTGTTCTGATTTCTGTACGGATTTGTCTGATGTGTTGGTTTTGAGATTCTGAGAATTTTGATTGGAGGTTTGTTGCTTTGCTGAGCTGTTGAGCTCACCCTTGCTTTCTGGTGGTTTTCAGGTTCTGGGAAAGGGAAGGAAGTCCAGGATTAGTTCATAGTTTGATCAGTATATGTATTGTTTTGTACCTTTTGATTTTTGTACAGTCATGACTTTTTCTGTTCTGTCTTTCTTTCTGCCTAAAAGTCATGTACTGTATTTGTAAATGATTGTTTTGAGGAAAAGAAATGATAGATCTTTTGTTCCGCTGCATTTGATGTTTTTAGTAGCTCTGTGCTTGTTTGTGTTGTTTAAAATACTTTGGAAGATTCAGTTTCGAACCAAATTAATTCCAAAGCTAGATCCTGGTTAGTGCTTCTCCGTCGCGGCCCGGTGCGAACGGGATCCGTCTTGTCTCGGGTCGGGTCGTGACAATATCTGTCCTTGTTGAAATGATTCACTAATATTTATCATCAATTATAAATGAAGCACTTTTCTATGATTGGGGAAGGTATTGATACAATGCAGTAAACATATAATGTTTATATTGTATGAAAGTTGAAAGGGTCTTATGACATAAAAGCTATCTTTAAGAGATCATTGGCTATTTATTTGATTGTATGCTTTTGAGAAGGTGAGGTAAAGAAGTCCAATAAAAATATTGAAGTTAAGATGTCAAGTATTGTTAAAAGTTGGTGTCGCATCAATCTTCCAAATAATGACGTGCATTGAGATTGTTGGCAGCAACAAGTGATGAAGTCAACAGGTGTCAATGTATTTAGGCAACTCAAATCAAATTACCTTAATTAGTGAATAATGGTAGTTGAAGGACTATAGTTGAAAAATAGTTGTCACATAATTGTAGCCGAGTGATGATGGTCAGAGGACTATATACTTGGGCTATGGCGGTTGGAGGACCATGCTAGAACAATAACGGTTGAAAGGCCATACTTAATGCTGGTAGAGGAATGTAGTTTACGATTGTGGCTGCAGACATTCTATTCGATTATAAGTAAGCTAAAATCTAAGTTTGGATGATCAATTCAGGCTTGCCTCAAGAATTGAGCATGATAAAATCAATTTTTAATAGCATATATCAAAATTAGAAGCTCTTGATATGATAGTTATTGCCTCACCTTTTGTTATCTCTATCTATATACACCTCATAGGAGAGCTATAGATAGAAAATTAATATTTAGGGAGCCGTATAAACAAAGGTATGGGGGCATATAGCTACACGACATTAAAAAAATAAAGAATGATCGAATTGGTGGATTTATAAATGCAAATTTATGCGCATATAATACCAACGTTTGAATCTTTATAGTCTGTTAGAAAGCCAAAGTTCTTCGCCATTGAGTAGATCGAGAGGCAGTTTGGCTTTTGTGGATCCTTTCTCCCTTCATACAACTTGTCATTTAGCACCACTTTAATTATTTTTTCTTAGGTTTTCTTTGGATAGATTTCTTACTTTTTTTATAAACCAGAGAAAAATTTGTACTAAAAAATTGCTTTAAAAAATTATAATAAAAAGTTATCTCAAATGAAGCTAAGGCTTCATTTGGGACGGCTTTTTTATTGCTTTCTAAAACGGAGTTTTAGTATAAAAATAAAAAATTTTGTACTAAAACTCTGTTTTAAAAAGTAGTAAAAAAGCCGCCCAAAACGAAGCCTTAGACTACTTGCTTACTGCTTTTTAAGAAAATTGTTTTAGAAAATAATAAAAAAACTGTCCCAAACAAAACCTTAATTACCTTTAAAAGCAGTTTTTTTAACTTTCTTTGAGGAAAGAGTATGACATTAAGGCTTTGTTTGGGACTATTTTTTTACTGCTTCTTAAAACAGCTTTTTAGTACAAATATTAAAAATTTTGTACTAAAAATCAACTTTAAGAAGCATTAAGAAATCAGTCCCAAACGAAGCCTAAGTTTCGTTTGGAACAACTTTCTTATTACTTTTTAAATTAAGTTTTTAATATAAATTTTTTTTTAGCTATAAATTTTTATACTAATATTTTTTAAAAGCAGTAAAGAAGTTTTATCATAATAAGAACTAAAAATTATAATAAGCCATATCCATCAGCTTTTTTACTGAGTTTTATATTATCGTTATTTTTATTCTGATACCTTATTTTTTCTGATAAAAATATTGATTTAATTTCTTTCATTAGGAAAGTATGAACTAATGAATCATTCATGTATAGGTCCAGATTCGAAAATAACGGAGTAAGTCAAGCTAACTCATAAACCCGCTTGAACTAAGCTAGATAAATACATTATGAGAGCCAAGCTTTATGAGTTAACGAGCCAAACTTTGAGTCAACCTGCTAGCTCGCGAGCTATAGCTTGTTTAACAAATATTGATATAAAATATATTAGCAATCAGAAGCTTAAGTACAAATTGATTAAAAATATTTAACAATTATACCACAGTTCCTCATAGTAAGTGATTCTTTATTATCTATCTTATATTTTCTTAATCTTTTAATCATTTGATAATAGCAATTATTTCATTTAAAATCATTTTATCTTTTTATAATAAATGAAACGACTTAAACGAATAAAATTAAACTCGAGCTTAAACTCGATTAATTAATCAAGCACAAGCTCAAGCTCAACCCAGGGGACAGGGGTGCACGACCTCGGCTCAATTCGTTCTAACATTATTATTCCCAAATGCCATGGTTTAAGAGCTATTAAAGAATAATTAGGAAGTTTGCAAAGTGTGACACTAAATAATGATATGTATTAACCATTATAATGCAAAGTTTGTCACATGTTTTGGATTGTGCTGTGAGTTTAATTTGAAATTATTTGTCGATGGCATTTTTTGTTTCATTAATCGCAGAATTAGCACGTAGAAATGAACACAAAGATGCACCAAAAACGTCACTATTTTATCTAATTATCTCTTTATTTATAATTTGTTTAAGAAGAATGTGAGGTGTAGGCAATATCACAATGACATAAATTAAAATTACTTAGAACAAGTTTGCATAAGCCAAAAGGATATGTATGTAAGTCGCTAAAAATGAAGCCAAAAGGAAACATGCATATAAATTGCTAGAAACCATATCAAAGAGGGGTCAAACTTCCAATCAAGAAACGACAATAGCCTAGAATAGGTGCCTCAATCAAATCATTATGTGAAATTAGGGTTTTGTTTGGGACAACTTTCATACTGTTTTATTTTTTAAATCACAATCATAATTTCTATTTGAACGTACGTTTTTTTCTTTTTTTTGTTGTTTTAAAAAAATTTTTACTATGCAATAGTTTTAAAAAGTTAATTATGATAGTGGTCTTCCTAAAATAAGAGGAGATCAAGCATTGATTAATTAGTAGATGATGAAGAAATATCAATGCAATCATTTTGCAATAAAAAAGACATTGAGTTGAGAGTTGTTGAATGATTGGAGATAGTTTAGATAGTCTATTTCGATGAGTAAAATTAGGTACAATTTTACATCACTTAATTCTAATGAGTGATAAAAACTTTAGATTTCTTTATAAATGTAGGGGATCAAGAAGACTTGAGCTAGATGATAAAGGTTTGATTAGGTAAATCAAATAAAGCTAATTAATTGATACTCTCGATTTGAAAACTTGATATTTAAAATTCTTTATGAAACAAAGACTATATATTTACTTTGAATCATGTTCTATTCATAAATGTTTGAGTAAGCATGTGGCCCTTTTGATAGAATCTTCTACATAAATATGAATATTGCATGGCCAAGATCACAACCACCATTGGATTGCAATGCAACTTAATGATCCCACTCATTAGCCAACTTAATGGACCTAATTGATTATGAGCCGATAGCGATGCAACAACAAAGGTCCAATATAGACCACTATATATGACATCTCCAATCGAGGAATGTAGTATATTATTTCTAGCATATCAGTGCCTTAAGTCATAAGAATGTAACAATCAAAAATTTCAAACACATGATTTTTTAAGGACATTTGAGCAATTAAGAAAAGCTCACATATACATTATATACAAAAGCTTCAAATCCAAGACCTCATAATTAGTAGTCAAAACTTTGAACCAACATATCAAAATGAGCTGCATAAACATCAATGGATTGACAAGAACAATTCTAGAAACATTAATGGGTCTAATTTAGGCTCATTGGAAAAACAATAATGATATGTCACTATAATAATATTGATATATCATCAAAAAACCATCTTGATCAAGCATGAATCTAGAAGCAAAATTGAGTTGAAAGCTTTCAAAATTAAATCTGAGACCATCCAAACTCTGATTTCAGCAAACTTATAGTCGAACTAAGCGTCTCGGAAAAACAAACCCAACGACATCAAAATCAATCAAATTCAAGCCCAAATGAGCCCAAAGCAATGGTCCAAAGCACTTTTAGAAGGTTCAAGCAATATTTTGGATCGCCAAATAAATTCTAAACGTGATATGCTTATAGTTGAATTGAGCGACTTGATGATTCAACTGAGTCTAAGATCACCAAATTATAATATCATTAAGACATTCAAATGCCAAATAAACCACTCCCATCTCGACCTTGATCCTTCCCATATTTATAATTCATGCCACTCTCGACCTTGATCATTCCCATATTTATAATTCATGCCACTCTAAAAGAATTATATATATGCCCCCATTATTCATGTGAGGGGGGAGGAGGAGGAAGAGAAGGGAAGAACCTGGAAGCTTCCAGTCCGCCGTCCACCACCAGACTTCCGCCCGACCGCCAACTACGATCTTTCCTGACTTCCTTTGCCCCGCCGACTACGGTCCTCCCGACCTCCGTCGACCGCCTACTATAGTCTTTATGGCACAGTCATTCACCAATCACAGTCCTCACAACCTCCGTTATCCGCTGATCGATTATGGTCCTTTCGACCACTATCGCCCGCCGACTATGGTCGTTCCAACTAACATCACCAACTACTGTCATCCCGACCTCCGTCGCCTGCCGACTACAATCTTTCGAACCTCTATTGTCCGCCAACTATGGTCCTCTTGAACTCTGTCGCCCACAGACTATGGTCTTTTTGACCTTCGTCGTTTGTTGACTACGATCCTCCTGACCTCCCTCGCCCGTCAACTATATGGTCCTCTCGACCTCAGTCATCCACCGACTACTATCATCTCGACCTCCGTCTCCCGCCGACTATTGTCATCCCGATCTCCGTCGCCTAGAGACTACAATCCTTCGGACCTTCATCGTCCACAGACTACGATCCTTCAGACCTCCGTCGCTAGTAGACTACGGTCCTCCCAACCTTCGTCGCCCACCGACTACTATCATCTCGACCTCTGCCACCTGTCGACTACTGTCATCCCAACCTCCGTCTCCTGCCGACTACAATCTTTCAGACCTCCGTTGTCCATCGAATACGATCCTACAGACCTTCGTCTCCCATCGACTATGGTCCTCCCGACCTCCATCACCCACCAACTACGGTCATTCTGATCATCGTCACCCGCCGACTATGATCCTCTTGACCTCCGTCGCTTGCTGACTTTGGTCCTTCCGACCACCGTCATCCAACTACAGTCTTTCTTACTTACATCGCTTGTCGACTATAGTCCTGCCGTCTAAATGAAACATATCAACACTGATTCTTCTAACTCCTACCATATAATGCACTCTATATGATGTATATTTTCTACTTCGAGCCACAACTTTCCTCCTACGGAAGGGCCTCATTTGTAATCAACTGCAAACACTAGTGGATTCATTCAAACTGGACTGGGCCCCTTGATTTTTCTTCTTTTTGGGGGTTTCCACGTAAAAATTATTGTGTCTTTTATAAACGTTATAACCATACTCTCTTTTTTGTTTGTGTTGGATCTTCGTATAAAATTAAGATGCTAAACTATATCAATCTGATCTACTGCCACGAATTTTTCAGGACGGAGCAAATATAAAAATTTTCGTCTCTTAAAGCTATCTAATCATCATTGGCTCATTGTCACCATAATTTTGAAAGAGTCAATATCAAATATGGAGCGTTCAGATATCTGAATAGGCAGCAAACTACAAGAAAGCCGACGTTTTTTAACGTGATCTGAGCTCATAGAGGGGATGGTCGCGAAGAAAGAAATCGCGAGCATCTCACCGGCGCTGCGGTGGTGTTGAGGCTGGTCAGGAGGAGAAGGGGCGGGGCGCCGGCCGGCATGAAATCCTTATCGTATATTTAGAAAAGAGACAAATTTGACAGGCCTCTAACTTTGTCTTCCAATCAACTTGATCAGATTAACCCGTCTCTCTCGCATTTTTAATCAAAATTTGTTCTTTTTTTCCTGTCCATTTCGCACTCCTCACTCTTCGGATAAGATTCAATTACTGTATCCTTCTCAAATAATTAGCTTAATTTTTGGTAATTATCTTTTAAAAAAACATATTTATTCTCTTACAGAACAAAGAAGACGCATCTTGCATGTCATCAATTAATGTCTTATATTTCAAATTAAATTATGGAGAAGATATTCTGAGCAGAAAAAAATTTAGCAGTCCACCAACTGAAATCTTTGGATAATAGCTAGAGATCCTATACGATTAAGTTCTTCAGTTTAGAACAATACAGCCATAAGATGCATTATCGTTTTCTTCGTCTGTTACCCGAAAATGTCTTCTTATTGAGGACCCATCAAATATTTTAAAATATCATGTCAAAAAAAAAAATTTTTAATGGAATGATGTGCTAACTCTAATATCAGAAGAAATATATTGTATTTGACCTTACAGATTTGTTCATATAGTCTCTAATAATGTTGTAGGGGCCGGGAGACAAAGGTGAGAATTTAGGCCATCGTCATAGGAGCCAAGAAGGAAAAAACACTGAAAAAAGCTCATAGATAATTTTCTCTCTCTCTCTCTCTCTCTCTCTCTCTCTCTCTCTCTCTCTCGCTCGCTCTCATAATATGACAAAAACACAAATTCTGTATGCAGACAATCTAATGGCCTGATGGAGGCCGGCTGCCACATAAGCTTCCAAATTAAAGCCAATGGCATCCATAGCTCTCTCTCCTTACATGATCACTCTCTTCCTCGATCAACACTACAAAAAAATAGCTTATTACCGACGGAAATTCCTGCAGAGTATTTAATACAGCTCTTTCTATAAATCGTTTTTATTTTTTCCGGCAGAGTATTTCCGTCCGACAGCCACTGAAAAAATTTTCCGGCGAAATAAGTCTACCGGAAATTTTTTCCGGCAGTTTTTTTTTCGATGGAAAACTTTACCGACGCTCGATTTACCGTCGAAATCACTTTCGTGCGCCGGAAAATTTTGAAATCCATCGGAAAATACATAATTTTCTGTCAGAAAGTCCGCCGGAAATACGCTATTTTCCTGTAGTGCAATAATAAGATTTATATTGTAATTCTCAGTGGATTTTCAATAATAAAAATGGATTTAATGAGAATTTATGCCAATGTACTGTATAAATGTACTGTTTAATATCTCCATAGTGTAGGAAATGACAAATAATAACAAAAAGTTGAATTTTTGTTTATAATGTGGACTCTAATTTATGTTCTAATGATTGATCAAGTAAAGGAGAAATAAGTTTAGATTTATCACAGCTGTTTTTTTAGGGACTTTTGAATCAATTATAGTAAAATCATACACAGCACAATACAGAAGTAAGTTTTGAATTCAATATCTCTAGATTGATAGTTAGAACTCTCAACCAACAGATCAAGATGAATTGCATCATTTATCACAAATGTTGGTCATGCAATAGCTTTCAGCCTTCCATAGTCAGCATTTTTTTCTTAAAAAATAAATAAATATAAACCTAAAGCTGGTTTTAAAATCTTAAAGGTTATTAATCCCAAGGGGTCCAAGTTAAAACTTGATTAAAATACAACCCCAAACCCAACTAAGGTTTTGTTTGGAACGGCTTTTTTGTTGCTTGTTAAAGCAGCTTTCTAATACAAAAATTTTAATTTTTGCACTAAAAATAACTTTAAGAAGCAGAAAGAAAGCCGTCCCAAATGAGACCTAAGTCTCTATAAATGGTTCTAATTATAACCCATTTTAATGAATCGAGCTATGATCTAATGATTTATACCACAACTCTTAATTAATTATGAGGTCATGAGTTTTATCTCTATTTCTCATACTTAAAATGCATATGAATCTGCTTAAAATCTTATAATTGGCCTTATATTCTTGTATAAAATATATATTAATTTGATTACTATCCTTTTATAACAATTTATAGCCCATTTTGGTTACTTAATTTATAAAATTATGCTCATCTTATAGGCTTTGAGGAAGTTCTTATTCATAAATTATAAAATAAATCATACTTAAATGTTCATTATAAATTTTAAAATATCATTAGGTGAGTTAAGCTAAAGAAGAGCTAGCATTAATTTTTTTATCTATAGTAGCATAGATAATGATGAATATTAGTACATTGGAATTCATCTTATAGGAAATAGAAATTAAAGATATTATAATAATTTTGAGTTATAGTCATATAAACGGGTCGGGTCCTGGTTCGGATTTTCGACCCGTTTCTCTACCCGGGTCGGGTTAGGGTCGACCCGTTTTTCACCCGGATCAGTTCGGGTTCGACCCGAACCCGACCCGTGACCCGAAATTGACACCCCTAAAAAAAGCTGTCCCAAATGAAGCCTTGATTTTTGTTTAGGATAGCCTTCTTACTACTCTACTTTTCATATTACAAAAATAAGTTTTATTTGACCATTATTTTTTCGTTGTTTTAAAAGAAATTGTACTAAAAATTTACTTTCTACAACTTTACATAGCCATAAAAAATATGTCTCAAACAAAACCAAATTCTTAAAAAAAAAGTATGATTTCATAAATAATGAAAAAAAAATGCTAGCTCCAGATGCTGATAAAATCAATTTTAGTATTAATTTATTTAAAATCTAAATTGAAAATGCATATTAATTCATTTAACTAATTTACATAATTTATTCATTGATCATTGTTGCATGTTATAATATTTGCGGCGGTAAAGTAAATAAAATTTTCATCTTAGTGATGCCCGGGTGAAAAGATTCCACTAAATGTGAGTGAATTACAAAGGTTGGTCCGTATCTTGACTTAGAGGCGGTCAAATTACAGTAGCTTGGAGAATTGGGCAAAGGTCCGATGACGGCCGTGCGGAAGCCCAACAACTTTCGATGGCTATGTAGAAGCCAGCTGGTGGTGGTCTGGTTATGGTCGGGCGGAAATCCAACAACGGTTGACAGCCGAGTGGAAGTCCGGCAACGGTCGGTGGCTGGGCGGTGGTCCGATGATGGTCGGGCGGTAGTCTGATGGCGGTCAACGGCTAGGTTGATATCCGACGATGGTCAGCGGCTGGGCGGTGGTGCAACAATGGTCGGTTAAAAATTCGGCGGCGATCGAAGGTCGAGTGGAAGTCCAACGGCGATCGGCAGTCGAGCGGTGGTCCGACGGCGATTGGCCGGAAGTCCAGCGGTGATCCACGGCAGGATGGTGGTCCAGCAACATTCAATGGGGTTTCGTCAGCGGTGATGTTGAAGCTCTTGAAGGCGATCATAACTATCTCAATCGTCCCAATTTAATTATCTTGGAAAACCCTAATTCATCATCCATTGTTCTTTAAAAAAAAAATTAAAAGTGTTGATTAGCCAACTAGTTCACTAATCCAATATACTGTTCCCAAAGAAAACACAAAGCATTAGCCTGCACTGATGGCGACGGCAAAAAACAAGTCTACTTAAATGATTAGCAAATTAATAAAGGCAGCCCTTATTCCCTCCCATCTCTTTCTTTTATCCAGCTCTTAATTCCACCTCCCATACAATTATGTTATAGATATCCATTCCTCATCTCTTCCATCCCTTTCCCCTTCTTTCTATATATATAATCAATGAACAAATTCTTCACATGAATTAATAATTTTCTCCATTATTGTTAACTATATATTCATCTTCCTCATTTGATCTTTCCCCCTCCAATTGGTCAAATAAGAACAGAAGCCCAAAGTCCTAAACGACAATCCAGCTCCTCCAAACTCTAACTCTTCTTGTCCTCACTCGGCTATAGCTTCTTCAACCCCCTCCATTCTCTTAATAACTAGCTCTTCATCTCTCCTTCTTCCCTACTCGCTCCATTGAAGCCTCACGCTTGTTGTCAATCACATATATCCATCATGCAATTCAAAGAAACAACTAATCAACCATGGCCGGACTTCTTCCCTTCTTCATCTTCCTCCTCCTCTTCCTCCAAATCCCACCAGCTCAACAACCTCAGCATTAACAGCACCGCCTGCATGGAGCAATTTACTCGCCCACTGCGCTCACGCTATCGACTCTCACGATGCCACTCTTGCCCAGCAACTTCTTTGGGTCCTCCACAACATCGCCCCACCCGACGGCGACACCAACCAACGCCTTACATCGGCTTTCCTCCGCGCGCTCCTACTCCGCGCCTCCCGCTCCTCCTGCCCCGCCCTCTCATCCATCAACCACTCCCCCCCTTCCCACCTCCCCCTCTCCGCCACCTCCCTTGCCGCCTTCATCGACCTCACCCCCTGCCATCGCTTCGGCTTCTCCGCCGCCAACTCCGCCATCGCCGAAGCCACCGACTCCTTCCCCATCCTCCACATCGTCGACCTCTCCACCACTCACGGCATGCAACTCCCCACCCTGATCGAAACCCTCGCCGCCCGCCGCCCCGAATCCCCACCTTTCCTCCGCGTCACCATCCCTTCCTTACCGCCCGACACCTCCCCTCCCCCCGCCCTCGAAATCCCTCTCCAAGAACTCGGCGCCCGACTCGTCAATTTCGCCCGTTCCCGCAACCTCGCAATGGAATTCAACATCGTCCAATCCACCCCAGCCGACGGTTTCTCCTCCCTAATCGAACATCTCCGCCTCCAACAACTCGTCGCCGAACCCGGCGCCGAAGCGCTCGTAATCAACTCCCACTTCATGCTACATTTCACGCCGGACGAATCCTCCGCGCCGCCCAATATTTCCCAATCGCATTCCAATATTGTTCCGCGGACCATGTTTCTGAACGCCTTGCGCGGGCTCGACCCGACGATCCTCATCGTCGTCGAAGAAGACGCCGATTTCACCGCCTGCAATGTGGTCGAAAGGCTTCGAGCCGCTTTCAACTACATGTGGATACCGTTCGATGCGGTGGATAGCTTCTGCCGAAAGGTGGGGAGCAGAGACGGAGATATGAAGAAGCGATTTGTTGGAAGATTGAGAACGCGATTGCGCAGGAAGGATTGGAGAGAGTGGAGAGGTTGGAGACGAGGAGCAAGTGGGTGCAGAGAATGAAAGGCGTGGGCTTTAGAGGCGTCGGCTTTGGCGAAGAAGCCGTCGGCGAATTGAAGAGCATGGTTGACGAGCATTCGGCGGGCTGGGGAGTGAAGAAGGATGAGGAGGAGATTCTGGTTTTGACTTGGAAAGGACATGACGTGCTCTTCGCGAGTGCTTGGATGCCGGCGGTGCCGCCGCCTCCCCTGCCGGCGCCAGCGCCATTAATATTATGATGGATTATCATATACGTTGGGAATCATGGGATCGATACACAGAAATTAATAATTATGATTTATGAATTTCTTTCTTCGCTAATCCGTTCTTTAATTTCTTTTATTTCGAATTGATGAGATTCTTCCTCATAAAAAATAATCAAACTATTTTTCAGCCAAATTCTCCTTAATTAACCGAGCTTATTTAGAGGAAAAGATTGATTAGCGAGGATAATTACTTTATTATTAATCTAATCTATATTATTCAGCTCTCACTACGTGCCACATATATGGAGAACAATAATTTGCATGATTAAAGAATAAGAAGAAATTCTTGCAGGTATTTTGTATTGGTGCCTACAGATTGTTTAATATAAATAACAAAAGCGATATGCACATCGCCAGTTTTAATTATTTGATATTTTATTTTCAGCAGCGTTGATAGTTTCTATTCCATTTTTTTCAGTTCTTACTGTTTTTTTTTTTTGGGAAATCTTTTTCAGTTCTTACTGTAATTAATGTAAACCGTAAACGTATTTTTAGGCTTGAAAAGATTATTTTTTACTTTAAAATTTTATTTTATATAAATTATATTAAAATATATTTCAACATCATTAGATTTACTTTAAAAATTGTGAATTATTAATTTTATATAAGCAACATTAATTTCAAAATAAATCTAATGTTTGAATCATTTTATGATGATTTTTTTTTAAATGATAGATTTTTTTATATATTTTATAAATAAAAATAAGGCGCAATTCTAATGATAAATGAGTATATATAGAGCTGCAAACGAACCGAGCCGAGCCGAGCCGAGTATGTGAGTGTTCATGTTTGTGTTTGTTTAACATTAGCTTGTTCATGTTTGGTTCATGTTTGATTCGAGCTTTGTTATTTGTGTTCATGTTTGGTTCGTTTAATTTAAGGGTGTTCATGTTTGGTTCATGTTTGGTTCATGTTCGTTTGTTTAGTGCTTATCGAGCTTTAAACAAGCTATGTTCGTGAACATATTTTGCAAACAAACTATTGAACAAGCAAACATTAAATTTGTTCACGAACATTCTAACAAACAATCTAACAATATTTTATTACTTTAAAATTTATTAATAAAAAATAATTATATTATATTATGGTATAATTAAAGTTTTTATATTTAATCGAACTTGAATCGAGCTTTTTATCGAGCTTGTTCATGAACATCAACTGATGTTGTTCGCGAACATAAACGAGCTGAACGCATTAGTGTTCAAGCTTGTTTATTTAAGAATCGAGTATTTAAAATATTGTTCAAGTTTGTTTGTTAGTTAATTAAACGATCACGAACGAGTTTTAATCGAACTGAACAACGAGTAGTTCGTCGAACGTTTGGTTCGCTTGCAGCCCTAAGTATATATGAGATAAAGTGTGAATTAAAATAAAATAATGCAAATAAAAAAAATGCTTTGCATAATAAGGCTCATATATAGATCATAATTATTAAGTAATATAATCAGCTCAACCTGTCGCCCAACATTAAGCTCTTCTAAGTTGAAAGTATAATTTTTTTTTTAGGATGAAAATAAGATTAGATAGAGTCATCTTAGATAGTTTGATCACATAAAATGGCAGTATTTTGATGACCTAATTAGGAAAATATACGTATTAGATTTGATTTATGTTAAGAAAGGTAAAGATAGACCTAAAAAGACTTTGTTAGAAAATATTATAAATGACATTTCTTTATTAGATTTAGTACTCTTCGTCTGGGACAGCTTTCTTAATGCTTTTTAAAACAATTTTTTAGTTAAAATTTTTCGTGAATTTAAAATTTTGCACCGAAAATGCTATTGTAGAAAGCAATGAAAAGTCGTCCTAAATGAAGTCTTAAATGAGAATTAAACTCTTAGCATGATATAATAGAGAAAAAAAAGGATTCATACATCAAACCCGACATACATATTGGGATAAAGTCATTCAATGTGTGAATATGCATTAAATTCTTGTGTGTTTTTATGTGTAATTACTCATAATATTTCATATATTTTCCACACTCTGAATTTGAATAGATTTTTCCTATTTCTGATGAACATGTCTGGTATTTATCAGCTACGATATATTGGCCCTTTAAACTCTGTAGAAAGTAGAAAAGTTCCCTCCTACTCTAACATATATCAAGCAGAGGGTGCTCCTCAATGCAGGTTTGTCTGCTCTCAAATTAATAATAGTTTCACAAGTTGATAGATATAGAGACTGCCACACAAGAACAAAAGAAGCTGATGAACACCGTTGTTCCCGTTGACAGCAAAACAAAGAAGGCATGCATGCAAGAATCAACTAAGGACGGCAGAAGCTAAACATTATGACAAATTTGCAGTCATTAGGCAACTGTAAATGGATTACTGCTATAGACTAAGGTTTCGTTTGGAACGATTTTTTTATTTCTTCAAGCCATTCCAAACGAAGCCTTTGGTGACTTTCTTACTGCTTCTTAAAGCCACTTTTTAGTTAAAAATTGAATTTTTTGGGTATCATAAAGCTGTTTTAAGAAGCAGTAAAAAAAGTTGTATCAAACAAAACCTAAGAGACGGTAATAGATTATTTTTAGTTGAGATATGTATGACTGAGCTTGGGAAGATTGGCAAGAAGAAAAGAGTAAAGGTTTGACCTAGCATTTTTATTGAACTAGATAAGGCTAAAATTATAAAATATTAAAAAATATTTATCAACATGCTTGGACAAATTACTTAAAACAGCCCTAATTAACGACAAATTAAGTGGATTATTTTCCAATTAGTAGCGCTGATATGAATTATTTTTACAGCATTAATGTGATTTAAGATAGCCATACCCACTTAAATTGATGGTAGGTATTAGAAGAACTGTTATTGAATACTATTTAATTTAAATATATGTTATGGAAAATTAATTTTAAATATATATATGCAAAAATTAATGCGATATAAATATGATTTATTTGTCTTCCCATAATGTTTAATTGTCATAGGTCATCTGAGAATATATTTGAATGCTAAAATTACGTTCTTAGGGGGGAAAATCATGATTAAAACAATTATAAAATTAGATATAGCCTCTTGATATATCACCAAAAATTAAGCATGAAACCCGAGGCATATTTGAATTAGAAACCAGCTTCACAATTCAATTTATGATTGTTCGAAGGCCAATCTCATCAAATAGGTAGTCAAACTGAACGTTTTGAAAAGACGAAATTGATGACGTCAAAATCGGTACAATCCGAGTCCAAATGGGTTCAAATCAAGGAGGAGTTGAAGCATATGTAATAGCTTAACAGCATTAATTTGGTAATCAAATGATTTCTAAATATGATATATTTATAGTCGAATCAAGCTAGTCGACGAGAAGAATCCAACGAAGCCATGATCAATTAATTCTGACATCATTAATTGATGAAAGTTAAATGCTTGATGAAAGTTTTGTCATCAAATAAAATCTGTAACATGGATCGTCTGATTGATCATTCCTAATTTGTCTAAGATTTTTTTATATATACAGAACATGCCACTCCCGAAAACTCATAAATAGGCTATCGTTCTTCACATAAGAGGGAGGAGAGAAAAAGAAGAAGATAAAACTAGTGAGAACTTTCTTGCAGTTTCTAGCCATTAGCGTCGACACTAGGCCACCACGAACTATTGTCACTGACAATCAATATCACCAACGACGACCAACTTCAAAAATCATCACTTTCTTCAAAATATTATAAAGATTTAACCTGCTGTTGGGTATATTGTCCGTTTGTGAACATTAGTTTTCTAAAATCCATCTTGTAAAAATTAAGCCTTATTGTTGGGCATAATCGTCGACATTTGATCTTTGTACGCTTCTTATTCTTCAACAGTACGAAAGGAGGATATTTGTATCACTTGCTTCACAGTAATTTTTGTGATTGGGCCAGACCTCGTGATTTTTTACCTTTTCCAAAATTTTCATATTAAAAAGTCTTCTAGTCTTATCTTTTTTATCGGTATGTTAAATCTTTTTATCCGGCTAAGATGTGAAACATAAGCTCTACTGACTCGAATTTCTTAGCACACATCACCTCTTTCCTTTTTAATGGTGGACAATAAATTATTAAATGAATAGTCGTTAGATTGAAAAAAATATATAACGTGACTAAGATTTTAATTAGGATGGACTTTAAAGCCCTTCAATATGTCTTAAGATTAATAAATATATCCGTATGTAATTTATATTGCACAAATTTCAAAGCATCATCCAGCTTTATAAGTTGTTTAGATTTCTCTATTTTATGAAATAGTTTCAAATCTTTTTTCATAAATAACTTTTTCTTCGACAAAATGAGCCCCCAATTCAATTCATTAGGAATCTCAAATTTATTTATAATTAATGCAATATGAGTTCTACTGCATAAATAATTTTTAAAAAATTAATTAATTTTTTTTTAATCCAAAAACACATATATTAAAATAAGAAATAACGGTTACATCAGTAAATGACCAGAAAAAAAGAAAAATGAAATACAACCCACATTAGGCTCAGAATATGGCCGAGGCTCCCAGCATCCCTGCAGCCTCGCACGGACCGTCCATAGGGTGAAAGTAGCGTCCACATCCAACAAAACTCATCGAAGAACACCGAAGATTGCCACCAGCTCGACGATAAGGACACGAGCCCCAGCCACATCATTGCCTCAAATACCCGATCGAAATACCAGAAATTCAGACCGAAGCAATAAGAGGAAAGAAAAGAATCATTAAATAGGAAATTATCTCCTTCTTCGGCCCCTCCCGCAGCCCCTCCCGCGAAATTTCCCACTCCCACGAGAAGCAACATGTCTATCCCGCACCAAGGTAAAATCATTTTCAGTGTCGAAACCACCGTAAAAATTCGGATCAGCCAAACCGCAATCCGAAAATTCTAATTCAGATTCAAATTCAGACGACCCATGCAACCAATCCACATTGTTATTAATATCGGATCCATGATTATTACCCAACCGCTTATGCGTATCTACCAAGTTTACAGTGACATCCACAAGATTATTAGAACAAACCGGATTGTCAGCCAAATTATTCTCCACAATACAGTCTTCATTCATAGAAGGATTATTCAAAATAACGACATCAGGCGACGAGCCAGCCAAAACATCAGTAACCAGTAAAACAGGGCAAACAACTACCATCAGAAGCCGAAAAAACCCCAGCACCAAATTCAGATAGCACGTTACCCCCCAACCCATCCGAATTATCCAACGTAATAGAGGATCCCAAAACTGCAGGAGAAGGAACCGGAGCTTCAACATAGGGTAAAACAACACCCTTCACAACATTAATATCAATATCACAATTCAAATCACCAACAACCGGAATAATATCACCATTACCCGAAACTACCTCACACAAAGGAGCAATGGGGATAGAAGAGATAATAGGAATATTAGAATTGGGTAAAGGATTAGACACAAAAATCAACGGCGGCAGAGCAGAAGGTTCAACTGGGCGTAAATTAGGAAATAGCTTAGAACATTTAGATTTTTTATGTCCCACAACTTTGCAAAGTTAACAAAAATTGGGCAAACCTTCAAGAACAACCTTTTGCACATATCCTAGTTTCTCCGGACCCAGCCAAACATAATCAGGATAGGTTTTGGAAATGTCAAGTTCAACGAGAATGCGCGCGACTAAGGGACGCGATCCGACAGCCGTCGCATTATTAGTTTGGATCGGCCGACCAAAAACATATCACAGGCCAAAGAGTATACGAGAAGAGAAGAGATGAGGTTGTAAACCCGGAAAAGAAATCCACACAGGGACGACTGGCGACTCTTCCGAAAGGTCCAGAGTAGGTGACCACTTAATAATTTTCATGAAACAGCCATAGACGAAGTATGAATGATGAGCATAAATCCTACCATAATCCAGATCGTTTGAAAGTTTTATCAAAACATTAGATTAATCCAGCAGCAAAGTCACGGAAAATTCACCAGATAACATAAGGTTGAAAAAAAATCTACGGATTGCATCCAAAACTGGCCATTTAAGGGGAAACTTCCCCACCAACGCAAATTCAAAAGGTTTAGCAAGATGCATAAATTCATCTTCAGAAAACCACAACGCTGGCAAACCGCGAATCGTTGATACGCGAAAATCCGGAAAAACATTCGCATCATCGGAGCCAGACAAAGCGTCTTTAAAGGATTTGGAGCTCTTACCCGCAAGGAAGCCCGGATCCAACCTCTTGTTTGCCATGAAAGCAAGAACGGAGGCGAAAACAGGCGAAGAACGGCTAGGGCAAAAGCCCTAGAGAAGGGGGGAAAACCCTAGCAGACAAAACGCACACATGATTTATCAGAACTCAAATCATGAACTAAAAAATTAATTTATTAAAACACAACCCAACATTTTTTTGCAAGAATTTCATCCTTTATTGGAGCTTTCTATTGCAACAAAATAGATTAAAAAAATGCCAAACCAAATAAACACTAATTTCATGTAAGACTTTTTTTGGGACGGTTTTCTTCATGCTTATTAAAGTAAATTTTTAGTAAAAAATTAAAATTTTTATAATTAAAAGCTACTTTAAGAAACAGTAAGAAAGTCGTTCCAAACGAAGCCTAAGACTAGCTTGAAGTTGTTTTTCCACTGAATAAATGCAATAAAACAATTAGGTAAAAATGTTCTAATAAAAAATTAATTAAAATAAGACTTAAGATTATTAAATTAATTTAAAAATCAATATAATATTTATTAAGTAATAAAAGTTATTTTATATTTATCTCTAAATAAATGTAATGATTATGAACTCATAATTGATTAAAATATTTTGTTTTAATTTTGTTGTATATTGCATATAACAAATACTTCCCTTGCACTTTATTGCCTTTACACTTTTTGATATAGCCCTATCTCAACCTGCAGGACTATTAGCAACCATCACACATGAACTTTAGCCCCATTGATATCACATAATATTTTAAAAATTAATTAATTATTATATGTAATTTTTTATATTTTAAACTTATGATTAAAAGTAATATTTTTATTAATTTTTTGGCCATAAAGTTTTTTTGTACCATTATAATTTTTATTTATGTGATTAAAAATTACATAATTTTAATTTAAAGTGTGAATACTTAGTTTAAGATTTTGAGTGGTTGTAGATTGTCCTCTTCTTCTCTATTATACATATTTCTTTATTTTTGATTTCTTTAAAATTTCTTGAGAGATAAATGTAGGTTTTTTTTTTTTTTGCAAAGATGTTTCGCATTATTTGTCTACTTGTCACATGCCTGGAGCTGTAAAAGCATCTGCTATTGCTCTTATTCCTAAAAATATTCACGATTTTCTTATTATTGATTTTAGGCCAATTTCATTATGCAATATTTTTTATAAAACTATGCAACATATTATGTTTTTTTATCATTCATCCTAATAAGTCTGAGTGTATATAAAAGAGGATTTCTTATAATATTATTTTTCTTGCTTTTGAAATTTTGAGGGACTGTAATTGTAAGGCTAAAGAGAAGTATTTTTGTGCAAAATTTGATATTCATAAGACGTTTGATACTGTCTCTAAGAGATTTCCTTTTAACAAGGTTGGCTCAAAAAGGCTTTCGTAGCCTCTTTATTTCTAGGATCAAGGGTTGTGTTGAGGACATTTTTTCTCATTTTCTCTTAATGGTTTTTTAGATGGATTTTTTAGCTCATGTTCAGGTCTAATTCATTAAGGTTGTCCTCTTTTTTCATATTTATTTTGCATTGTTATGAATGTCTTATCTAATTTGTTAGATGATAAGTCTTCAGACGCTTGGATGGCTTTATCAAAATGGTTAAAATTGTAGATATTCTTTTCAGAAGGAATTTAAATGTTTTTCTTACATTTATGTTATGTCCTAAAGCTAAGGAGAATTACAATTGCCTCTTCTTTGAGTGCGACTTCTCCTTCTTCATTATTTCTAATTTGATGCCTGGATTACACCACTTCATTCTTAGGCATACATTTCTCCAAGTTTTAGATTTTATTTTTGAAATTAATATGGAGAAGGATGCAAAAAAAAAAAAAATCTTTCTTACTTTTTTTCTTTCAAAAAATCCGTAGAAGGGGCAAACAAGTTAAAATAAAATAACGGTACAAGTCCTTAAAGAATATAAAGCCCTCTAGAAATACATCATTTAAAAGAAAAACTATGAGCCAAAGATTCAAACTAAAGACAGGAATCAAAACAACAGAAAAACAAATCAAAAAGAGCATCACTTCTTTCTAGAGTTACGAGCTCTACGTTCTTGAAGCCAAATTATCCGCATAAAAATTTTCACCATCAGACACCCCGCATCACCTCACTGTCCCTCGAAATGTGAGACTGAAGATCATCTTTGGAAACAAGGGTTCAAAATTTTTAGACAAGGGAACATCGCCATCTGAAAGAGCACAAAACAAAGCATTAGTATTCAAAATAGCACAAAATCTTTCTTACTTCTTGTTGCACTTTATATTTCTTATGGAGAGAAAATAATAATAGAATATTTGCTGGTAATATTAATTGTGCAGCAACTGTGGGTCGCCTTATTAAGAATGTTATCCTTTGATTATAATGTGTTTTTTTTTTTTTTTTAAGCTTTTTTACTTATATTATTTGTTAATAGGAATTGTACGTTTTTCTTATTATATCTTACTTTTATGCTGTATTTCTTCCTAATGTGATTTTTTCATTAAATAATAAAAAATGGGCACGATTTAGTTAACGATACTTCATCACAAAAACTCATTAATATTGTAAATTTTGAATTTACTTAAAATTAAATAAATTAGTTTCACAGTTAAAAAGACTTTTTATACAATTTATTTTTTAATCGAAAAAGACAACTTAATTAGCTGTTGATCATAATTTAGAAAAAATACAAATATATATATTAAATAAGAAATCTGACGAGCAAAAGAGAGAAATGCTAAGTTTTATTTGTTCATATCATATGTCGGATGTAATTAGCCTTTTTTTAATTAAATATTTATAATATAAAAAAGGAATTTAGCTTATCACAAATGCATTTGGAGGCTTGAAATTAGTCTTATTGTAATTACTTCGGCCGGTTTTTATGATTTGTCATTTTCATTTAATATTTTTTTAGTTATTAAATATATTATTCTCAAATAATTGTAAATAACTTTGCGTTTATATTATTTAGGATATATTTTTAGTTATTTTATATTGATTTTCTATACTAATTTAATGAGTGCACGTATTTTTCATCTTTTTATTAAATATGCTTAAATTAACTAAAACTAATTATTATTATTTTTGCAAATGCCACACGTATGGACGTTATAATAAATCAACATAAGCTAATAAAACAAATTTCCATGCATAACAACCATAATCCAAATCATTTCTAACAAAAAAGATTGATAAAATCAATACATTTGTCAAAATAGGCTTTCGGGTCAGGTTTGCATTTAAATCTAAATCAAACTGCATTGAACCTAATCAGCTGACAACCCGTTTAACCCAACCTGACCTGCCAATCTATTTATATTTAAAAAAATTATGCGGCTCTTTTGACTGTTGAAATATACATATTTGAGTTGTTTTGAATGTTAAAATGTATTGTTATTTTCGATTGACGGGTAAAATAACGGTTGATTTCAAGTCTGACTCAAAATTAATCCGACCTTAATTCATTCAATCGAAAGCCAATCTATTTAATAAACATGTCAAAATGATGGGTTTAAACTCGGCCCACTGACAATCCAAATAATTTGAACCATATGTAATAATACATTATGAAAAATAAATAAATTTTGAAAGAATGCTCGATGGAAGAACCGCCTTATAATACCTTTTAACAAATTCCGGGAAAAAAAAAATCAAGAAAATTTCAATTGATATCTACACATCAAGATTTATACATTGATCAATTTACTAGTCAAATGACAGTCAATCATATTTGATATATCATCGACAAATTATCATGATCAGGCACGAATCTCGAGGCAAAATCAAGTTGGAAACTTCAAAAATTAATTCTGATCATATGAACTCCGATTTCAGCAAACTTACTGTCGAACTGATCGTCTCGGAAATACGAACCCAACGACACAAAATCGACTCAATCTGAGCCCAGATGAGTCCAAATCAAGGACCCAAAGCGCTGTTGGAAGGTTCAAACCATAATTTGGGTTACCAAACGGCTTCCAAAAATGACATGCTTATAGTCGAATCGAGCGGCTCGACGAGACAAATCCAATGAGCCCAAGATTGTCAAATTCTGATATCGTTAAGACCTTCAAATGTCTGATGAACGGTCCACGATCAAGGGATTCAATATCGGCCGTCCATTCAAACCACTCACGATTTGCCCCTGATCTCTCACCTATTTACATGCCATACCGTTCTAAAAAATCTATAAATAGACCTCTCATTTCTCATGAGAGGGGACCGAAGCAAGAAGCAAGAGAAGAAGGAGAAGAGAAGAATGATAGGAGGGAAGAACTCCCCGACCACAGTTGCCAGAATTCTGTCCAAGTGACACCGGAATTCTCCAAGAATACCATCTAACGTCAGAGTTTTCCTCGGCCACCAACTAACTTCGGACTTCTACCCGACGTTAGACCTCATCTCTTCGCCAAATTTATACCTGACGCTGGACTTCTTCCAATTGTCAGACTTTCACCAGACATCTATATGATGTTGGATTTCTGTCCATTGATGGACTTCTACCAGACACAGTCTTTCGGACCTCTGTCGCCTGTTGACTATGGTCCTTCCAATTTACATCGCACACCGACTACAGTCCTTCAGACCAAACAAGCACATTAACAATGATGCTTTATATTCTCATAATGTAATGTACTTTATAAGATATACATCGAGCTAAGGCCTTCCCCTGAGGAAGGTTATCATTTGTAATCAACTACAATACTAGTGGATTCATTTATACTGGGCAAGGCCCCGTGGTTTTCCCCCCTTTTTAAGGGTTTTCCTCATAAAAATTTTGGAGTCTCCTTTAATGCTGCACCCTCTCTCTTATCTGATTGCGTGCCGGATTTTTGTAGAACGCTAAGACACTAAATTTTACATTTCTCTACCATCGCGAATACTCCTGAACACAACAGTTTGACACCGTCTGTGGGAACGTGGTTCCTGACTAGGGGCAATTTTGGCTCCAACCTCAAAAGATTATTCAACTGCTATGGATGCATCAATTTCATGGAAATCAGATCCAAACTGGGGGACAACCTTAACTACAATTTTAGTCAAGAAGATCCCTACAAGATTTTCAAAACCAAGACGATATATAAGGAAACTCCTGGAAAATGCAAGGATGCTTCCGATAAATTTCAAGCCACATACAATCCCCTGCTGGACGTATACTCCTTGGGCAATGTCTTAATCTCGACCTCAAAAAGGCAGTAACGGTCTAAAGATATATCATTCTTCACCTTTAATTCGGGATACATGTGGCGTTCACCCCCTCCCAATCAAGGCAAAATCGATCTCAGGGGATCCGATTCGACCTCTTCCATACAGGTTAACGTCGTCGAGCAAAGGTTCCGACATACAACCTCGGATAGGTCTTACATCCTTAGTGAATTCTTTCGACCTCTTCTACACATGTTAATGTCATCGAGCAAAGGCTCTGACATACAATCTCGGATAGGTTTCGCATACTTGGTGAATTCTCCCGACATCTTTCACACAGGTTAATGCCATCGAGCAAAGGCTCCGACATACAATCTCGGATAGGTCTTATATCCTTGGTGGATTCTTTTGACCTCTTCCACACAGGTTAACGTCATCAAGGAAAGGCTCTGACATACAACCTCGGATAGGTCTCGCATCCTTCGTGGATTCTTCCGACCTCTTCCACACAGGTTATCGTCATCGAGCAAAGTGCTCTAACATACAACCTCTGATAGGTTTTACATCCTTTATGGATTCGCTCGACCTCTTCCACATATGTTAACGTCATCGAGCAAAGGCTCTGACATACAATCTCGGATAGGTCCTACATTCTTGGTGGATTCTCTCAACCTCTTCCATACAGGTTAACGTCATCGAGCAAAGGCTTTGACATACAACCTCGGATAGGTCCCGTATCTTTGGTGGATTCTCCCGACCTCTTCCACACATGTTATCGTCATCGAGCAAAGTGCTATGACATACAACCTCGGATAGGTCTTACATCCTTGGTGGATTCTCTCAACCTCTTTCATATAGGTTAACGTCATCGAGCAAAGGCTCCGACATACAACCTCTGATAGGTCTTACATGCTTGGTGGTCTCCTTTAATGCTGCACGTAAAAATCTTGGTGTCTCCTTTAATGCTGCACCCTCTCTCTTATCTGATTGCGTGCCGAATTTTCGTACAACGCTAAGACACTAAATTTTATATTTCTCTACCACTACGAATACTCCTAGACTCAACAATATTAATTCAATTTATTTAATTAATTAAATCATAGAAAACCATAGTACTATTAAATGAGAAATGAAAATTCTTACAAAGTTAAAATAAAGGGTAATGATTATAATAATGATTATTATATCAATTAATCAAATCATGATTGAGAAAGAAATAATCCGATACAAACTGGCAGAAACATATACAAGAGGGCATACGGCACATCAATAATATTTTCAATTGTTTCTCAGGTCAAATTTGAGCTTTTCAAATGAGCTCGAGCCTCATAATTTTAAAATGAGTCAACTTTAAGCTCAATAAATGAGCTCGAGCTTTTTAAAAATTAAATGAGCTTAACACGATTAAGTAGATACTCTTTCACCCTAAAATTTCATAGCAATAAAAAAATCATATTATCATTTCTGAATGAAAGCAGAAGAATGCATCAACAAAATAGCAATAAAATATTATTCTTAATGAACAAAGTAAGAAGATAAAACATTATAACACATAAAAATCACAACTCATATGCAAACCCACCAAGGCTTAGGGTGGTTGGTGGGCGAGCATGGTTGGGAATCCCCCATTCCGGGTTTGAATCCCCCCTATTACGGTCTCACCTCTTTAGTGGGGCAAAGCAAGTGTGGGACTGATGCCAATGCTTGACCTCGCTACATTCTGTCGAGGGATTAGTTACGCCGCCAAGCACTCCCTTTGAAGTGGCAGCAGGTGGATATCCCCGTTATAAAAAAAAAACACACGCACACACACACAATTCATATGCATTAAAAGGGACATGCAAGCATATAATTTTATGAACATGTAAATTTGGTAGGATTACTGCTTAATTACCATGCTACCAGACATTTGGAAGAGCAAATCAAACGAAAAAAAACTAAAAAAATAGAGATTTCTCTGCTTGGTTTTCTTTTTTGCTCTGATAGCACGAAGAATGGTCAGAATATCTGAATTATTATTTTAAGCTTATAGGATTTTTCAATGGCCTGTACCTGGACTTACATCAGCTGGATGCCCTTTACAATAGTGCAGCCAATCAGCAAAGCACTGGGCTGGACTCCTTTATGCCTCTTTGAAAACATTTCCAAAAAAGAACCAGAAATTAGCTGATGTGAAACCACATGCGAAGGAGCTTCTTAAGAAAATTAAAAGTGATTGACAATGGAATTACAATTAAGAGCTTATTGAGATAACAAGTAAATTCATTAAAGAACCTTAGTCTTTGACTTACTTAGGCGAAGGAGTACAAGTAGATTAACCAAAACTCATAACTAACCAAAGATAGTAGCAATACCAAAAGCTATTAATCAACAATCCGCAAATTAATAATGAGAGTTTTCACCTTGGAGATTAATCACTCAACTATACTAGGCTTAGCGGGAGATGATCTTCAACACACTTAACGATGCCATGAGGAGGGCCGCAACACCGATAGTCTTGAGCCACAGAAAGGTTGGCGGTGGTTGAGAAGGAACGGACGGATAGCCAAGGACGGTCCACGAATAGTCTTTGAATTGCTCGTCAATGACGTCGATGAGCGTGGGAAAAATAGGATTTAAGTAGTCTTCAACCGTGTCGTCGGATCCGAACCCGACGTCAAAGAAAGGAGATCGGGTGATATGGATGTCACTGTAGGTATCAAACACCAATCCACTATCGATCTCCGGATCCGCCATGCATGCTTGGTGTTGTTGAGAGAACACCAAAGAGAGGAGGGGAGGTGGCGGGATCTCCAAGGGGAGAGGGTGAGGCCGGCGGGTGCAAGGGAGGAGGGAGCTTGGGTTTGGGAGAAGCTAGGTTTAGTGGAATGTTAAGGGGTTTAACCAAATCTGAAATTTTAATCTCATATTTGATTAATTAGAAGGGGATTGATTTGAATTTTAAAATTCAAATAAGAGGATTTAATGCATTGAATGGGGATTTAATGGATGGGAGCCATATATGGGGCCGGCGGTTTCATTAGAGGAGGGAGGGGGTTTTAAAACTCAAAACCTGGAATTAATTTCAGGATTTTAAGTGAAAAGGGAGGGAAATTAACTTGAAATTTGATTTCAAATTAAGGAGTCATTAATGAATTAATTGGAGCATTAAAGAAGCAATCAAATGGGGGAGAAAACCCACATGGGGCCGACGGCAAGGTGAAAGGGGGAGAGGGAGATTAGTGGGACGAAGCTTCCAATTTGGATTGATGACGTGGCAATATAATTAAAGACTCTAATTTAAATTAAATTGAAATTGGAATTCGTCATGAAAACTTTCCTAAATTGGAAATCCCAATTAGGAAATAATTTGAATTTTGAAATTCAAATTTCAAATTTAAAACTTGCGAAAGGAGGGATTGGACGGGTGGGGAAGGTGGCCGGCCGGGGCCGTGGGAGTGGCCGGCGGCGGGCTTCCAAGGGGTAGCGGCAACTAAGGTTGGGAAGAGATTTTATTGTGGTAGAGGAGAAGGACAATGGAGGTGAATACGAAGGAGAAGATAGAAAACCTAACCACGAGCCGCGGACTCTTCCAACGACTGGTGGGCCTTGCGATTTGCTCCCCTTGAGCTCTCTCCCTTCTCAAGCCCTCATGCAAGAAGAAGAAGTAGACATACAAAATTTTTCATTCAAATCTTCATTATCTATTACAAGAGAAAATACCCATATATATAGGTCTCAAGCATACATGAATAAATAAAGACTAAATTGCCCTCAGGGCCCCAACATGACTCAACTCAACATAAGGGTATAATAGGAAAACATAAAAATAAAATGCATAAACAACTAGAAAAATAAGCTCTGAATCGTGGCCATCGATCGGTGATGCTTCCGACTATACACATGTTTGGACTTTGGATCGATGTCATCATCATTCTCCCCAGGTGGGAGAAAACTCGACCCCGTTGAGTGAAAATTTCTGGAGCTCTCGTACATCCCTAAAAGATCTGGATCCCATCTCTGTAACTCCTCTCGATCAATCCATGTATCCTCGGCCACCGGCTTCTCTTTCCAATAAACCAAGTACCTGTGGTGCCCGCCTTCCTTCATGGAAATGATTTCATCGTTAAGTATAGCTTCAACCTTCTCCGCAATAGGTAAGTGGGGTAGATCGGGGAGTGGGGGTAGGCTGGGGATCTCACTGGGTGGGTTCTCACAAGGCTCAATTTGAAGTGGATTATTAGGGTTCAACTCGGGTCCCTCAAAGGTTACTAGATCTTCTATATTAAATGTAGGATTGATGTTAAAACCTTTAGGAAGGTACAACACATAAGCATTGCCATTTACCTTTGAAATTACCCAAAAGGGTTCGACTCTTCTAGCATGCAACTTCTTCACGGAGGGATTCGTACCATCACAAAGTTTCTAACCTCGAATTCTTTAAATCTTTTCTTGTGATCTGAAATAAGCTTATAATTGGAGTTACGTTGTTCAATTCTTCTTTTAATTTCTTGATAAAGCTCCTGGAGATGAGATGCAAATGCATATGCAAAAGAACCGGTATGCATGACAAATGACAAGGATCAAGGCTCACGAAAAAGTTTTAAACATAAATAAATTGGAAGACAACATACTACAAACACACACAATATACTAACTCACACGAACACATAGCTAGAAAGGTGGATGAGTCACACATAAGGGGTCTAAAGTGTTCGGTCTAAGGGGACTGGTGTAGGAGGAGCAATGAAGATGTTCTTAGCTACCAGGGTACTTCTATGGGAAGTCTGAGCTAAAGTCGTAGGTAGTCTCCTAGGGTCGACAGTGTCATCTAATAAATTCATCCAACTAGGAGAGGGTTTGTCCTTAATTGGGAAGGACAAGAACATAGTGGGCAAAACAAATGAATCAGGAACAAGGAAAGATGATTGGTCCTGACTCACGACCATAATGGGATAGCTAATCGAGTCACCAGCAGGTATGGGACTTAAGAAATGGGGTATCGTATCCATTACAGAAGTGAGCACAATAGCTAGATTGGGGATATGAAGGTGTGGGTTAAGACCCTCTCTAACATAAAAGTCGGTACGTGGAGTGGTGAGATAAGTCCAATCAAGAAAAACACACTCTTTCAAATGCAAATCTAAATGGGCAACTCCTAACATAGACTCCCATAAAATGAGAGGATGCTTAATTTTCAAAATAGACTCAGATTTGTTCAGATTCAACTGACTGTCATCCAAATTCATATTAATAATCTTAGTAGGATCAGGTTCGGGGTCAATTAAATTAGAATCTTTCAAATTTAATTCCACAGGGTTCAAGGTCAGATCAGTGTCGTTCGAGATCAAATTAATATCCTCAAGGTATACTTTGTTCAAAGACTTATCCTTGAAAAGAATAGGATCGAGGTGGGTTAAGGTGTCGACGTTTACCGGTTCTAACTTTCCTAGCTTAGGGTTTAAGTCATTCTGGGAGTCTAATTCAATCACTTATGTTCTATCCTCAAAGAATTCTTCATCATTAGTGATATCACTAGCATCCACGAAATGGATGTACTCAGTCTCAGGTTCAGGGAACCTCATCGTCTTAATTTCTTCCTTTATTATAATCATACTTGTAGGGTCAAAGACTATGGAGGCTAAAGGTTGACTGGGAGGGCTAGAAGTGGGTCCAAGTGGAGAGTCATAAGAGATTGGTCTAACAGAAGGCCCAATAGAGGGTCGACCATCAAGGTTAGGTGAAGACCTATAGGGTGGGGCAGCAACCCGGATGTTACTAATGGATGGGGGGTCTTGACCACAGTAAGGTCCACGGTTTATTCTGCAAGGGGTAGGGTGGTTCTCTAAATGACGGTCACTAGGGTAGGGGTATTGAGAGTGTAATATCCAGTGGTTTGATGGGCAGGGGGGACCTAAACTTAGAATCAGCAGGTTGTCCACAGGTAGAGGGTCTATATTTTAAGTTGAGTTCTCTCCTCATGTCTTTCCAATTAGAGGTAGGATACTTACCGCGAGACTCTTTATGATCTTCCAATCTTGCCCAAAATTGAAGAGCTCAACCTTTAAGGTGAGACCTAGCGATGCTAACCTGATGGAATTCAGGGATATGACATGATTCAAAATAGTCATCTAGTTATTTGGCCCATTCCCTAAAATAGTAAGGCTCCGAGGAACCATCAAAGGTAGGAAAACGATAAGGCGACTCTAAGTGAGGTCGTGGAGGCCTAGGCTCATGTCTCGGGTGATAAGCTGATTGGGGCATGTAATTATAGTGGGGATAGTCAACGGGTTTCTCCGTCATAATCCTAGTCATATTTTCCACTAGGTTAACGATGTCATCTAAACTCTTTTGGAGTCTTATCGGGTCCATTGAAAAGTGTCAAGTGAAACCTAGTGAAGATTGGGTGCACGGTACCACACTCTACAAAGGGAAAACATCATTTCGACTTGCTATAAGGTGCAGGAAAAATACTGGACAGCAAGCTTCAAGAAGGTTTTAAGTCACCCGGTGTTTAGGGAGGTTGCTAAGGCTTGGGCAGCACCTAAACACTAAGTTAAACTCTTCTAAAATGACAATACAAGGTGCAGATTTTGTTTGGACAGCAAACTAAAATGAGGGACGAAATTATCTAAGCAATTTAGATGGACTCTAGGGTGGGGACAGCAAGTTATCACAAGTTTAAAGTCACCTAAATGTCACTAAACAGTGCAGGAATGATGTGGACAACAAACTATAGCAGTTTGTTTAAGTTGTCTAGGTGTTAGGAAGGTTCTGAGGGAGTGGACAGCAACTTAACAATGGTTTTAGGTCACCTAAATGTCACTAAACGGTGCAGGAAACTTCTGGACAGCACACTACAATGCTGAAATAATTGCGCTAAGTGTTGGGTTCGGTGTCTAGAGTGTGGACAGCACTTAAGCACATGAAAAGATAACCTAAAACCCACTAAATGCGTGCAGGAATTGTAAATACAGCAGTGAAAAAACAGTAAATAAGCTTAGATATGCGATGATATGCATGCAAAAATTAAACTATAACACACGGTTAGACCCTATGATGTTTTTCTAACATGTCATGCATGACAACCTGGCTCTGATACCAAGATGATGTGAAACCACATGCGAAGGAGCTTCTTAAGAAAATTAAAAGAGATTGACGATGGAATTATAATTAAGAGCTTATTGAGATAACAAGTAAATTCATTAAAGAACCTTAATCTTTGACTTGCTTAGGCGAAGGAGTACAAGTAGATTAATCAAAACTCATAGGTAACCAAAGATAATAGCAATACCAAAAGCTATTAATCAACAATCCGCAAATTAATAATGAGAGTTTTCACCTTGGGGATTAATCACTCAACTATACTAGACTTAACAGGAGATGATCTTCAACACACTTAACGATGCCATGAGGAGGGTCGCAACACCGATGGTCTTGAACCACGGAAAGGTTGGTGGTGGTGGAGGAGGCACGGAAGGATAGCCGAGGACGGTCCACGAATAGTCTTCGAATTGCTCGTCAATGACGTCGATGAGCGTGGGAAGAATGCGATTTAAGTAGTCTTCAACCATGTCGTCGGATCCGAACCCGACGTCAAAGAAAGGAGATCGGGTGATATGGATGTCACCGTAGGTATCAAACACCAATCCACTATCGATCTCCGGATCCTCCATGCATGCTTGGCATTGTTGAGAGAACACCAAAGAGAGGAGGAGAGGTGGCGGGATCTCCAAGGGGAGAGGGTGAGGCCGGCGAGTGTAAGGAAGGAGGGAGCTTGGGTTTGGGAGAGGCTAGGTTTAGTGGAATGTTAAGGGGTTTAACCAAATCTGAAATTTTAATTTCATATTTGATTAATTAGAAGGGGATTGATTTGAATTTTAAAATTCAAATAAGAGGATTTAATGCATTGAATGGGGATTTAATGGATGGGAGCCATATATGAGGCCGGCGGTTTCATTAGAGGAGGGAGGGGGTTTTAAAACTCAAAACCTGAAATTAATTTCATGATTTTAAGTGAAAAGAGAGGGAAATTAACTTGAAATTTGATTTCAAATTAAGGAGTCATTAATGAATTAATTGGAGCATTAAAGAAGCAATCAAATGGGAGAGAAAACCCACATGGGGCCGGCGGCAAGGTGAGAGGGGGAGAGGGAGATTAGTGGGACGAAGCTTCCAATTTGGATTGATGACGTGGCAATATAATTAAACTCCAATTTCAATTAAATTGAAATTGGAATTCGTCATGAAAACTTTCCTAAATTGGAAATCCCAATTAGGAAATAATTTGAATTTTGAAATTCAAATTTCAAATTTGAAACTTGCGGAAGGAAGGATTGGACGGGTGGGGAAGGTAGCCGGCAAGGTGGCCGGCCGGGGCCGTGGGAGTGGCCGGCGGCGGGCTTCCAAGGGGCGGCGGCAACTAGGGTTGGGAAGAGATTTTCTTGTGGTGGAGGAGAAGGACGATGGAGGTGAATACGAAGGAGAAGATAGAAAACCTAACCACGAGCCGCGGACTCTTCCAACGACTGGCGGGCCTTGCGATTTGCTCCCCTTGAGCTCTCTCCCTTCTCAAGCCCTCATGCAAGAAGAAGAAGTAGACATACAAAATTTTTCATTCAAATCTTCATTATCTATTACAAGAGAAAAGACCCATATATATAGGTCTCAAGCATACATGAATAAATAAAGACTAAATTGCCCTCAGGGCCCCAACATGACTCAACTCAACATAAGGGTACAATAGGAAAACATAAAAATAAAATGCATAAACAACTAGAAAAATAAGCTCTAAATCGTGGCCATCGATCGGTGATGCTTCCGACTATACACATGTTTGGACTTTGGATCGATGTCCTCATCATTAGCATTTCTTTTATTAACACAGGCTGCAAATAGATAAAAGTTATATAAAAAAAGAGTGCCAGAAAGCATCCTCAGCTCTCAGATTCAGGCGATCCATAACCCCAAGGATTTTTTCTTGCCCAGTTCCACTGATCACGGCACATCTCATCAATTCCATACTTGGCACTGCGAGAAAGAAAACCACATAGTTTAATGGAGGAATTTAGCTCCGAGGAAATAATGTGTTCATTTGCACACCTCCAATTCAACTTCCTCTCTGCCTTCGTAGTTGAGGCATAAACAATTTCTGCATCACCGGACCTCCTTGCGGCCATTATTAAAGGGATTTTCTGCACAAGGAATGAACATCAGAAGAAAAACCAACAGGAAAAAACAAGGAGTTCATTACAGGGTATAAAGACCAATCACTTCGAGAAAATAACATTGGAAATACCTTTCCATAGGCCTTCTCAAAAGCTGCAACCATTTCCAACACAGAAGTTCCCTTGCCAGTCCCCAGGTTGTACACCTCACAGCCTTAGTATAGCAAACTCGATTAGAAAAGGAGGAACATATCGAAACTAATTTTCTTTTGAGTGAATCTTGATCAGTAATAAAAGGTTGTGAATGATTTCTATTAGAAAAGAGGAGGTATTCCCACAAATGATCATCAATGAAGTTGTTAAGAAGAAGAAAAAAAAAGCCTGGATTTATGCTACAAAAACATCAAGTATGGGAAAGCATGAGAAAAAAAGACCAAAACTTGCTTGATTTTCATAGTCAAGGAAAAAAGCACGCCTAACATTTTGCTACTAAAGCATTAACCCAGAAGCAATAAGATGAACTGCGAAGTGCAAAAGAGAGAAAAGAATTTCAAAAAAAAAAACAATAATTGCATGATTCTATATATATATATATATATAAACAAGCTTGCACCCGCAAGAGAGATAAAATGTAAAATCAACTAATAAAAATGCCAAAATCATGGCTTACAATAAAATGATGCTCATGTTAAGATGCTAAGATAGATTTTCTAGCTAACTCGATCATATGCTGAGCTTCGTGGATGTCAACTTTGATGATGAAATTTATGCATTTAAGTAAACTTTTGTCACCACTTGAAAGTTGGAATGATGTAGCAACAATCATCAGCATTGGATCAAACAAATGGAAGTTAAATTATGTCAAAGACCTCATTATTAGCGAAGATATTCGATGGAGCGAGGCAGGTGATATCCTTTCTTTTGCTTTGAACATTGATATCAGAAGGTCACGAAATAAAAGGAACAATCAACAACATCAAACCTTTATCCCACTACTTGGGGTCGGCTACATGAGTCATTTTTCTCTATTATCCTATTAAGAGTCAAATTCTAATTTAAATCTAATAAAATTTAATACCTTCTAGCCAATTCTTTTTAGGTCTACCTCTACCTTAACATAGGTTGGATCTAATACATTTACCCTCCTAACCGGGTCATCGGAAGGCCGAAATTTTATATGAACAAACCATGTAAGGAGACTCACTCTAATCTTATCTTCTACTGGAGCTACTACAACCTTTTTCATGTATATATTAGTTTTGCATTCTATCTCTAAGTGTAAAGCCACTCATCCACCCGAGCATCCCCATATTTGCAACACTTAACTTAATTTTAGGTTTTTCTTTTAATGGCCAACATTCTATGCCATAAAGCATTATAGGTCTCACCACCATCTTATAAAAATTTCCCTTAAGTTTAAGGGGTACTTTTCTATCACAGAACAGGCCCGATCAATTCCTTCACTTCAACCATCCAACTTAAACTCTACTAATAATATATATATATATATATATATATATATATATATATATATATATATATATATATATATATATATATATATATATATACTCTTTATGCTTCTTTTTGGGTGATTACATGCAATCCCTCAACTTTCAGGCAGAAGAAAATTGCATTCACTTTATGTGAACCCAAAATTAGAAAATTAAGTGTTTAAGAAGATTTCCTGCAAGCCTTCATTCAAATGACCAATATAATAACTTTTGAAATATGAAGGAATGAATGATAAATATCAATAGTGGCTTAATCAATATATGTTCCAAACTTGAAGGAACTAGATTTGCTTTCCACCCTCTCCCCTTCTTTTTTACTATAGAGAGAAAAAAGACGGAAGCCTCATCCAATTTACTTCAACTCTCTTTGCTCCATTCTCATCTCCAAGCATATACTACTTGATTCAATCGCAAATTTGAATCTCCAAATTTCTCGAGCTAACATATCCAATAAACGCTGCATAGTCTGCCTTGCATAGATTTTATGGTTTTACACTTCAGATAAATGCCAAAAAGAGAATAACAAGCTTGCATGTCCTTAATTTCATAATTAAAACAGGGGAATAAAGGTAGTGAGCCAAATAAGTTAAAATAAGGAGAAGTTGATAAAGCATGTACCTATGTTTGGGTCCTGGAAAAGCTTCTGGAGAGCTGCAATATGCCCATCCGCTAGATCCACAACATGAATATAGTCACGAACCTGGACTAATGGCCAAATAGAAGTTACATATAACGGACAACATTACCATATATTAAACACTATAATACAGTTGCAGTAAAGAAAATATTATACGAACAATATATACGCTGAAAGGAAAGTTTTTGAACACAACATAAACTGATCAATTATCACAACCATCTCAGCTTGTATAGTAGTTGGTAATGGGGAAATCAAGCTTTCCACAGTAATTAAAAGCTTGAATCAACAAGGAAAAAATAAGAGAATGTTTTCAACCAATATGATATATATAAAGTCAATGAATCATAAATTGAATATTGTCAGGTTATGTTAATGCTGTCCGAGTAATGACTAATCCCAGATAATGCTGAGCTTCTTCTTACTTCCTCCGTCATGTTGTTCCTGCAGCATTTTACTTTGGCAATGGACTGCTCCTCCCTGGCTACTTATTGCAGTGGATTGCTCTATGGCCCTGAGGCTCTTACATGATAAATAGATCATACAAGCATGCTTCCTTCTGTTTTTGCATTAATCTACGATGGCTTTCAACAGCTTCTATGGCGGGTCATCATTGGCTGGGCTCTGGCAGTGTTCACTTTCTAATTTCCAGAATATGACTTTCTTGGCTGCTTTGTTCATGGTATAGGAATTCCAAAGGGTTTTTTCTTAATTATAAATACAGATCTTGGCATTTGCATAGAACTCAATCAAGTATGCTGATGTAGTAAAGTTCAAACATGAAAACTGCATTGAATTTTATTGCTTACTTTGTCTAAGTTGGGCTCCAAGAATACTATATATGAAAAAAAGTAAATGGTATTTACACAATAAATAAATAATTCAAAAAAAGGTGGCAGGCGGCTAGGTGGAGGAGCACATAAATTACAATCCATCCGTGGATCATAATATGATTTTTTGTATAGTAGGACCCACGACAGCTCTAGAGCGGAAATTTGGACGAATTCACTAAGGAGAAGTGGGGTGGGTCCCAAACTGTGTAACCCCACAATCTTTAACACAACTCTTCAAACTGCGGGTAAAAATCTATCAATCTAAGTTTACTTACAATATTCTTGAACGCGAAGTTGTTGAGTCATTTGGTGAATTTATAGACAAGTTGATTTTATGTTAGTACATATGGAGTGCAAATAAACCCACTTTTTAGTTTCTCTGTTATGAAATACCTATCAACCTCCACGTGCTTCATACAATCATGTTGTACCGGGTTATGAACTATGTTGATGGTAGATTTATTAAAATAATATATCTAAATTAGTTTTTCCTACTTGATTTTTAAATCTTCCATGGTGATTTTAACAGATTTAAGTTTGCATATTCCTTGGAAAATTGCTCTAAATTCAGATTTCGAGCTAGATCTTGAAACAACCAGTTATTTTTTGTTCCTCAATGTCATGAGATTTCCTCTAAAAAATATACAATATATTGAAATGGATCATAAATCCACGTGTGATACAGCATTAGTTTGCATCAATATAATAAACTCCAATTTGTAGACTATCCTACTTTTTTGTAGAGAATTCCTTTTCTGAAACTTGATTTATAGTATATGAGAACTTTATAAGTTGCTTAAATGTGAGACTCTTTGGTTTTTTGCATGAATTGATTGATAAGACATTTTGCAAAAAATAATGTCTAGAAGGTGTGAGATAGATAGATTAATTTTTCAACTAATCTTTGATATTATCCCATGTCTACTTCTACTCTTTCTTCATTTCAGCCCAACTTTTGACATACTTAAGTTGAGATTTTACAAATTTTTTAATCAAACATTTTTGTCTCTTTTAGTAGGTCAATGATATATTTTTGTTGAGAGAAGAACATTCCTTGTTCTTAATAAGCAATTGTTATCCCCAAGAGTATTTGAGTTTTCCCAACTTCTTGATCTTGAAGTTTTTAGTAAGATTTCTTCTGATTGACTCCTTTTATTTATTGCCAGCACATCTAACTATTATTTTATCAACAATATTTACAATGAGAATTAAAATCTTACCAACAATTGACTGTTTTATGAAGATTTATCATAGCTTACACAATTGGTTGTGACTTAAAATAACCCTCAATTTTTCTCAACTAGGCTTGTGTTAACACATGTGATAAGCTAGAAAGCTTATATAAGCCAAGCGACTTATAATCCACTGCTCCACCTCCTCTGCAGCGCATCATTACAGGAAACGGATTCCACCAGCGCCGCCTGACTCTTCTGCAATATCTGATTTCTCCAACTAACTTGATGCCTTTTCCTATTGTTAAATACTCAAATGTTATTACAGAGAGAGCTGGAGAAATGAATATACCAAAGTTTCCTATTCCTCTGTTCTGCTTCTTCTTCCTTCTCAGTTTTAAGTTCTGCTTTGTCTAACCTTGTTACTGCAGGTTATTACATGGTATCAGAGCTAACCAGGTTTAGCTCTTCCTTCAAAACAACTCATGGGAGACAGCCAGATCTCGTCGACGCCGCAGACCGCTTCTACAACAGCAACCGCATCAGAAATCACCATTCCAGTTTCTTTAAAGTTCATTATCTCCAATATAAAGCATATTGTTAATACTCAGCTCAATAGTGACAATCATGCTATTTGGAAACTACAAATACTCAAAATCTTTTCGGCTAATGGTTTTGATGGGTTCCTTGATGGAACCGAAACTTGCCCTCCTAAATATAGCTCTTCGGCAACTGGAGATGTCGTTTTGAATCCAAAATATCGACTGTGGCAATTAACAGACCAAAATCTAGCTGCCGCCTTGTTTTCAACAATTTCACCGAGCATCCTTCCATACGTGCTAACACTCCACACTGCACATGAAGTCTGGGAAGCATTGGAGAAGCGTCTACAACCAACAAATCGCTCTAGAGTTATTCAACTCAAGAATGAGCTTTACCGCATCGAAATGAAGGATCTCACGGTGAATCATTACCTTACTCAGGTAAAAGCCTTAGTCGATAATATATCCGTTGCTGGATCGAATGTCGATCATGAAGACATCATTCTACACATCTTGAATGGGCTACCTCCATCCTACAATGCCTTTAAGACAGCTATTCGTACCAGGCCGTCTTCAATTCCACTGGATGAGCTCTATTCACTCTTGATCAGTGAGGAAATTAACATACAAAAGGACCTTGCCAAAGACACTACAGCCTCCATGGAAGCCGTTGCTCTAAACGCCTTCAGAAATACATCCTTAAGGAGTGCTGCTCCCAATCAAAACAGAGCTAATAGAGGTCAGTTCAGCTCAAACAGAGGATCTTCACCGAGACCACCCAATTCAAACAATAGACCTCCTCGTAATCAATCCACAGCTAGAGTAATGTGTCAAATCTGCAACAAACCAGGCCATATAGCTATGCATTGCTGGCATAGAGCCAATCTCTCATACACTCCCACAGCGCCACCCACTCAGCGAAGTTTCTTCACAAATCAGCAAAATGCATCTCCTACAGATTGGTACTTGGACTCGGGTGCTTCCTCTCATCTCACCTCCGATCCCCTACAACTTCAACACCCGCTGCCTTATACAGGTTCTGACAGCATTTCCATAGCTAACGGCACCTCTCTCCCGATCAATTCCACTGGCCAGGGCATACTTCCTCTACCCAATACTCCACGTAAGTTATATCTTCAAAAACTCTTACATGTCCCTTCACTTACTCACAATCTTTTATCTATTCAAAAACTCACTGCTGACAATGACTGCTCCGTTTGCTTTGACACCTTCGGCTTCACTATAAAGGACAATCGGACCAATCAAACTATCCTTAACGGTCGAAGCCGAGACGGTCTATACGTCATACCTTCCACCACCATCTCAGCTCTACACACTCAACCCAAATCAACCACAACGTGGCATGCTCGGTTGGGTCATCCCCATCTCCAACTGCTTCAACACTTAGCTAGACATAACTCTACTATATGTATCTCAACTAGTACTTCTTTTCAATGTGACTCATGTAATGTGGCCAAAAGCCACAAACTATCCTTTACTTCTAATGAAATGAAAACTTCTCAACCCTTTGCCCTTGTTCATTCTGATGTATGGGGCCCTGCTCCTTGTTCTTCATTAAGTGGTTATAATTACTATGTATTATTCGTTGATGATTACTCCCGCTTCTCATGGATATACCCAATGCACAATAAAGCTGAAACCTTCTTAAAATTTCAGCATTTCTTTAATCTAATAAAGACCCAATTTAACACCACTGTTAAAATTCTAAGATCTGATGGTGGCGGTGAGTATCGCTCCAATAACTTCAACGTGTTTTTATCCCAACATGGCATTCAACACCAAATGAGTTGTCCCTATACACCGGAACAAAACGGCGTTTCGGAAAGGAAACATCGTCATCTCATCGAGACTACTAGAACTCTTCTCCACGCCGCTCACTTACCTCTCAAGTTTTGGTTGGAAGCACTACACACAGCCAACTATCTTATTAATCGGCTACCTTCCAAAACACTTCACTTTGATAATCCTTATCATCTACTACATCGTCAACAACCCTCCTACACTCATTTAAAAACCTTTGGATGCCTATGTTACCCTTGGCTTAAACCATCTACACCCAATAAATTACACCCACGATCCACCGCATGCATCTTTGCTGGCTATTCTCCCTCACACAAAGGTTATAGGTGCATAAACATTCACACCGGCAAGATTCATATTTCCCGCCACGTTGTGTTCCATGAACATATTTTTCCCTATCCCATACCTTCGTCTTCTACTCCCAACCCACTACCACCGCCCAGTAATTCACCTCTCACACTTATTCCCATCTCCACAATTTCTGCACCTCCCCAACATTCTGCCAACTCTCCCTCTATAGATCCCGTCCCTTCATCTTTATCTTCACTCAATTCTCACCAGCCTACCTCATCCACGGTTCTTCCTACACAATCCTCCTCATCCCATACTACCATACCACCTCAGCTCTCTTCATCTGAACCACCTAACACTACCTTACCTATGCCTCATCCTATGATCACAAGATCTAAAACCGGAAATCTAAAACCCAAACAGCATTTCAATCTTCTAGCCACCCAGCATCCTCACTTCACCCCTACCTGCTTCAGCCAAGCTACCAAATCTGTCCATTGGAGATCAGCTATGTCTGAAGAAATTACCGCTCTTCAAAAACAAGGTACGTGGTCTTTAGTTCCAGCTCCTGCCAATAGAGTTATTCTCGGCAATCGTTGGACCTTTCGTACTAAACTCAAACCCGATGGCACCCTTGAACGATATAAGGCTCGCCTCGTAGCACAAGGCTTCAACCAACAATTTGGCATAGACTACAAGGATACCTTTAGTCCAGTTGCAAAAATGCCTACTATTCGCATTTTGCTTACCATTGCTCTGCATCATAGCTGGCCTGTTTTACAATTGGATATCTCCAATGCATTCTTGCACGGAAACTTACAGGAGGAAGTCTACATGAAGCAACCGCAAGGTTTTCTAGATGAAACTTATCCGGATCATGTCTGCAAATTGCATAAAACCCTTTATGGACTTAAGCAAGCTCCGCGAGAATGGTTTCAAACACTCACCAATTCTCTCCAGTCCCTCGGGTTCACCTTCAGTAAATCAGACCCGTCTCTACTACTCTACAAACATAATGACATTCAAATTTATATACTACTGTACGTTGATGACATCCTAATATCTGGTAATGATCGGTCCAGCATTTCTTGGCTCATCACTCAATTGCAGACAAAGTTCTCCCTAAAAGAACTAGGCCCCATTTCGTTTTTTCTGGGCATTCAAGTTCTTCACAAGCCAAATAGTTATTTTCTACATCAGTCGCAATATGCCCAAGAAATCTTGCAATCCGCTGGCTTAACAGATTGTCAACCTTCACAGACTCCAATTGCCCTCAAACCGATTCTTAGCTCCAGCAAATTTCTGGATTCTGACCCCAAGAGATACAGACAAATTGCCGGTTCTTTGCAATACTTGACCATCACACGTCCAGATATCGCATACACGACTAATCGCATCTGCCAATGCATGCACAGTCCCACTGAACAAGACTTCAACACCCTCAAGCGGTTGTTACGCTACATCATAGGAACACATTCTTTTGGTCTTCCAATCACTAGAGGTGATCTCTCTTTAACAACATTCTCCGACTCTGATTGGGCATCAGATCCTCAAGACCGCAAGTCAATCTCTGGTTTCTGCACATTTTTGGGTAATACACTCATCTCATGGTGTGTCAAGAAACAACCTACCGTTGCAAAGTCCTCAACGGAAGCTGAGTATAGATCATTAGCCTCTGCCAGTTCGGATATCATTTGGCTTCGCAGGTTAATTGCTGATTTTGGCGTGTTCCCGACCTCACCTACTACACTGTTATGTGACAACACTTCTGCTCTAGCTCTGGCAAACAATCCTGTTTTCCACGCTAGAACAAAGCACATCGAAATTGATTATCATTTCATTCGGGAACGCATCCTATCTAAAGAAATTGATGTGCAACACATAAATTCAACCGACCAACCGGCAGATATACTCACTAAACCGTTATCTCTTGCTCGATTTACTATGCTTAGAGACAAACTTATCGTTCAATCTCTCGAACCATAAGTTTGTGGGGGGCTGTTAACACATGTGATAAGCTAGAAAGCTTATATAAGCCAAGCGACTTATAATCCACTGCTCCACCTCCTCTGCAGCGCATCATTACAGGAAACGGACTCCACCAGCGCCGCCTGACTCTTCTGCAATATCTGATTTCTCCAACTAACTTGATGCCTTTTTCTATTGTTAAATACTCAAATGTTATTACAGAGAGAGCTGGAGAAATGAATATACCAAAGTTTCCTATTCCTCTGTTCTGCTTCTTCTTCCTTCTCAGTTTTAAGTTCTGCTTTGTCTAACCTTGTTACTGCAGGTTATTACAGCTTGGGATGGGCAATGACGGTTTCAAGCCCGAAAAAAAAAAGTGCTTTAGGATGATTGGTGCTTCCTATAACGAAGTAGATATTTCAATTTTGAAAACTGGAAGGCATCATATACTCTGAAGCATAGGATCAACAAAGATGCAAGTTTATATTGGCATGATTAGAGATACATATATGGAAAAGCACGGGAATTCTAGTATATTGCCCAGTTCGGGCATTCTTTTTTGGTGGATAGTAAAAAATTATGATTTATGGTTTAGGGACGGTCAAAGAATACCAAAGTGAAACAAATCACAGTTGAGCTCCAATTGCTCTAACTTCAATGCTTTCATTTTCTGTACATAAAAAAAAAAAAAAGAATTGCCCAGACTATAGTAAATTCCTTTGATGACAATGAAATGATTTCAATTGAACTTGCATAATTAACAGAATAAACGTCAATAACATAAATATTTGAGAACAGAATAAAAGAATGGGATGAGTAGGGGGAAAAGTGTGAAGGTGCTTGCAGCATTGATCTAGAACCGCTAAAACCAAAAATACAAGAACTTTTATAGTGCAACTTAACACACATATAACGGTCCTATCACAAATAATAACTAGTGGGCAGAAAATTAATAGAAAAACAGCCATAGGAATAATAGATAAACATTCTCAATGTGCAACTTTCACTGGAAAGAAATAAACCATAATACTTAACGTAGGAAACAACAAGTATAGCCTTCAATCTGGAAACACAGAATAAATTTTACCCAAGAAATTAATAATATAACCGGCTAGAATCAGATTTGATCAAAATGATTACCCCAGTTCCATCATTGGTATTGTAATCAGTTCCAAATACAGTAAGAGATGGTCTCCTCCCTACAGCAACCTGTTGTATATATGGCATAAGGTTGTTTGGAATTCCACGGGGATCTTCACCAATGTGTCCGCTGGGATGAGCGCCAATAGGATTGAAATATCTTAGCAACATGATCTTCCAGTCAGAGCTGGCCTTTTGTATGTCACGACATATGTCTTCAATAATGAGCTGCAGTAATCCCATCATGTTACTGGAGGGATAGGCATGCTTAGTAATGAAAAAAATTAATATGGACTAGACAAAAACCTTGGTTCGTCCATAAGGATTTGCTGCACTAAGAGGAAATTCTTCAGTACAGGGAACTTCTTTTGGCCATCCATACACGGTAGCCGATGATGAAAAAACAAGCTGGAGCAATAATCATGCAAAGAATTGATTAGAGTTTACTAATAGTAACATCTAAGACCAAGGAGAGAGAAATAAACTTCCACAAGTCATGCCAATTTATGTAGTGATGCTACACTTCCAAGAAGATTCCCATTTAAAATAGGGGGGGCTATATCATCAGTCATGAACTAATACCATAAAAAAGTGCAATGAACTCTCCAAGCCTTTTTTTTAAATATATATATATATATATATATATATATATATATATATATATATATATATATATATATATATATATATATATATATATATATATATATATATATATATATATGACAAAGATATAAGATGTTTAATTCAAATATAGTATGTTTTACACAGATATAAGATCTTTCATCTATATATAAAAGGTTAATTAAATACAAGATCTTTGACTAAAATGTAAGCTTTTATTAGGTATAACATTTGTAAGTCAAACATAAATTATATAAGCTATACCAATAAGATTATATCATTTAGTGGATTAAAAGCTTTTCCACAAGCACTACTAAATGTGAACTTGAGAAATTTAATGGGATCAATGAATTCAGCAATTAAACAAATGAAGAAGTGCTTCCACTACCAAAGAACTCATTATTCCACCAAAAAGATCAGCATCAACTTTAAAAAGAACAAGGGGTACCTTAAGTCCATCATAAGACATGTTTAGTATATCAAACGCCCAATCTATCATCCAATACCAAACCTCTATTATTTGTGGTGAAACAAACAAATGTTGCAATTAATTGCAAGAGGGAAATTTCAAATGATGTAGCACAAGGATACACCGGAACCTGATGCTTGAGGGAAAATCGAAGAAGGATAGTTGTTCGGCTAACCTTTTGTGACCGGGGAAAACAGCTTACAGCAGTTCTAATGACTTGGAAGAAGGACAGTAGCTGTACAAATGTTCTTGCGGCTTACAGCAGTTTTGATAGCCTGGAAGAAGATGGACAGCAGCTGGACAATTGTTCTTGTGGCTTACAACAGTTCTGATGACATAGAAGAAGGACAGCAGCCCAGTCGATTCCTGCGGGTTTTGAAGGTGGCTGATAGAAGTTGGACATCCACGTTGGAGGTTCTGGAAGGGGAGACAGCAACAGTTTATAGTATGCGGTTTCTGGTGGAAGAGGGCTGGATGACAGGAAGAAGACCAGGAAGATTTTTAGCGGAGGTAGAATGGGCGCATTGTCAGCTGCAGTGGCGGAAGAGGAGAGGAGAGGGGTGGCCACTACCTAGATTTATTCCAGGATACAGAAAATCCAAATTCTAGGATATTATTTCTCAACCAAAAAACTGAGATACAATAGAGAGAGGAAACTTGATAGGAAGTGGATGTAATTTCATTAAAATTAGATCACGATACAAAAAATTTAAGAAAAAAATACAAAAGAACTCTTTTCTTATTGAAAAAACTAAGAAGAAAAATATAAGATACAATTGGACCTTCAATTGGAGAGGAAGATCTGGCTCTCTCAAATCCCTAGCCGTCAGCTAGAGCCCACTCGACCTAAGTAAAACTAATTCCAGCGAAATCAAGCATCCTCTAAAATCACTCATAGTTAGCCTTAAATAGGCTCCCCTAATTCTATCCCAAATTAGTCTTCTTTCCCCTAAATAATTTCCTCTAAGATTTGAATTCAAATTAAATAAATTTTCTAATTAATTCCCACCCAATTTTAATTAAAACTTTCCTATATAATTTCCCCTTAATTCTTCCTTACATAATTAAAACTTTCCATAATTAATTCATTCCCAATTATAATTAAAACTTTACTAAACAATTCCCTATCTTTTCTTGTCTGCGCCCACCCTTGTGGGGCCCATCAAAAAAGTTTTAATTATAATTGTGAGGGAATTAATTAAGGAAAGAAATATAATTTGAATTTAAATATATAAGAAAATTATTTAGTAAAAAAGGGCTGATTTGGGAGGGAATTAGAGGAGCGTATTTAAGACTAACTATAAGGTAATTTCAAATTATGCTAGATTTTACTGGAATTAGTTTTGCTTAGGTTGAGTGGGCTCTAGCTAACGACTAGGAATTTTGGAAGAGTCGGATCTTCCTCCCTAATTGAAAACCAACTGTATCATGTATTTTTCTTCTTAGATCTTTCAATAAAAAAAGAATTCTTATGTGTTCTTCCTTTTTTTTTGTCACTTTTTTGTTTTGTTGAAAATGCATCCTGATGAGGACATCGATCCAAGGTTCAAACAGGTGTATCGCCGGAAGCATCGCAGATCGACGGCAATGATTCAGAGCTTATATTTTAGTTATTATGCATTTTATTTTATGTATTCCTTTTGTACCCTTATATTGAGTTGAGTCATGTTGGGGCCCTGAGGGCAATTTAGTCTTTATTTCTTCTTGTATGCTTGAGACCTATATATATGGGTCTTTTCTCTTGTAATAGCTAATGAATATTTGAATGAAAAATTTGTGTGTTTCTACTTCTTCTTCTTGCATGAGAGCTTGAGAAGGGAGAGAGCTCAAGGGGAGCAAATCGCAAGGCCCACCAGTCGTTGGAAGAGTCCGCGGCTCGTGGTTAGGTTTTCTATCTTCTCCTTCGTATTCACCTCCATCGTCCTTCTCCTCCACCACAAGAAAATCTCTTCCCAACCCTAGTTGCCGCCGCCCCTTGGAAGCCCGCCACCGGCCACTCCCACGGCCCCGGCCGGCCACCTTGCCGGCGACCTTCCCCACCCGTCCAATCCCTCCTTCCGCAAGTTTCAAATTTGAAATTTGAATTTCAAATTTTAAATTCTTTCCTAATTGGGATTTCCAATTTAGGAAAGTTTTCATGACGAATTCCAATTTCAATTTAATTTAAATTGGAGTCTTTAATTATATTGCCACGTCATCAATCCAAATTGGAAGCTTCATCCCACTAATCTCCCTCTCCCCCTCTCACCTTGCCGCCGGCCCTATGTGGGTTTTCTCCCCCATTTGATTGCTTATTTAATGCTCTAATTAATTCATTAATGGCTCCTTAATTTGAAATCAAATTTCAAATTAATTTCCCTCCCTTTTCACTTAAAATCCTGAAATTAATTTCAGGTTTTGAGTTTTAAAACCCCCTCCCTCCTCTAATGAAACCGCCGGCCCCATATATGGCTCCCATCCATTAAATCCTCATTCAATGCATTAATTTCTCTTATTTGAATTTTAAAATTCAAATCAATCCCCTTCTAATTAATCAAATATGAGATTAAAATTTCAGATTTGGTTAAACCCCTTAACATTCCACTAAACCTAGCTTCTCCCAAACCCAAGCTCCCTCCTCCCTTGCACCCGCCGGCCTCACCCTCTCCCCTTGGAGATCCCGCCACCTCCCCTCCTCTCTTTGGTGTTCTCTCAACAACACCAAGCATGCATGGCGGATCCGGAGATCGATAGTGGATTGGTGTTTGATATCTACGGTGACATCCATATCACTCGATCTCCTTTCTTTGACGTCGGGTTCGGACCCGACGACATGGTTGAAGACTACTTAAATCGCATTCTTCCCACGCTCATCGACGTCATCGACGAGCAATTCGAAGACTATTCGTGGACCGTCCTTGGCTATCCGTTCGTGCCTCCTCCACCACCGACAACCTTTCAGTGGCTCAAGACCATCGGTGTTGCGGCCCTCCTCATGGCATCGTTAAGTGTGTTGAAGATCATCTCCCGCTAAGCCTAGTATAGTTGAGTGATTAATCCCCAAGGTGAAAACTCTCATTATTAATTTGCGGATTGTTGATTAATAGCTTTTGGTATTGCTACTATCTTTGGTTACCTATGAGTTTTGGTTAATCTACTTGTACTCCTTCGCCTAAGCAAGTCAAAGACTAAGGTTCTTTAATGAATTTACTTGTTATCTCAATAAGCTCTTAATTGTAGTTCCATTGTCAATCACTTTTAATTTTCTTAAGAAGCTCCTTCGCATGTGGTTTCACATCACATCCACTTTCTATCAAATTGATATCATAGCGGTTTCCTGGGTTGATATACCAAGTCTCCTCGCTTATTTATGCTGCATTTTTCTCTCATTCCTTATTGATTTTTACTGTTAGAAGGTCAAATTTGCATCAAATTGTTATTTTTTTACTCTTTAGAGCCTTTTAGAGTCTATATACATGTACCTATGGCAAAAAAAAAAGTAGAAGTGTTTGAATGAGAGATCGGACAATTTAAATCTGAAATTTCAAATCTTCAAATTCAAATGTCAATCGTCTATAAGAAGATCGATGAAAATTTGTCATCATATAGGAGATGATGAAGATGTTGCTCAAAGGCTAAACCAAAATGACATTGTTGGAGGCGAGGGAAGCTGCCGGCAGCCAAGGGAGTGGGGAAAATCCTAATCTGATAAGGAGAAGGGAAGAATAAGAGGTGAAGATCTTGGAGGAAAAAGAGAAAAGATCTCCTATAGAGCCTACTCCTAGGGAGGAAACCGGTAGAAGTTATGGGGAGAGGCATGAGAGGATTGGTCATGATCAAAAGAGTGTTGAATTTGATATGAGAGTGGTTGATTATGATCGAAGAGATGCTAAATTTAGAAGGAAATGGGTTGAATTTGAAAGAAGAGTGGCCAATTATAATCGAAGGGGTGCTGAATTTGAAAGGATGAGGGATTTTGATGAAGAGTTTGGGTATGAGTATAAAAGGGATGATTATGACACTTAAGAGGAACCACCCCCTTGGGGAATGAGAAATTATGGAGGAAATAGGGGAAACAAAGGAGATTCGAGAGTGAGAAAGCTAAAGATGCCTATTTTTTATGGAAAGGGTGCACATTGGTAGATCTACAAGGTGGAAATGTACTTTATTATCAATAGGTTGACAGGGAAAGAGAAACCGACGGTGGCCAAGATATACTTGGAGGGGAGAGCATTAGCATAATGGAGGGATACGAGGTGGTTCATATAAACCTAGAGGGAACTCAAGGATTTCTTATTGGGACGTTTCGAACAAGTAAGGGAGGAGACTTCTATGAACAGTTCTTCACTCTAACATAGGAGAGGACAGTGGTGCAACACTGTGAGCATTTTGAGCACCTGGTTGGTCGATCGACCGGCTTTCGGAGACTGTACTGGAGGAAAATTTTATGAAAGGGTTCAAACCAAATATTCAGGCGGCAGTTAAAGTGATGATGCCTCGTGACTTAGAAGAGGCTATGGAGCTAGCCCAATTAGTGGAGGGTCAAAGGCACTTGGAGAGAGGGGCTAGAGGCGACAACTCAGGATATTTGTGCAGGATGACCACCACCTTTTTGGCATCCAAGAAGTTGACATCGAGTATTCTTAGGGAGAGACGACTATAGGAGAGAGACCTAGAGGAAATTTCAAGAAGGTCACAAAAATGGAGTTACATGAGAAGAAGTCGAAGGGGCTTTATTTCAGATGTGAAAGGTATACACCGGGGCACAAGTGTAAGGACTTAACTCTTCATTTCTCACTGTTTGCATTGAAGAGGAAATTGAAGAGGGAGTTGTATTAGAGAATGAAACATCATTTTCGTATTTCTACCTTGAGGACAAGGTGTGTCTGAAGGATTGAATGGGTTCCTTTCTCATTTTCTGAAGGATTGCGTCCCTTAAGAGTTATTTTACTTAGCTTTCTATTGTATTTTTAGTTAGGGCAAGATGTAGACATTGAGAATAATGCATGTGAGAAGAGAAGCAAGAAGAGAGAGAGAGAGAGAAATAATAGAGATTTGTATTTATTTTTCCCAATTTTCATAGTGGATTTCTTGGTGTGGTGTGACTCCGTAGTTTTTTCCCTATTTTGAGTTTTTCCACGTTAAATCCTGTGTCATTTACTTTTCTACTGCTTTTACTTTCTTACTTGTTTTGTCGTTGTGGTGTTTTCTCCTCAATCTGATGTGGTCTATCCTAGTCCAGCAGACTACCACATGTTTTTCTCTAACGAACCTACAGGCTCCACTACCGCCTAATATCTTTTTTTGTTTTTAGCAGTTTATGCCTAGTATGGCTTTATCTTCTTTTTTAGCAAAATTACTTCCAGTATAGATAGGAGAAGGAGAACTGTAGAGAGTTTAGAATTGAATACAGAATTCCTGAAAGTATTTTACCCTCTACTCCGTATCTCTTCTTCTTCTTCTTCTTCTTCTTCGTTTCCGAACTCTAATTCTCTGTGTTTCCTTTCTCTTCTTTGCTCGTATTCTCTGTTTTCTTGTTGTCCTCTGCAGGTATTTTCGGTTCTACACCATATTGGTATCAGAGCTCGGTTCGGAGCAGTAATGGCGGAAGGAAGTAAGCGTTCTGCTGTGGAGGACGATCGGAGCTTGGACGCCTTGTGGAATGCTCACACGAGCATAGTGCGACAACTTGAAGTACTCACCAATGAGTTCGCTCGATTTTCAACGAAAATGCGGGCAGAGATTCGCTCGCTGAAAACTCATCAGGCGTTACCCACGAGAGCCCGAACTGTGACGCCGACACCAGTTACAGTCCATCGGCAATTAAATCACCGACGGTCGATTACAACAGATCCAATCGGATCTGATTCTGAGCATGAAACTGAACTTCAACATTTGGGAGCATCCGATTCAGAAGATGATGAGCGGCAAAATTTCTACGAACCCCCACGGCGACATCCAATTCCACATCGACAGCAAGGTGAATTCCGCATAAAACTTGATATCCCCTTCTTTGAGGGTCGTTTGAATATAGAGGATTATTTGGACTGGGAACGAGCTGTCGAAGCATTCTTTGATTATATGGAGATAGCTCCGGAGAAACAAGTAAAGTATGTCGCCTGTCGTCTCAAAGGTGGCACTGGAGCTTGGTGGATGCAGCTATTGCAATCTAGGCGACGCGAAGGGAAGAGAGGCATCACAAGTTGGTACCGGATGAAACGTTTGCTTCGTGGCCATTTTCTTCCAGTTGATTTTGAGCAAATGTTATACCTACAATACCAACATTGTTCACAAGGGGGAAGAACGGTGAATGAGTACACCGAAGAATTTTATAGGTTGAGTGCTCGAAACAACCTAAATGAATCGGAGAATCAACTCATAGCACGATACATCGGCGGACTAAAGGAGATTATTCAGGATAAATTGGAACTAAATTCTGTTTGGACATTGTCACAGGCCATAAATTATGCACTCAAAGTCGAGTTACAACTCAGCCGACAACCAAGGAGCCGCACTACTAATCGGTATACTCCTGAATCCACGGGAGATGTCGCCAAGCCAGCTATGGGAAGTAGCAATAAACTTATGACACCACAGGTTGGAGGAGCAGGTATTCTCGGTGCTGAACCGAAAGCCATAGCCACGCCTCGACCGAGATTACCAAACAGAGATAATAACCCTTATGCAAAACCTACAACCTTCAAATGTTATCGCTGCTTTCAACCCGGTCATAAATCGAATGATTGTCCGAATCGCCAACAACTACACTTAGTTGATGCCGAACAAGAAGGTGAACATCACGTCGGAGAGATGTTGAACGAGCAAGATTTTGAAGAACTCCAGGCTGATGATGGGGAGCAACTAATTTGCATATTAGAGAAGCTGTTGTTGGCTCCGCGGCAAGCCAACAATACACAACGTGTCACGACCCGACTCGACGGGGACGGATCCCGCCCGAGCCGGATCGCGACGGAGCTATTCATTCTTATCCAGGATCTGGCTTTGGATTAGGTTACTGAACTGATCTTCCAAGTACTTAACTCAACAGACACACACAGAACAACAGAGCTACTAAAAACATCAAATGCAGCGGAACAAAACATCTATCTTTTCATTTCTTCAAAAATAATCATCTACAGAACAGTACATGGCTTTCGAACAGAAAGAAAGACAGAACAGAAAAGCCATGACTGTACAAAAATCAAAAAGTACAAAAGTACCTATACTGATCAGACTCTGAACTCTAGTCCTGAACTTCCTTGCCCTTCCCAGAACCTGAAAACCACCAGAAAGCAAGGGTGAGCTCAACAGCTCAGCAAAGCAACAAACCACCAATCTAAATTCTCAGAAACCAAAACCAAACTCATCAGACAGAAATCAGATCAGAAATCGGAACAGAGTCGGAAATCAGAACTTATACGGACAGATATCAAAGCAGAAACAGAATCGTACAGATCAGATCACAGAACAGGATAAATCAACGGAGTTAGAATTATACAGAAATCAGAAATCAGATTCGCAGATCATATCATATCAGAATCACAATTTCGTACAGAACAAATACAGAAAACAGAACAGATACATATAGCTAAATGCCCTGACACTAACGGAATCTCTACGGATTCCGGCCCCTTATGCCTCCCTTCCCAGACACTGACTGAATCTCATAGGATCCAGGCCCCTTATGTCTCCCTTTGTGCTCACGGCACCAAAACAGATGTGCTTATAGCATCAGAACAGAATTCATCGGATCCGGAACAGAACAGATATCAGATTTCAGATTTGATCTCATTTCAGATTTCCCGTTTCACTAACTGAATCTCATAGGATTCAGGCCCCTTATAACTCCCTTTTTATAGCTTATACACATAGCATTTCAACTCAGAAGAAATCCGGACAATTCAGAAATTACCCAAAAATCGGGCAGCACAACGGCAGTATACAGAATTTACACAAAATTTCCTGCAAAGAAAATTTACCGAATTCGCACAGAATATAGATAATCATATTCCAGAACATTTATTCTACTGCACAGAGCATTTACAATTTCACAGAAAATTGTAGTCTACGAAAAACATCGCCGAATCAAAAATACCTGGACAAAAATCTTCGGAAAATAACCAAAATGTGCACACTCGGCACGTCAACAACATACAGAAACTTACGCGGTAAAAACTGAACCAATCAAAAGATACGGACGAAAAACCGTAACGAAAACGAAATCCGGACAGAATATACCGCCAACCGCGACGGAACTGAAAATTGAGAAAGACGGAATGTGCCTTACCTCGTGCACAGCAAAATCCTCAACAGTCACTTCGATCAAAAACGGCTCCGCGTCTTTCCGAAATCAACTTTTCCAAAACTTCTTTTTCTCTCTCCTCAGAACAGTAATCAGATATTTTATTTTTTTTTATTTTCTCTCTCTTCAAATCGGCTGAAACCCTTAAGTAATCCTCATATCGGCCCGGCCGATCGCAGCATCGTCCCGGGACGATCCGACCAAAAGGATCGGCCTGAAATCTTCCCAGGGCTGTTGTCTGGACGATATTTTCTACAGTGCCGATCGGCCTGGCCGATGTCTCCAATCGGCCTGGACGATGCATGCAGAAAATCACCTGGAGCAAAACTGGGCAAATCTGGAGCTGAACTTCCACTGATCGTCCCAGGACGATCCCAGATCGTCCTGGACGATCCTGGAGTATATTGTGATATTACAATCTCCCCAACTCAGAAAAATGTCGTCCTCGACATTCTCCAATCCAAACTCAGTCAAAACAAGTACGGGTACGACCGTCTCATATCAGACTCCTTTTCCCACGTTGCTTCCCGTGCAGTCCGGTGCTTCCACTGGACTTTAACCATCGGAATCTCTTTATTTCTTAACTTCCGGACGTCGTACGCCAAAATCAACTCTGGTTCTTCCTTGTACGCCAGATTCTCCTGAATCTCAACCTCATCAGCTGATACTTTCTTCCCAGAGTCTGAAACCCACTTCCTCAGAGTGGATACATGAAACACATTATGCACATCAGGCATAGAATCAGAAAGTAATAACTTGTAAGCAGCTTTTCCAATTCTTTCCAAAACTTCAAACGGTCCAACATACCTTGGACTAAGCTTGCTTACCTGACCAAATCTGCTCACACCTTTCATCGGGCTGACTTTGACATACACAAAGTCACCAACCTGAAACTCAACAAATCTGTGCTTCTGATTGTAATACTTCTGCTGACGGTCTTGAGCAGCTTTCAATCTTTCTCTTATCAAACTGATCTTCTGAGCAGTTTCATCAACAAAAGTGGCCCCCAAAGCCTGTCTATCTCCGACCTCCGTCAGAGTCAAAGGAGTACGACACTTCCTGCCATACAGAGCCTCGTACGGTGCCATACCGATACTGGACTGAAAACTGTTGTTATAGGCAAACTCAATCAGCGGAATATGATCTTCCCAGCTTCCGCTAAAGTCCAGAACACAAAGTTTCAACAGATCTTCCAGTACCTGAATAGTCCTCTCAGACTGTCCATCGGTCTGAGGATGAAAGGCTGTACTGAAATGCAGTTTCGTACCCAAGCCTTGCTGAATGCCTTTCCAAAGTCTGGAAGTAAAATGTCCATCTCGATCAGAAACAATCACACGAGGCACACCATGCAATCTGACTATCTCCTTCACATAAATCTGTGCCAAGCGTTCAACTGAATCCGTCTGTCTGATCGGAAGAAAATGGGCTGACTTCGTCAATCGATCCACAACTACCCAAATAGCATCATGTCCTTGTCGTGATCGAGGAAAACCCATCGCAAAATCCATTGTTACCTCTTCCCATTTCCACTCAGGGATAGGCAACGACTGCAACAGTCCACCTGGTCGCTGATGCTCTGCCTTCACCAACTGACAAGCTTCGCATCTCGACACAAACTCTGCCACATCCTTCTTCATCCCAGGCCACCAGAACAAAAGCTTCATATCAGCGTACATCTTACCACTGCCTGGATGAACAGTGTAGCCAGAATGATGAGATTCATACAGAATCTCCCGCCTCAAATCTCCAAACACAGGTACCCACAACCTGTTCTTACAGAAAATAGCACCAGAATCAAAAATTCGAAGTTCAGGAGTCTAACCAGATCCAATCTGAGCTATCAACTTCGAATAATCAGAATCTGACTTCTGGGCTTCTTGAATCCGTGCTTCCAAAGAAGACTGAATACTCATTTGAGCCAACTCCAAATCACTGGAGGAAATCACCTCCAACTGCAATCTCTCCAAATCACAAATCAGAAAGTCATCACAGGTAAGCTGAATACCTGATAATCCAGAAGACTTCCTGCTCAAAGCATCTGCTACCACATTCGCCTTCCCAGGCTGATACTGAATAGTCAGGTCATAGTCCTTGATCAACTCGAGCCACCTTCTCTGCCTCAAATTCAGATCCTTCTGAGTAAATATATACTTCAGACTCTTATGATCAGTAAACATCTCACATGTGACGCCATACAGGTAATGACGCCAAATCTTCAAAGCAAAAACAACTGCAGCTAACCCTAAATCATGTGTCGGGTAATTCTTCTCATGTGATTTCAACTGTCTCGAAGCATAAGCAATTACCTGACCATGCTGCATCAGGACACATCCCAATCCTTTCAGTGAAGCATCACTGAACACCTGAAAACCTTCCGTACCTGACGGAAGTGCTAACACTGGAGCTGAAGTCAAACAATCCTTCAGTCTCTGAAAACTAGCTTCACACTCCGGTGTCCAAACAAAAGGAACTGACTTCTGAGTCAGTCTCGTCAGAGGAGTCGAAATCTGCGAAAATCCTTTCACAAACTTCCTATAATATCCGGCCATGCCTAAGAAACTACGTACCTCAAATACCGTAGTCGGCCTTGGCCAATCAGCAACCGCCTGAATCTTCTGGGGATCCACAGAAATACCTTCTCCGCTAATCACATGCCCCAGAAAAGAAATACTCTTCAGCCAGAATTCACACTTGGAGAACTTGGCATACAGCTTATGCCTCCTCAAAGTCTCCAACACAATCCTCAAATGTCTGGCATGATCATCCTCAGAAGCAGAATATACCAGAATATCATCGATGAAGACGATCACAAACTGATCCAAAAACTCCCTGAATACTCGGTTCATCAGATCCATGAAAATAGCGGGCGCATTGGTTACCCCAAAAGGCATAACCAAAAACTCGTAGTGCCCGTACCGAGTACTGAAAGCTGTCTTCACCACATCAGATTCCTTTACCTTCACCTGATAATATCCGGATCTCAAATCAATCTTCGAAAATACCGAAGATCCGGAAAGCTGATCAAATAAGTCATCTATCCGAGGCAAAGGATACTTGTTCTTGATCGTGGCCTTGTTCAAATCTCTGTAATCAATACACATACGGAGTGTACCGTCCTTCTTCTTCACAAACAGAACAGGTGCTCCCCAGGGTGAAACACTAGGACGTACAAAACCTCTGTCAACCAACTCTTGAAGCTGAACTTTCAACTCAGAAAGTTCTTTCGGTGCCATCCTGTACGGAGCTTTCGATATCGGAGCGGTACCTGGAAAAACATCGATAGAGAACTCCACATCTCTATCCGGAGGTAAACCAACCAATTCCTCAGGAAAAACATCCACAAACTCCCGTACCACTGGGATCTCAGAAACAGAACCAACCTCTAGGTTCAAATCCCGCACAGAAGCCAAAAATACTGGGCATCCCTTCTTCCACATCCTGCTCACCTCCAACGCAGAAATCAGACTGGAGAGAACACCTCGTAATCCCTGAAATACAACTCTCTCTCCAGCCACAAGCAAACTCACTTGCTTCTTCAGACAGTCAATCTGAGCCTCATACTGACTCAACCAATCTATTCCCAGAATCACATCATACGAATAAATCGGCAATCGAATCAAACTCGATTTCCACTTCTTGCCAGAAATCTCAATCTCACACAAACAAAACTGTCGAGCAATCAAAGGATTCCCAGCCGGTAAAATCACAGACAAAGAAAACGGTAAAACCATCGAATCCAAATGTAAAATCTCAAAACAGTGCTCGGACAGAAAAGAATGACTCGCTCCAGAGTCAAACAAAACACGACAGGGCTGAGAAATGTAAACCGTACCTTTCACAACATCCGGAGCATCACGAGCCTCCTGCTGACTCAAGCTGTAAACTCGTGGCTGAACTGGAACAGGAGCTGAAGCAACAGAACTACTCTGCTCCCTCTGAATCGTAGGTGGTCTCCGTGGTGCAGAACTAGAACCACCACCTCTACCAGTAAATCCCTCAGGGCGTGGAAGAACAGTCCTCGGTCTTCCTGCTGCTGAACCAACAGGTCTGACGAAGCCCTCAGATCGCTGCTCAAAACGCTGATCAAATCCAGTCTGTGGACATTCTGCAATCCTATGTCCCGGCTGACCACATCTGAAACAAAGACCAGCTATCCTGTAGCACTGGCCATGGTGTCGCCGTCCACAACTCTGGCACACAGGTGCCATACTGATAGATCCAGAACTAGTCGTACTGGTAGCAGTACCAGACGATCCTCCGCTCCTCCTGGAATCTCCAGATCCAGATCCAGAAATAAATCTCCTCTTCCCAGAGGAACCACTGCCAGAAGTCTCACCTCCAAACCTCTTCCTACTCGCAGTCCACCGCTGCTGAGTAGCCGTCATGTCATTCTCAATCAGACGAGCTCGCTCCACAAGCTCAGAGAAATCAGTGATCCTGAATGGTATCAAAGGCTGCCTCAAAGTGTCTCGTAATCCTCTCAGAAACCTGTAGCACCTCTCAGCAGAAGTGCTAACCAACTGCGGAGCGTATCTGGCTAATGCAGTAAACTCAGCCTCGTACTGCATCACCGTCTTGATCCCCTGAACCAGCCTCAGAAAACTCTCCTGCATCTGCTGTCGTGCAGAAGGGGGAACAAACCAGTCTCGAAATACTTCAGTGAACTCCTCCCAAGTGATCAAAGAGTTCAGTCTACCCTGAAATCTGGCTGCCTGCTGGCCATCCCACCAGTGCTCAGCCTCTCCGTCCAACAGAAAAACAGCTAACGGAACCTTCCTGTCTGCAGGACACTGCATCCCGTCAAAAGTCTTTTCCAATCTCCTCAGCCACTCCTCGGCTGCTTTGGGCTCAACAGCGCCCTCAAATCTCGGAGGTTTCAACCTCAAAAATAACTGCAGGTGTCGATCAATGTCCTCAGATCTAACAGTAGAAGCTCTGCTCTGAGTCTCGCTCATCATCTGAGCAACAAGTGACGCAAACTGTGAAAGCGTGTCAGCACCGACCACTGGGGCTGTACTCCCCACTGGTGCTGCCTGATCGGCACTCTGACCGTCTGTCATGTCTGGGTCTGGCTGATCCATACAGAAAAATCCAGAAAATCCGGAAAACTATCACAAAAACAACACAAAAACAACACAATAAAAAGCCAAACGACCCAAAACTACCTCCCAGACAGACTTACTGATCACTTCCTAGAGCTCTGTTTCACAATTCAACCAGTTTCCAAAACCAGTGCTCTGATACCACAAAAGCTTGTCACGACCCGACCCGACGGGGACGGATCCCGCCCGAGCCGGATCGCGACGAGAGACCTTCTTATCCAGGATCTGGCTTTGGATTAGGTTACTGAACTGATCTTCCAAGTACTTAACTCAACAGACACACACAGAACAACAGAGCTACTAAAAACATCAAATGCAGCGGAACAAAACATCTATCTTTTCATTTCTTCAAAAATAATCATCTACAGAACAGTACATGGCTTTCGAACAGAAAGAAAGACAGAACAGAAAAGCCATGACTGTACAAAAATCAAAAAGTACAAAAGTACCTATACTGATCAGACTCTGAACTCTAGTCCTGAACTTCCTTGCCCTTCCCAGAACCTGAAAACCACCAGAAAGCAAGGGTGAGCTCAACAGCTCAGCAAAGCAACAAACCACCAATCTAAATTCTCAGAAACCAAAATCAAACTCATCAGACAGAAATCAGATCAGAAATCGGAACAGAGTCGGAAATCAGAACTTATACGGACAGATATCAAAGCAGAAACAGAATCGTACAGATCAGATCACAGAACAGGATAAATCAACGGAGTTAGAATTATACAGAAATCAGAAATCAGATTCGCAGATCATATCATATCAGAATCACAATTTCGTACAGAACAAATACAGAAAACAGAACAGATACATATAGTTAAATGCCCTGACACTGACGGAATCTCTACGGATTCCGGCCCCTTATGCCTCCCTTCCCAGACACTGACTGAATCTCATAGGATCCAGGCCTCTTATGTCTCCCTTTATGCTCACGGCACCAAAACAGATGTGCTTATAGCATCAGAACAGAATTCATCGGATCCGGAACAGAACAGATATCAGATTTCAGATTTGATCTCATTTCAGATTTCCCGTTTCACTAACTGAATCTCATATGATTCAGGCCCCTTATAACTCCCTTTTTATAGCTTATACACATAGCATTTCAATTCAGAAGAAATCCGGACAATTCAGAAATTACCCAAAAATCGGGCAGCACAACGGCAGTATACAGAATTTACACAAAATTTCCTGCAAAGAAAATTTACCGAATTCGCACAGAATATAGATAATCATATTCCAGAACATTTATTCTACTGCACAGAGCATTTACAATTTCACAGAAAATTGTAGTCTACGAAAAACATCGCCGAATCAAAAATACCCGGACAAAAATCTTCGGAAAATAACCAAAATGTTCACACTCGGCACGTCAACAACATACAGAAACTTACGCGGTAAAAACTGAACCAATCAAAAGATACGGACGAAAAACCGTAACGAAAACGAAATCCGGACAGAAAATACCGCCAACCGCGACGGAACTGAAAATTGAGAAAGACGGAATGTGCCTTACCTCGTGCACAGCAAAATCCTCAACAGTCACTTCGATCAAAAACGGCTCCGCGTCTTCCCGAAATCAACTTTTCCAAAACTTCTTTTTCTCTCTCCTCAGAACAGTAATCAGATATTTTATTTTTTTTTTATTTTCTCTCTCTTCAATTCGGCTGAAACCCTTAAGTAATCCTCATATCGGCCCGGCCGATCGCAGCATCGTCCCGGGACGATCCGACCAAAAGGATCGGCCTGAAATCTTCCCAGGGCTGTTGTCTGGACGATATTTTCTACAGTGCCGATCGACCTGGCCGATGTCTCCAATCGGCCTGGACGATGCATGCAGAAAATCACCTGGAGCAAAACTGGGCAAATCTGGAGCTGAACTTCCACTGATCGTCCCAGGACGATCCCAGATCGTCCTGGACGATCCTGGAGCAGATTGTGATATTACACAACGCCACTCCATCTTCTGAACTCGCTGCACTATTAATGGAAAAGTATGCGATATGATGATCGACAGCGGGTGTACTGAGAACATTATTGCTCGGTCAGTCGTACAAAAGCACCAACTAAAAACGACCAAGAATCCCCAACCTTATAAAATCAGTTGGGTGAAGAAGGGCGTTGAAATTCTTGTGTCTGAAATGTGCCGAGTAACATTCACCATCAGGAAGAATTACATGTGCGAGGTGCTATGTGATGTCCTAGAAATGGACGTGTGCCACATTATCTTGGGGCATCCCTGGCAGTTTGACGCAGGGGCTGTATATGACGGACTCTTGAACACTTATACATTCGAGTGGAAAAACCGTAATATTCGGTTGCTACCGCACACACCCAAAGATCTTCCCCAATCTTCTTCTGAAAAGGCTGCTATGCTCATGGTGTCCGGACAAAGTATTATTAATTCCTGGAAAGAGGAATATGATATGCTTGCTTTGGTATTGACTGCCACCTGCTCTGGTGACAAATTGCAACAACTTCCCGTGGAGGTGCAAGCACTTATGCAACGGTATACTGATATCTAGCCAGATGAGCTACCGGACTCCATGCCACCTCTACGCAATCTGCAACACCAAATAGAGCTACATCCTGGAGCACTCTCCCCAATTTACCGCACTATAGATTGAGCCCACAGGAACATGAAGTATTGCAAGGCATAGTGGATGAGCTACTACAGAAAAATTTGATACAACCAAGTTTAAGCCCTTGCGCCGTCCCTGTGTTACTAGTACCAAAAAAAGATGGGAGTTGGCGAATGTGCGTCGATAGCAGGGCCATCAACAAAATTACGGTAAAGTATCGATTTCCGGTGCCCCGCCTGGAGGATATGTTGGACAAATTAGCCGGTGCCACCACTTTTTCTAAACTTGATCTGAGAAGCGGATACCATCAAATCCGCATCCGGCCCGGAGACGAGTGGAAGACGGCTTTTAAAACTCGTGACGGACTATACGAATGGCGTGTTATGCCATTCGGCTTGTGCAAAGCTCCTGCTACCTTCATGAGGCTTATGAATGAATTTTTGAAGCTAGTGCTCGTAAAATGTTGTGTCGTCTATTTCGACGACATCCTTGTCTATAGCTCCACACCGGAAGATCACCTAATCCATATCATGTCTATTTTTGATATTCTGAGAGATAATAAACTTTACTTGAATTTTCCTAAATGTAAACTTGCCACATATTCAGTACATTTCCTTGGGTTTATAATCTCCGGCACCGGCATACATATGGATCTGCAGAAGGTGGCAGCAATCAAGGATTGGCCGATCCCTCAAACCATCTCTGATGTTCGTAGTTTTATTGGCTTAGCAAATTTTTATCGGTGCTTCGTACGCGGATTCAGTATATTAGTAGCACCCCTCACCGATTGTCTCAAAAACAAGGTGCTGCAATGGAAGCAAGACCATCAAACTAGCTTCGACAATGTCAAGGCGGCATTAACATCCGCCCCCGTTCTGGCGATCCCTGACTTCAACAAGCCATTCAGTATGGATACCGACGCGTCGGCAATTGGCATCGGGGCGGTTCTATCGCAGGAAGATAGACCACTCGAATTTTTCAGTGAAAAATTGAGCTCCACACGACAAAATTGGTCCGCCTACGAACAAGAGTTATATGCCATTGTGCGAGCTTTAAAACAATGGGAACACTACCTAATACACAAATATTTTGTGCTGAGTAGTGACAATCATGCATTACAATTCATTAATAGTCAAAAACTATTAACAGGATGCATGCAAGATGGGTGGCAATTTTACAACGCTTTAGTTTCGTCTTGAAGCAAAAATCTAGTAAACAGAATAGAGTCGCTGACGCCCTCAGTAGACGGTCCGCCTTGATCGCCAAGCTTCAGACCGATCTACAAGGCTTTTATTGCCTTAAAGAGCTCTATTCATCAGATAAAGACTTCGCAGAGGCTTGGAATGCACTATCCACAACCACAGCTGCTACCTTTCATGACTTTTCTATAAGGCATGATTACTTATTCAAAGGGAATCTAGTGTGCATACCACAGTCATCATGGCGGGAGCATTTAATCAAAGGAAATGCATGCTGGTGGACTTGCTGCTCACGCTGGCAGAGCCAAGACTTTAGAACAACTGCAAAGCCGTTTCTTTTGGCCACATCTACGACGTGATGTTATCAAATTTGTGGATCAATGTCCAGTATGCCAATTATACAAAGGTAATGCTCAAAATATCGGCTTATACACGCCGTTACCTGTACCCAATTCAATTTGGGAAGATTTGAGCATGGATTTTGTACTTGGGTTGCCGAAGACAAAACGAGGAGCAGATTCAATAATGGTGGTTGTTGACAGATTTTCAAAAATGACACATTTTCTCGCCTGTAAGAAGACCTTTGATACCTTAAATGTCGCCATTTTATTCTTCAAGGAAGTAGTCCGTCTACACGGCTTGCCCCACAGCATCACATCTGATCGGGATGTAAAGTTTGTTAGTCATTTCTGGCGAGAGTTTTGGAAGCGATTGCACACCGAAATCAAACTCAGCTCGGCATATCATCCTCAAACGGACGGACAAATAGAGGTCGTCAATCGCTCTCTAGGCAACATGCTACGTTGTATTGCTCACGAACACCCCAAGCAGTGGGACGATTATTTGGGACAAGCCGAATTCGCATACAATTCTATGGCCAATCGGTCAACCGGCAGGTGTCCATTCAGCATTGTATACACTAAAATGCCTAATCATGTCGTAGATATTGTTGTTTTGCCAAATTGCATGAGTAAGGCTGCGGAGGAAACTACTGAACAGTTCACCAAAATGTTAACTGATGTCAAAGACAAACTCTCTGCCTCAAATACACATTACAAACAGCACGCCGATGCTCACAGACGGGAATAGATTTTCGAACCTGGCGAGCTTGTAATGGTTCGTTTACGCAAAGAACGTTTCCAACCTGGAACGTACTCCAAACTGAGCCCTCGGCGAATCGGCCCAGTACCGATCATTCGGCATATCAACAACAACGCCTACATCATCAATCTACCACCTGGATTCCTAACACCGGCCACATTCAATGTTGCTGAAATTATCACCAACAAGTCAGCGGATGCCGGTATTGCTCAAGTTTCTTCCTCAGGCGAGGAATCTCTTGAAGGGGGGGAGACCTGTTGTGGTCTATCCTAGTCCAGCAGACTACCACATGCTTTTCTCTAACGAACCTACAGGCTCCACTACCGCCTAATATCCTTTTTCTGTTTTTAGCAGTTTATGCCTAGTATGGCTTTATCTTCTTTTTTAGCAAAATTACTTCCAGTATAGATAGGAGAAGGAGAACTGTAGAGAGTTTAGAATTGAATACAGAATTCCTGAAAGTATTTTACACTCTACTCCGTATCTCTTCTTCTTCTTCTTCTTCTTCGTTTCCGAACTCTAATTCTCTGTGTTTCCTTTCTCTTCTTTGCTCGTATTCTCTGTTTTCTTGTTGTCCTCTGCAGGTATTTCCGGTTCTACACCACAATCTCCATCATCCCCCAACAAAAACTTGGCAAAAAATAATGACTTCTCTTAGCAATGGAAACACACGAATCAAAGAAAGCAGGCATGCTAAGTCATGACACTAGGTTGCTGAGTCTGCTGACATAACTAATTATTTGTTGGTCTTGAAACATGACCCATATCAAGTAAAATATTACTTACACTTTTGCAGCCATGTGCAGCCATGACTTCTAGAAGAGTTATTGTACCAATAAGATTGTTGTCATAGTAACTCAACGGCTTCTGCACACTTTCTCCCACCGCCTTCAACCCGGCGAAATGAATTACAGCATCAAACCTGCGCAGCATAGTTTGAAAAATAAGAATATCAATATATAAAATGTGCTAATTGGAGGAATATTACTATTTAGATAAAAATATGCGCGTTACAATAGCAGACAGAAGCTGCGCGAGAGAACAAGAAGTTAATGTGCACAAGCAGGACTTCTACCTCAACAGAAGGAAGCAAAATTTTAGCATTTAATTAACAAATATAAAATTCCTCAGAAAAAGGAAGCAGCCTAAAATTCCTTCGGAAGACAGGCGCGGAAACTATAGATCACTTCAAAGTCTTCAAGGGCCATGCAACACACCAAAAAATGTGTATGGCAGTGGAACTAGTAAAAGTTGCCCCAATGGGAAAAAAAAGAGGGAACTTTGAACACAACTTCTGTAGAACGGGTCAAAAAATCCATAAGAAGTGACAGAATATTAGTAGAAAGATCACTCATGACCATGCTTGACGACCTAGACAAAATAATGAAGGTGAATAGCTTGCGAGATAAGGCAAATAACATTGCTAAACAAACAATAATTTCTATTTTATTTATTTGGGGCAAGGTTGGAAATTTGCGTATGGACTTACTTCGTTGAAGCAAAAATCTTGTTTAACGCCTCTCTATCACGAAGATCAGCCTAGAAAACAAAAATTATGTTTTAGCAATGGAGTACATGGAATATATTAAAGGCAGAAGACTGCAAAATAACACCTCATAAAAGAATCAGAGGACTGCCCACCACTTGCAACAAAATTACGCCAAAAACGAAGCTATTGTCCAAAACAACCAACAATGCCATGGTGAAAGATACCTTCAGAAAACTCAATATGCAGATTGACTCATTGACCTTCACGGTAAGGTCACCCTTGGTTGCAAGAGGAGCAAAGAAAAGAGCACTATTTTTTATTATAAAAAAGGTGTCTTTATTAGGGAGAGGGGGTTTAATTTTTGTGAGTGTGTGCAGTAAAAGCATAATTACTGTTCACTACTGAGTTTTTACTGCTCACACTCACAAAAATCGAACGCAACTTAGATCCGAACTCCTCATGTAATAATATCTCCATTATTAGGAGTGTTGGTTGAAATTAACAATAAATCCAACATATTAAAATGTTTATCATATATATTCCATAGTTTTTTAAATCAATACAACCAATTTAACCCAAATATGAAAGTTTAACACAAAATTAACACGTTTAGCACTGATAGCCCTTTTTACCCAAACCCAAATGAAAATTGGGTCAAGATTTTCAATCCATACACGACCCGAAAATTAATCGGGCCAACCGAAGCATATATTTTTCAAGTTAGGTTTGAGTCTAGTCATTTATTGACACCCCTAGTCATTATTAGGAATTGTTTAGAATAAATTTCGTGAAAAAAAAAAAAAAAAAAATACACCCTAAAAAGACAAGCTGAGAATATCCCTCGTAAAATTTGCATCATTTTCATAGCTAAACCTGTAGCAGGGACAATAGGAAGTAGTAAATTTGTATTAGAAATTCTTGGTGTGTTTTCTATTTTTCTTCTGTTTTATTTTCTTCCAGTAGCAACAGTTTATTTGCTATTAGAGGTTCGCATTAGATCTCAACTGATTCCCAAGATAGAGATGCAAAACATATATAATTCAAAAAAAGAAAAAAAGATGACGAATTTTAATGATTTTGAAATAATTTGCCTTCAAAACATATCTTTTTATAATAATAATAATAAAAAGAAGAGCATATCGTACACTGATACAAAAGTCAAAAATAAGTAAATAACAACCAATTGTTGAAGGAACTTTTTAATTATGACGAAATTTTTTAGTTAAAAAACCAATAGGCATTTCTGCGCTGCAGCCAACTTACCCTAGATCACAACAGATTAATGAAGGATTAAGGGCATCTTCAACCAAATGTCATTCGTCCATTTGCAGCTCTCGCTAACTGCAAATACTAAATAGAAATATTTTTTTGTATTTTATCTCTATTATGAAGTGTGATGCCAATATTAATTCGCTCTATTCACTCGAACGGCAACGGAATATCATTCTCACTATTGTCGTACTTCTTTTATGAGAAGGAAAATTATTAGGTCCGGACACCGGACGCAGAGATACGTTCGGACACCAATAAAATATTGACATGTGGAATGTACACGTGTCCGTGGAATTTTAAGTCAAGCGCGTCAAAAATGCAGGTAAAGCGCATGTAAAGAGCAGTCAAATGGCAATCAAAGCACAGTTAAAATACAGTCAAAGCATACTTAAAGCACAGTTAAAACACTTAAAACATAGTCAAAGCGCAGTCTACGTGGCAAATTTTAATTGGATATCCGGACCTATTTTTAGGTCCGGTATCCGGACAAAATAATTTTCCTGATGAGAAAGAATAAAAAGAGTATTTTTTTGGTGTTAGAGATGAAGTTCGGTTGGAGATGAATTAATACTTGATATGATTATTTCTATATGTTGAAGTGAAAAATATATTTTTATGTTGATGTCCTAAGTTGCAAAATTTAATAGACCAAAAAGAAGTATATATATATATATATATAGAAGAATAAAACTAATTTTAGAAACAAAGGTAATCAATATTTCTAAATAGTAAATAACAGAATCATTGCAGCAAAATTATGAGAAAAAAAATCTGGATATTGATAGAACATATTTTGAAATTTGAATGAAACATGGACGTATAATGATGCACTTTGTATTTACCCAATTTGTTCTGTGTTGTCGTTGAAAATTCGGGCCGGTAAAACATTATTCTAACTAAAATTGATATCATTTTCAGTAAAGGCGTAAATTTCGAATGAAAAGAATTGTCATAATTCCAATCTATTTCCACTTCGTAGCAGGTGGGAATCGCAGGAACGTCTCTTTACGATGACAAGGATTCCAACCTTTTCCGCCGAATAATCGAATATAACACATCACTCAAATGCAAATTTATATTAAATCCTTGATCAAAATACCTGAAACAACAAAACTAAAACCGCAACGCAAAAAATGGATAGAATCTTCCTAGTGCATCAGAACACCTTCAACCAAATCCACCCAGCTAAAAAAACAAAACCCTAATTTTCCACCGAACTTGTAAAACTGGGAATTCGCAAAGGAAATATAATCAACATAAGTTCAAGAAGAAAATTGAAAACTTCGTGGCGGGCGACATTTTAATCAATTCAAAATCGTGAAGCCATAGTACCTGATGGAATACTAGGTTTTTTCCAGCGTCGCCAGCAAGCTCCTCAACCCTCTTGACGGCGACTTCAGAGGAGTTGTCTAGGTTATCTACGACAACCACGCTGAACCCTTCCTGGAGAAGCTGCAGCACCGTGTGGCTCCCAATATATCCCGCCCCTCCCGTCACCAAAATATTCTTCGTCCCCATCTTAGCGATCGGAAAGAACTCCAAAGGTGAAGAAGAACGGCACAGGAGGAACAACAGAGCAGAGGAAGGCAGAGCAACGAAACTTCAGTCTTTAATAACGGAAGAAGAACGATGGAGCTTAAATAGCCAGGATCAGGTAACTCGTACCCGCCGGGCCGAATGGTTGAACAGCCGACAGCCGTCCGATCTAAAAAAAAAAATCAAGATTTTCTTTTTTCATTAAAATATTATTTAAGAGTAATTTAAATGGTCGTTGTGCATGTACAACTCCAACGCCCATAGTAATTGTAGATGAAGAAATTTGAGCTATCCTGCTCAAAAAATTAATTAGAATAAAAATTTTAGTTATTGAATCTAGTTTATAATGTTTAGAATTAATTAACAAAATTTTATATTATGCTAACATTAATATAATAAGTTAGTTTCTCTGCAATAATTTTACAATCATATTTATAATAAGCTGAAACTGTCCTGAACAAACCCTAAATGTAAAAGAACATGTGGCACTCATAGTTGGAAATAAGCGGCCTTATGCTCGTTGGATTCCTCTCATCAACATGCTCGTTTTGACTATAAACATATAAGAATGAAATTTTGTTAATTTGAACTCTCAAATAATATTAAAGTTTATAATTGTTGCAGGCTAGAATATACGTGACAATAGAGTTAGATTTTCTTGTCTTAGCGTTGTACGAATATCCAGCACATAAACGGAAAAAAAAAAAGTAAACGCCATAATTTTTATGTGGAAACTCAGGAAAAGAGAAATATCACGAGGTCACACCAGTTGAAATGATTCAACTAAAGTTTGAGTAAATTTTAAGTGTCTATTCTCTCCTTTTTTTTTTAGTGTCTATTCTCCCCTTGAAATTGAGAATGATCATATTACAATAGTCAACAGTCAGATTGAAATCTAAAGGTTGAATGCACTACAGGAAAAATGTCAAATACCGATGGTTTGCACCGGGGGTTTATGGACCGTCGGTATTACCGGCGGCGTCGCCAGCGGTCTAGCCGTAGGACTCTAACGATGGCCAAACCGGCGGCTTAGCTACGATACACCGCCGGTAATACCGACGGTCTATAAACCGCCGGTAAACCGCCGGACATCAATATGAACCGGCGGTTTACCGGCGGTCTAAACCGCCGTTGATAAGTGATTTTGATCCGGCGGTCCAGACCGCCGGAAAACCGCCGGACTTCAATATGAACTGGCGGTTTACCGGCGGTCTAAACCGCCGTTGATAAGTGATTTTTTTCCGGCGGTCCAGACCGCCGGAAAACCGCCGGTAAAAGCCCTAATACGAGCCGCCTCGCTCCGCTCATTTCATTTTCACTCTTTCCTTCTCTCTCTCGGTCGCTCGCTCCTCCGCTCGTCCGATCAGCCCCCGACGAAGGAACTCCGACCGCCGACCCCAGTCCGACCGCCGCCGACCCCATTCCGACCGCCGCCGACCCCAGTCCGACCGCCGCCGACGAGTCTACTCCGACGCCCGACCGCCGACCGATTCCGACCCCAAACAATCCGATTTCTATTTTAAGGTTATTTTTTATGGTTTTTCTTTGATTATTTGGTGCTACTCCATGTTATATTATCTTTTTAGTTAATGTTTCATACTTTAAAAATGTGGGAGAGAGTTATGGAGCATAGGTTTAGGTGTGATACTAAAGTTTCTCAAAATCAATTTGGATTAATGCTTGGTAGGTTTACAATGGAAGTCATACATTTTTTGAGAGGTTTGATGGAGAAATATAATGAGAATAAGGAGGATCTATATATGATATTTATCTATTTAGAGAAAACATATGTTAATATTCCAAGAGAAGTGCTATGGATGGTTCTTAAGAAGAAAGGAGTTAATAATGCTTATATTTAAATCATTATTGATATGTATGTAGGAGCTATTACTTGTGTTCAAATACATGGTGGTTTGATCAAGTATTTTCCTATTTCGGTTGAATTATATCAAGGATCAGCAAGAAGTCCATATCTTTTTTGCTTTACTCATAGATGTTCTCACTAGACATTTGTGAGAGGATGTACCTTGGTGTATGCTTTTTACTGATGATATTCTTCATGTTGATAAGACTAGAAAGGGAGTTGAAGGAAAACATGAATTATGGAGGTCAACTATAAAGTTTATAAGGTTTTCGCTTCAATAGATCTATAACTGAATATATGATGTGTACTTTTAGTTGTAATAGACCTTGTGAGGGGATTATGGCATTGGGTGATCAAGACATTAATAAGAGTTGACTTGGTCAAATTGACCAAGTCGAACCCCAAGACCCTCTCCAATGGGTTCAGAGAGTCGAGTCGAGTCTGTTGGGCCTAGACTTGTACCCTGGGTCAATCCGGTTGACCAAGTCAACCAGGGTTGACCACCTTGCCCCTTTAGGCCCCAAATCAAATCTATGCGTTTATTTTATTTAAATGCAACATATGGATAAGCTTTTGTTCTTTTAGAGCATGATTAAAAATCTATTTAGATGTATAACAGATTGTTTATGCCTCAAACATGTATGGTACGTTTACTTCAACGTGCAAATGACTATCCAAGAAGAGAGATATTGGATGTATAACAGATTGTTGCCGGGTCGAAAAGGATTGACAGTTGAATTTATAGAGGGAGTTTAAACTTTCATTCAAGTTGCATCTCAACTGCCTTCCTTTCAGTTTGATAAAATATTTAGATGTCCGTGTTCGAAGCATAAAAATCTAGCATTCCTAAAGCCCGATGATGTGAAGCTTGATTTATATCGTAGGGGATTTCTTCCAAACTATTGGATTTGGACATCACATGTCGAGTACGAGCCACATAGAGATGCTCATGCCGGTTCATCTACAGCTTATGAAACATTTGATGAAGATCAAATGAGTAGACCCTATGAAGACCTTATTTTTGATGTAGCAGGTCATAATTTAAAGTCTAATGTAGAAGAGCCACCAAATGCAAAGACACAAAAATTCTTTGAGTTATTACATTCAGCTCAAAAGCCAATTTGGGAAGGTTGCAGTACGCATTCGAAATTATCCATTGCAGTGAGGATGCTAAGTATTAAAACTGAGTATAATATTCCCCGTGAGTATTTTAATGACGTTATTGGTCTTATGAAGGAAACTAATCCGGGTGACAATTTAATTCCCTCAGACTTGTACCGAACAAAGAAATTAGTATCCAAGCTGGGTCTCACTGCTACAAAGATTGATTGTTGTATCAATGGATGTATGTTATACTATAAGAATGATGCAGCAGAAGTTATTTTTCGCAGCTGCAATGCTCCTCGTTTTAAGCAAAACTTGGGAAAACAACGTCGTCCAAAGAAAGGGTTTAAGCTAGAGAGATTGAAGAAATGAGGAAGGCTCAAAATGAAATGCAAACAGAGTTGCAATCCTACAGAGCTGGAAAACAAAGGAAGAAGGACCAACAGGAGCAGCCATGTGCAGACAGTGAGGATACCGATGATGATTAGATGTTTATTATGTTTGATGAATGTATTAATTAGAACTTGTGAACTTCTGAACTTGTGATTGTAACATTATCATTAACTATCTTGTGAATTTGTGATTATAATGTTATGATGAATTTTTGATTTTGTTTGTATTTTTTGGTTGTGATGAATATAGAGGCGTGTTGTCCAACATATTTTGCTTTTTATGTAGGTTTAGACTTTAGGATGAACCTCTCTCAAATAGAGGGGATGCTGTCAATTTTTTTTTTCAGGTGCTACAGGTTTCCGGCGGCTAACCGGCGGTTTGGCCGCCAGAAATGACGATACCGGACGGACAAGATAAGCCGTCGGTTATAATATTAAACCGCCGGTAATTACCGGCGGTTACCGACGACAATACCAGCGGTTATACGATGGACACCCGACGGTTTAAACCGTCGCTAATACCGACGGCTATAACCGCCGTCCACCGTCGGTAAAGTACCGGCGGTCTAACGGCGCCGTCCGGCGGTCTACGAACCAGACGACGCCAGTTTTAAACCGCCGGAAAACCGTCGGTAACGTGACCGGCGGCTTACCGGCGGTTACAATACCGACGGTCTAACCGTCGGCAAACCGACGGTTAAAATTCCGGTGGTTACCGGCGGTAGTAGCCGCCGGAAAACCGCCGCAACAAAAAACCGCCGGTAAAACGCCGTCGGAAATGGTTTCCTACGCCATTTTTTCCGACGGTTTACAAATCGCCGTTAGACCACCGGTAACATTCAAGATCGCCGGTAAATCTAGACTAATCGCCAGAAAAAACCGCCGGTTTTCAGCGTTTTTCATGTAGTGATGGAACTTCAAAGTCAGTCCGTGATCGAGAAGAAATTTGACGTCAATTGACAATCAAGCAGAAGTCTGGTATCCATCAGCGGCTGAGCATAAATTCGGTGTCAATTGAAAATTGGCGGAAGTCCAGCATCCGTCAACAGTCGAGCAGAAGTCCGGTGACTGTGGCCGGGGTGAAGTTCCATAGTGGTCGAGGAGTCTGATGACAAGAGAACTCTATTACTTCTCTTCCTTCTCTTCTTGCTTGGATCCCTCTTTCATGAGAAATGAAGAATCTATTTATAGGTTTCTGAGAGTGGCATGACCAGTAAATAGAAGGAAAATCAAGGGTAAATTTGGAATGGTTTGAATGGACAGACAATGTTAAATCCCTTGATCATGGGCCGTTTACTGGGCATTTTAACATCTTAATGATATCAGAAATTAACAATCTTGAGCTCGTTGGATTCGTTGAATCGAGCTGCTCGATTCAACTATAAGCATGCCACGTTTGGAAACTGTTTGGTAATCCACATTATGACTTGAACCTTCAAAATGTGCTTCGGGTCTTTAATTTGGACTCGGATTAAGTCGAATTTGGTGTCGTTGGGTTTGTATTTTCGAGACGTTCAGTTCTACAATAAGTTTGTTGATATCAAAGTTCAAATTGTCCTTAATATTTTAAGTTTCCAATTTGATTTTGCATTGAGATTCGTGCCCGATCAAGATAATTTATTGATGATATATCAACAATAAAAATTTTTTAGTGCTTGATGTAGATTCTTTTAGATTTGAATCAATATTTTATTGATATCATTGTGTTCTTCTGATCCATAGATTCATTTCAGCTTTTAATTTGTTGAAAATGGATTCATAAAATTTTGTATTTTATTATTAGATTTGAAATATAAGAATTGTGTCAATATATACGCTTTAGTGAATTTTTTATAAAGCATCAATACAAATTTTTTTTTTCCCAACTTTGTTATTTATATGGAGCATGAAAAATAACCTTAACATTTTCAACATTTTTAATTAAGCTACTTGCTTCATATGTCAAAGTTTTGTACGTGAGTTTTGTAACGACCCCAAGATCCGTGTAGCGAAAGGATTCATCTGATCGTTCTTTTTCTTTTTTTTTCTTTTCTGTCGGGTTCCTCATCTGTTTTTCATATCAATACATACAAACATATATCCAGAGCCAGAGATAATTACATTACAAAAAGAAACTACAGCAGATACTATAATTCACATATAGTACAATCAGAGAAGAGACAAAAGAGTCCAAAAGAAATATCTACACTAGCCACACCGGCTACAAAAGAAAGCCTACCAAAGGCTACAAAACAAAAGGCTGAACTCGACAGAAAGATCTTCAGACTGGAGGCCCAGCACCTGAAATATTAACCACATATAATGAGCTTACAAAGCCCAGCAGGTCACCAAAGCCTACAACTGAAATCAAAGCACGACACTGAAAACAATATGCAAGTTAATCAAATCAAATCAAAACAATAAGTCAAACGTGATCAATGAGTCAATGCAATACAGAAATCAATAATCAATAAAACCAATTAATGCAGCGGCAGACAAATCGATAAATCAATACGCCTCGGCAATCAAATCAGTAAGTGCTCCTAGTCAATATCCAATCATCGTAGCAATGTCTATCAATCAATACTGTCAGTTCAATCAATCGTATCGTCTAATCAATTCGTCTAATCTATATCATCTATCCAATCCATAAAGCACTTTCCAGTCAATTATATCTATCAGTAGGGAAATCCATCGAACAATCGAATCAACTCAATAAATCAACCTAGCAATTGAAAACAAATCTATACAATGAAATCATCAGGTCAATAGAAATCAATTCTACGATAAATCAAATCCATACGACAACAATCCATTCAATCAATCAATCGATCGAGAACCGGTACGACGACTCAATGTATCAATATCAGTGTCAATCTCTATGAATCAATACGTAGAATCCATATCAATATCTGTGCCGGTATCTATGAATCAATCAAGTCGATAACATCAATCGGAAAAGCAATACGATAAATCAAATCGGAAGAACAATACGATAAATCAATAAAATCATTTAAATCCGTCAAATCAATCAATCAATCGAATCCAGTCTATACTATCAAGTCGATCCAATTAATCAGAAGGACAATACGATAAATTTATACAGTAACAGGTCGAATCAATGCAAGATCAATAGTATCAATGAATCTATGAATCTATGTCGCCCATATCCATATCAATATCAATGATCAATAGTCAAGTAGTACCAATGCTCAATGATCATTCAATGAAATCAATGAATCCGTACGATAGTAAATCAATTCGATAAATCCAATCAATATCAATGAATCAGTCGGAAATCGATAAATCAATGCATATCAGGAAATCCATACAATGGTCTTACTCGACAAGCACAAACACTAGCTATGATCAACCAGATTAACTGGCTATTATCAATAGTGCTGTTGTAGAAATCCATATTGCTGTTGTAGATATCCGCACGTTGGTTCTATCAAGAAGAGTCGTCACTCTTTTGCCCGTCGGCCGCCCGTCGGCATATAAAACTCCTTATAACTCCCAATCGTTATATCGATGATCTATGGTCTATGATTTAAAGGAAAGCCCGTCGGCCCACCATCCTGTACAGGTATCGATCAATCTTCAACCAACGTTCAACCAGGTTCCCACTTGTCTTTCAGTAATAATCAATCAATGCAATAATCGATGCAATAATCAAAAATAAAGAAATCTAAGACGATCATATCAATAATCATAGGCAGATCAATTCAATCAATCAATTCCGGAAAAATCAGAAATCGTACGAAAATCGGGCAGAGTAACGGTAGTCGGTCAAATTTACACAAAAATCTCCAAAAATGACAATTCACCAAATTAATACAGAACGTGCACAGTAACATTATAAGACTATTCTTCTACTGCTCAAACCAATTCGGACATCATAATAATTTACAGTCAAAATAAAACCCCGCAAAACCAAAACGAACCGGACGAAATCTACCAGAAAATAATCAAAACGTGCAGAATAATCATATCTACAGCATACCAAAAGTTATGCGGTGAAATCTTCGCCAGTACCAAACCGGGTACGAAAATCACTTACAAAAACACAAATCTGAGCACCATTTTACAAAACCTCGAAATCTTCGAAAACAGAAGTAGGGTTCGGAGTCCTTACAGCGAGACAAACACAATATCCAACAGCAACGAACGACGAAAATCGCTCCGCGGGCCTCGAAATCGAACTTTTCCCTTTGCTTTTTCGCTCTTTCTCTCTCCTCAAAATATCTGTTTTATAAAATGATTTTTCTCTCTCCTCAAAACGAGCTCATTTCCTTATATCATACATGGATCGGCCTGGCCGATCGTCTCGATCGTCCTGGACGATCAGACCAATTCTGGTCGTCCTGGCCGATACTCCAGGGCGATGATCAGGACGATTTTAGGAACAGTGCAGATCGTCCTGGACGATCTCAATATCGTCCTGGACGATTCAGTCCAGAAATAGCTCCAGAAATCAGCTGTTTTCAATGCACTGATCGGCCTGGACGATCTCAACTTCGTCCTGGCCGATCCTGGGAGGAAAATCATTTTCCAGCAGCTACAGCAAAGGAACGAGGTCTTACAATCTCCCCACCTTAGAAAAATGTCGTCCCGACATTTCCCTAACGTGTCCAGAACAAAACAAAACAAAGCAAAACAAATCCAATCTATCGGAAAATCGAACAAAACACATCAAAACAAACAATAAACTAAACTCGTACCAGTCTCACCAGCAGGCACGGAAGGAACATCTTCCATCATAGCTTGTACATTTCCAGTCTGAACAGTCGGAATAGGTCCTTGCCTAAGTTCAGAACTCGGGCAATCAGTCATTCTATGTCCATGTGCACCACATCGGAAGCATTGCCCTGTTCTTCGATAACACTGTCCCGAGTGTCTCTTTCCACAAAACGTACAAACATTAATTCTTGCTTTGCTACCTTCCCCACTTTTCTTGCTACGCCCAGAGCGTTTCGCTAGCTTGTCACTCACCATCTGAGCAACCATATCAGCAAATTTATTCATATTTTCAGATGTGAGAGGGAGGTTAGCAGCAGGCTCAGACTCAATCTTTTTGCCTTTCGGATCCATTGGCCTGATCAATACAAATCGTTCAAATCAAAACCGCGGAAATCAAATACGTATAACAAAACAAATCAAATCAAATAATGCAATCATCAACTCTGGATACAATCAAATCCTTTTCACTACACTTGCTCTGATACCAATTGTAACGACCCCAAGATCCGTGTAACGAAAGGATTCATCTGATCGTTCTTTTACTTTTTTTTTCTTTTCTGTCGGGTTCCTCATCTGTTTTTCATATCAATACATACAAACATATATCCAGAGCCAGAGATAATTACATTACAAAAAGAAACTACAGCAGATACTATAATTCACATATAGTACAATCAGAGAAGAGACAAAAGAGTCCAAAAGAAATATCTACACTAGCCACACCGGCTACAAAAGAAAGCCTACCAAAGGCTACAAAACAAAAGGCTGAACTCGACAGAAAGATCTTCAGACTGGAGGCCCAGCACCTGAAATATTAACCACATATAATGAGCTTACAAAGCCCAGCAGGTCACCAAAGCCTACAACTGAAATCAAAGCACGACACTGAAAACAATATGCAAGTTAATCAAATCAAATCAAAACAATAAGTCAAACGTGATCAATGAGTCAATGCAATACAGAAATCAATAATCAATAAAACCAATTAATGCAGCGGCAGACAAATCGATAAATCAATACGCCTCGGCAATCAAATCAGTAAGTGCTCCTAGTCAATATCCAATCATCGTAGCAATGTCTATCAATCAATACTGTCAGTTCAATCAATCGTATCGTCTAATCAATTCGTCTAATCTATATCATCTATCCAATCCATAAAGCACTTTCCAGTCAATTATATCTATCAGTAGGGAAATCCATCGAACAATCGAATCAACTCAATAAATCAACCTAGCAATTGAAAACAAATCTATACAATGAAATCATCAGGTCAATAGAAATCAATTCTACGATAAATCAAATCCATACGACAACAATCCATTCAATCAATCAATCGATCGAGAACCGGTACGACGACTCAATGTATCAATATCAGTGTCAATCTCTATGAATCAATACGTAGAATCCATATCAATATCGGTGCCGGTATCTATGAATCAATCAAGTCGATAACATCAATCGGAATAGCAATACGATAAATCAAATCGGAAGAACAATACGATAAATCAATAAAATCATTTAAATCCGTCAAATCAATCAATCAATCGAATCCAGTCTATACTATCAAGTCGATCCAATTAATCAGAAGGACAATACGATAAATTTATACAGTAACAGGTCGAATCAATGCAAGATCAATAGTATCAATGAATCTATGAATCTATGTCGCCCATATCCATATCAATATCAATGATCAATAGTCAAGTAGTACCAATGCTCAATGATCATTCAATGAAATCAATGAATCCGTACGATAGTAAATCAATTCGATAAATCCAATCAATATCAATGAATCAGTCGGAAATCGATAAATCAATGCATATCAGGAAATCCATACAATGGTCTTACTCGACAAGCACAAACACTAGCTATGATCAACCAGATTAATTGGCTATTATCAATAGTGCTGTTGTAGAAATCCATATTGCTGTTGTAGATATCCGCACGTTGGTTCTATCAAGAAGAGTCGTCACTCTTTTGCCCGTCGGCCGCCCGTCGGCATATAAAACTCCTTATAACTCCCAATCGTTATATCGATGATCTATGGTCTATGATTTAAAGGAAAGCCCGTCGGCCCACCATCCTGTACAGGTATCGATCAATCTTCAACCAACGTTCAACCAGGTTCCCACTTGTCTTTCAGTAACAATCAATCAATGCAATAATCGATGCAATAATCAAAAATAAAGAAATCTAAGACGATCATATCAATAATCATAGGCAGATCAATTCAATCAATCAATTCCGGGAAAATCAGAAATCGTACGAAAATCGGGCAGAGTAACGGTAGTCGGTCAAATTTACACAAAAATCTCCAAAAATGACAATTCACCAAATTAATACAGAACATGCACAGTAACATTATAAGACTATTCTTCTACTGCTCAAACCAATTCGGACATCATAATAATTTACAGTCAAAATAAAACCCCGCAAAACCAAAACGAACCGGACGAAATCTACCAGAAAATAATCAAAACGTGCAGAATAATCATATCTACAGCATACCAAAAGTTATGCGGTGAAATCTTCGCCAGTACCAAACCGGGTACGAAAATCACTTACAAAAACACAAATCTGAGCACCATTTTACAAAACCTCGAAATCTTCGAAAACAGAAGTAGGGTTCGGAGTCCTTACAGCGAGACAAACACAATATCCAACAGCAACGAACGACGAAAATCGCTCCGCGGGCCTCGAAATCGAACTTTTCCCTTTGCTTTTTCGCTCTTTCTCTCTCCTCAAAATATCTGTTTTATAAAATGATTTTTCTCTCTCCTCAAAACGAGCTCATTTCCTTATATCATACATGGATCGGCCTGGCCGATCGTCTCGATCGTCCTGGACGATCAGACCAATTCTGGTCGTCCTGGCCGATACTCCAGGGCGATGATCAGGACGATTTTAGAAACAGTGCAGATCGTCCTGGACGATCTCAATATCGTCCTGGACGATTCAGTCTAGAAATAGCTCCAGAAATCAGCTGTTTTCAATGCACTGATCGGCCTGGACGATCTCAACTTCGTCCTGGCCGATCCTGGGAGGAAAATCATTTTCCAGCAGCTACAGCAAAGGAACGAGGTCTTACAATCTCCCCACCTTAGAAAAATGTCGTCCCGACATTTCCCTAACGTGTCCAGAACAAAACAAAACAAAGCAAAACAAATCCAATCTATCGGAAAATCGAACAAAACACATCAAAACAAACAATAAACTAAACTCGTACCAGTCTCACCAGTAGGCACGGAAGGAACATCTTCCATCATAGCTTGTACATTTCCAGTCTGAACAGTCGGAACAGGTCCTTGCCTAAGTTCAGAACTCGGGCAATCAGTCATTCTATGTCCATGTGCACCACATCGGAAGCATTGCCCTGTTCTTCGATAACACTGTCCCGAGTGTCTCTTTCCACAAAACGTACAAACATTAATTCTTGCTTTGCTACCTTCCCCACTTTTCTTGCTACGCCCAGAGCGTTTCGCTAGCTTGTCACTCACCATCTGAGCAACCATATCAGCAAATTTATTCATATTTTCAGATGTGAGAGGGAGGTTAGCAGCAGGCTCAGACTCAATCTTTTTGCCTTTCGGATCCATTGGCCTGATCAATACAAATCGTTCAAATCAAAACCGCGGAAATCAAATACGTATAACAAAACAAATCAAATCAAATAATGCAATCATCAACTCTGGATACAATCAAATCCTTTTCACTACACTTGCTCTGATACCAATTGTAACGACCCCAAGATCCGTGTAGCGAAAGGATTCATCTGATCGTTCTTTTTCTTTTTTTTTTCTTTTCTGTCGGGTTCCTCATCTGTTTTTCATATCAATACATACAAACATATATCCAGAGCCAGAGATAATTACATTACAAAAAGAAACTACAGCAGATACTATAATTCACATATAGTACAATCAGAGAAGAGACAAAAGAGTCCAAAAGAAATATCTACACTAGCCACACCGGCTACAAAAAAAAGCCTACCAAAGGCTACAAAACAAAAGGCTGAACTCGACAGAAAGATCTTCAGACTGGAGGCCCAGCACCTGAAATATTAACCACATATAATGAGCTTACAAAGCCCAGCAGGTCACCAAAGCCTACAACTGAAATCAAAGCACGACACTGAAAACAATATGCAAGTTAATCAAATCAAATCAAAACAATAAGTCAAACGTGATCAATGAGTCAATGCAATACAGAAATCAATAATCAATAAAACCAATTAATGCAGCGGCAGACAAATCGATAAATCAATACGCCTCGGCAATCAAATCAGTAAGTGCTCCTAGTCAATATCCAATCATCGTAGCAATGTCTATCAATCAATACTGTCAGTTCAATCAATCGTATCGTCTAATCAATTCGTCTAATCTATATCATCTATCCAATCCATAAAGCACTTTCCAGTCAATTATATCTATCAGTAGGGAAATCCATCGAACAATCGAATCAACTCAATAAATCAACCTAGCAATTGAAAACAAATCTATACAATGAAATCATCAGGTCAATAGAAATCAATTCTACGATAAATCAAATCCATACGACAACAATCCATTCAATCAATCAATCGATCGAGAACCGGTATGACGACTCAATGTATCAATATCAGTGTCAATCTCTATGAATCAATACGTAGAATCCATATCAATATCGGTGCCGGTATCTATGAATCAATCAAGTCGATAACATCAATCGGAAAAGCAATACGATAAATCAAATCGGAAGAACAATACGATAAATCAATAAAATCATTTAAATCCGTCAAATCAATCAATCAATCGAATCCAGTCTATACTATCAAGTCGATCCAATTAATCAGAAGGACAATACGATAAATTTATACAGTAACAGGTCGAATCAATGCAAGATCAATAGTATCAATGAATCTATGAATCTATGTCGCCCATATCCATATCAATATCAATGATCAATAGTCAAGTAGTACCAATGCTCAATGATCATTCAATGAAATCAATGAATCCGTACGATAGTAAATCAATTCGATAAATCCAATCAATATCAATGAATCAGTCGGAAATCGATAAATCAATGCATATCAGGAAATCCATACAATGGTCTTACTCGACAAGCACAAACACTAGCTATGATCAACCAGATTAACTGGCTATTATCAATAGTGCTGTTGTAGAAATCCATATTGCTGTTGTAGATATCCGCACGTTGGTTCTATCAAGAAGAGTCGTCACTCTTTTGCCCGTCGGCCGCCCGTCGGCATATAAAACTCCTTATAACTCCCAATCGTTATATCGATGATCTATGGTCTATGATTTAAAGGAAAGCCCGTCGGCCCACCATCCTGTACAGGTATCGATCAATCTTCAACCAACGTTCAACCAGGTTCCCACTTGTCTTTCAGTAACAATCAATCAATACAATAATCGATGCAATAATCAAAAATAAAGAAATCTAAGACGATCATATCAATAATCATAAGCAGATCAATTCAATCAATCAATTCCGGGAAAATCAGAAATCGTACGAAAATCGGGCAGAGTAACGGTAGTCGGTCAAATTTACACAAAAATCTCCAAAAATGACAATTCACCAAATTAATACAGAACGTGCACAGTAACATTATAAGACTATTCTTCTACTGCTCAAATCAATTCGGACATCATAATAATTTACAGTCAAAATAAAACCCCGCAAAACCAAAACGAACCGGACGAAATCTACCAGAAAATAATCAAAACGTGCAGAATAATCATATCTACAGCATACCAAAAGTTATGCGGTGAAATCTTCGCCAGTACCAAACCGGGTACGAAAATCACTTACAAAAACACAAATCTGAGCACCATTTTACAAAACCTCGAAATCTTCGAAAACAGAAGTAGGGTTCGGAGTCCTTGCAGCGAGACAAACACAATATCCAACAGCAACGAACGACGAAAATCGCTCCGCGGGCCTCGAAATCGAACTTTTCCCTTTGCTTTTTCGCTCTTTCTCTCTCCTCAAAATATCTGTTTTATAAAATGATTTTTCTCTCTCCTCAAAACGAGCTCATTTCCTTATATCATACATGGATCGGCCTGGCCGATCGTCTCGATCGTCCTGGACGATCAGACCAATTCTGGTCGTCCTGGCCGATACTCCAGGGCGATGATCAGGACGATTTTAGGAACAGTGCAGATCGTCCTGGACGATCTCAATATCGTCCTGGACGATTCAGTCCAGAAATAGCTCCAGAAATCAGCTGTTTTCAATGCACTGATCGGCCTGGACGATCTCAACTTCGTCCTGGCCGATCCTGGGAGGAAAATCATTTTCCAGCAGCTACAGCAAAGGAACGAGGTCTTACAAGTTTGCCGTTTAACTTTAAATAGACTTGTCAATATTGGACCCGACCTGAAAAACCGATCCAAAAATTTCGGGTTTGGGTTGACCCGAACCCGAAGTGGGTCGAGTTCGGGTCCGAAAAACCGACCCGTTTGCAAAACCAGGTCGGGTTCGGGTTGACCCGGGAATGACCTGAATTGACCCGGAATAACACAAACCCGTCAGCCGCGCGTCGCGCTACTCGCGCACTCGAGCCGTCAAGCTCTCCCCGCGTCTGCCACGCACAACCGCTGCCGCCCACGACTGCTGCGGCGCTATTCGCATTTGCCCTAACGCATCGTGCTCGCGCACTCACGCCACCCTGTCTACCTGTTGTCGCTGGCTGCCCGCTGCTGCAGCATAAACAAGTGGGGTCGGGTTGACCCAAACTCGAATCAGGTCAGGTTCCGGTCAAGAAAATCGACCCGTTTGCAAAAAACGGATCATGTCGACCTGAATCCGAACAGTGTTAGGTCAATTTTGGGTTTGACCCGAACTCGACCCCTGACCCAAAATTGACACCTCTTACTTTAAACAGATAGCCCATAGCCCATTAGTTTTTAGCTATGAACCGTAATGGCAATCAGGCCTTTGAATCTACTGGGCCTTCTCCTAGGATGCTGCCCCGTCCATGTGATTAGCGGAACAACTCAAATAATAACTCTCATATTCCTTTCAAATAGGAAAATATATTTATTTAAGGGTTTATTTGGTTTGATGAAAAGTAAGCATAAGATATTATCAATATAGAGTTTTAGAAATTCATAAAAAGTTCTAATTCAATTCTTCTTATATGAATTCAAAACTTACGCATTTTTTTATTGAAGTTTAAAAATCCACAATAAACTAACTTCAACCTCTTCGTCGATCGTCGCAACCCCAACCACCTATGGTTGTTACCAGGTGCCAGCAACCTACCGGCAGCCATCACCTCGCCATCGGCCTCTCCACTGCCCATCATCAAACGCCACTATTCCTTACCACACTATCGCAATCATCATTGTCGGCCACCACCATTTTTAAATTTACATTATATTTATTTTGCTTCTCACTGAATAAAAATAATAATAATTTGTAATTTTCTTTTATTCCTTTAACAATTTATATTACATTCATAATTTATATGTTTAATAATTTATTTATAGATGATTTATGGATCCAACTCAATATCAAAATATCAGAAAAATACACAACTCCTCTTGGCCTATTGGTTGAGAGCTTAGGCTTCCAACTAAGATGTCCAAGGTTCGAGTCCATGTGTATGCGTTGTGTGTGTGAATTTGTCTTAAATGGCCTAAATGTCCAAAAAAAAAATATCAGAAATAAATGTTTCTCCCTCACTCTCACCCCTTTGATTATGCAGCATCGGATGCTGTGTCACATCATTTGATGATGCTTGGTGGACGACACGCTGATTGCATCATCTATATGAGACCTTTTCCCCACATGCTACATGCAATCCACAATCATAGAGGATCAGATCTCGTTAACATATTTATATTTATTTGGCTAACTTAAGATGTTGCATGCATGATTTTATGAATAATCTATGAAAGGGATATAAGTGAGCCGGCTAGAACACGATTCGGTTTGGTAATGAGCTCATGAGTTCAGTTTATCGAGTCATGAGTTTGAGCAAAATCTTATAGTTGAACTCGTATATTATTAACACGACCCTGTTCCAAACAAAACCTATATCTCAACAGTATGAATATTCACATTTACTCATGACTACTATTTTTAAGATGCTGATAAACAATTCAATATAGCAATAAACATCATGCTAAAATCACTTTCCTTTAATATTACCCAATGTTTTTAATTCACTTAAACTTATTAAATATTATCATCAATAGCTTCAGAAAGACCGGCAAGAAAATCTAAAGTTGGTGATACTATGAAAGCATTCAGATATCTCAAAGAAACACATCAATAATATAATTCTTCTTACGCGGCTCATCTTGATATGTTGGTTGGGAGCTTTAACTACTAACCAAAATGTCTTGCGTTTGAAGCTTGGGTATGTCACGTGACAATGATTAGGATATTATAGTTGATTAATGGTGGTCAAGAGATCATAATTGATATGAGTCCGAAGATTGTATTCAAATGATGACAGAAGAATATAATTGAGTAATAATTGTTGGAGAATGGTGATTGGACGACGATTGCCAGGAGATGACAACTAGAGAATAAAAATTGTTTGCTGGCACTAGGGCAACAATAGATAGATCGACTACAACTTTTGTTGGTGATGATTGTTAGCAATGACTGTTGGATGGAACTTTAGGGTTCTTTAGATATCCAATCTCTCAACAATTTCAATTCTAAGTCGAAGCTGACATCATATAAAGAATGAGAATTTATTTATTATTATTTTTAATGATATTTTGATAAATCTAGTCAATGACAAACAAACCCATCAATTTTTTAGAACAAATAAAGCCATCGATATTATCTTTCATATTAGGCTTTGTTTGTGACAACTTTCTTAGTGCTTCTTAAAACAATTTTTAAAACAAAAACTTTTTAAACTGAAATTTTTTGTACTATAAAACATATTTAAAAAGCAATAAAAAAGTTGTCCCATACGAAGTCTTATTCAGCAGGCATATGTTCATTTATTTTTGACATATTTTTAATATTTTAAACATTTCATATATTGATGATAATGACATACACATTATTAGAAAAGTGTTATAATTATAATTCTTTAGTTTAGATGATGAGTTCTAATTTTATATTTAGGAGTTCAATTATTAAAGGAAATATTGATCAATATTTATAGTAACACAAAACTAATACTAATTAATACTAAATTAATTACTGAACAAAAAGCTCAAGAAATTTTATTGTTTCTTAACTAAACTGATAGAAAAATCTCGACCTTTGTTGACATTGTACATGAGCATCTTTTCCCTTCCCTTCAAATCTTATGCTGCATAAGCGGCCAAGAGACTTAAATTTGTTCGGCTTGAGCCCACAATAATATTCTTCTGATAAGACATAGATTGAGAGAGAGAATCTTAAGTTCTCCTCCTCCTACTTCTATGGATTGTCAATAAATGGGTTACTTAGGCCATTCTTCTTATTCAAGGAAGCTGTGCCTAAAGAACAAGGAGATGAGAAGAAGGTAATTCAACTAGCTAGTTCCTTCCATAGACATAGAAAACGATAAGATCTCTCCATTTTTTTTTTCCTGTCCTTCTCTTTGGTCATAAATTGTTTCAGGGAGTTCCAGGCGTGAGGTTTTCTGAATTAGCTGGTAAAAAGAACGCCATGAATTGATTTCCATGTTCTGAAAGAGGTTTCAGATGTCGAGATGTGCGGTAAAAAGAACATCTTTTGCTGAACTGATTTAACAAACTGATTCCTTTTTTTTTCTTTGCGCAGAAATATCACTATAATAACCAGTACTTAGTTAATCTGATAATAACCAGTACTTAGTTTTTTTCTGGATTTCTGATATCATCAGGTCTTCTTCATGTTGACAGCAACAGTAGAGACTTCGATTTGATCTGTGTTCATATGCAAGATTCAATCTGCAGAAGTGTTTTATCCAGTTGAAGGCGAGCAATGGGGAACTTCTGTAAACAATATGAAAAAGAATACATAAAGATAACCATGTTAAAGCACGAGGAAACCTTTAGAAACCAGGTAGGTTATCAATTGGTAATTCCATAACCTCTGCCTTTCTAAGAAAAAAATTATCTAACTCAAAAAGCTTTAACTTACAAGAAAAATTCAGTAACTAGCTTGACGTTTTCATGGTGAGCTTCTGCATGTATATGTTACAGGTCCACGAGCTCCATCGACTTTACCGAGTGCAGAAGAAATTAATGAAAGATCTTAAAAGACAGCGGGTATCGTCAGGTTTGCAGAGCAACAAAGAGAAACGGAATGCAGATAAAGAGAAAGCTCCATATCAATTACACAACATTTGCCCAGAAGAAGAGAGCAATCTTGAGCTGACACTAGCCATTGGAAGTAGAAGGAAGATGAAGCTGCTTTCAACAGAAACGTTGGAACAAGTTTCTCCTGCTTGTCTTCAACTGAGTCTGGTTCTATGAAGCTAATTAAATAGAGATGAATGGATGGAAAATGTTTCTGATGAAGAGCTTTTAGAATGAGAGGAAGAGTGCTTTTGATGTTGAAGCACAAGAGAGGCAGAGCAAGAATAATCAGTCAGCCTGGCTCTGCTGTACTGTTTCGTTTTGAAAACGGCATGATTAATTAGCTTTTTCAATTCAGAATAGCCTTAATATTCTGTTGTTTTCATATTAAAAATAACTCAAATTTAAATTTTAATAAAAAAATTAATTGACACAAAATCAGAGTAGAGTTCATTCCTCATCTCTTTCATAATGATTGTTTCAATAGTCGCGGAGTCATAAATTTTATTTATGGATCCAAATTAAAATAGTTTTGTTTGTCGTCTCATCTCGATAGTTAGAATACTAAAAAAGTTCTGTTTGACGTCTCATTACCAGAGTCAAGAGGAACTGTAAGATCAAAATTAATAATGCAAATAGCATGGCTTTTAGAGCTTTGAAGACATAAATACATGTCCTGGGTGGTCTTCGTTTGGGGGCGAGAGAGGAACAAAAAGGAAAATGAAAGCCGTGCTGAAGGTTGTGAGTCGCGAGTCATGAGAGAGGAATAAATGGGAAAACGAAATAGGACTTTTGGGTCGAGGGAAAGCAAGCCATTTGAGGTCGGTCTCCGTTTGGGCCTGCACACACGCGCATAAGAGAAACTTGCTCGAGGTTGGCTGCGCATATCAAGATTGATATGTATATTAAATTTTATATTAATATTAATCATGTTGTAGTTTAATATTATCCATAATTAGTAGCTATTTATAACTATTTTTTTTATTAGATGAAAGTGTAATATTTTATATAATGTGAGCTACGTTGTTACGTAGTGAGTCACCTGTACAAATTTACACTTTAAACCCTCAGGTTTTTTATATGATAGTCTAATAGAGGAGAATTGATTTTTTTTTTTTTAATTCTATGTGCTTCATGGATGTACAAAAAGCCCTACTTGTTTATGAAGGATCATTGGGTAAATTCATTAATTAGCAATGTATGGAGCCGAATAATTAATCATGTTTTTCACGTGAATGAACAAAAGCTTTAAATTTAGAGCATATAATTTAAATTGATGTTTATTCATTTGGATAATTAAACAATAATAATTAAATTTAAAAATAATATTTTCATATTTATCCAACATCTTTCACTTGCATACATATAGGGGTGTCAATTCAGGTCAACGGGTCGGGTTCGGGTCGAACCTAAAATTGACCTGATACTATTCGGGTCAACCCCTATATTTTTAAAAACGGGTCAGGTTTCCAGACCTGAACCCGACCCGACACGAATGACTCGAACTTGACCTAAAATTGCTAGTTTTCGGATCAAAATAGGGTCAATCTTCGATTTTCGGGTCAAAATCGGGTCAAAACCAGTCAATCTCAAGTTCTGGGTCAAATAAGAGTTTTCGTGTCAATTTCGGGTCATTTTCGGATCAATTTCGGATTGCTGGGTCAAGTATCACTTATACTAAGCTAACATCAAAATAACTAGTATTATCTAAAAAATATCAATTGCACTTGATTAGTTCAAGTATGTTTTTATCCCTTATACGTACATAATTTATAACGTGCTTGACATTGTTTTGTTGTGCATTCATGATGATCACAAATAACAAATCTTTGAGTTATAATTACTCGTGCTATGTCATTGGCATTATAAGGTTGATAGTTTATGCAATTCATCCACCTCTAACCTATAGATGATCTCATCATTTTGCTTTATTCTATCTAATTATGAAAAAATTTGTTAAAGATTAAACATAGAAAATTGACTTCAAATTGAGCAATTATAATAACACAATAGTTTTTTTAATGATAATTATAGAATAATTAAAAATTTTATTAAATATATTTAATAATTTTTTAAATGATGATTAAAAATAAACTTTTGCCACAATTTAGCCATAACTTTTTTAAACTATATGGCTACATAATTATTTTTAATCACATGCTCATTTTTTGTCATATAAAAATTAGTCAACAAAAAATAGAGATGAAAAATGTATGACCAAACAATACTTTAAAAAATATGATTACAACTTAAAATTCAAATAGATTATTTAAAAAAATATTAATATTAATATGTCGCCAAAAATCGCTTTGATTGGCATGAATCTCGATGCAAATTTTTATTTGAAACTTCTAAATTAAAAATTGGAATGATCCAAACTCCGATTTCATAGTCAGAGACGAACCCAATGACACCAAATTCATTCTGATCCGAGCCCAAATGAGCTCAAATCAAAAGATAAAATTTTTCTCGGAAGTTTTGGAGCATTAATTGGATGACCAAATGATATACAAATATAACATGCTTATAGTAGAATCAAGCAGCTGGACGAGACGAATCCAACGATTGAGCCCAAGATAACTCAATCCTAACATCATTAAAGCACTCAAATGCTCTATGATCAAGCAAACCAATATCAACCGTTCGATGCAACACTCCTAATATGCCCTTGATTTTTTTTTCATAATTACTAGCCATGTCATTCCCAAAAAAACTATAAATAGCTCTCCATTGTTCACATGATGGGGAGGAGAAGAAAACAAATCTTACACTACACGAAAATGTGGTATTACCGGCGGATGAAATCCCCGGTAACAATAAAAATCCGCCTTAAAAAAGACATTTTCGGCGCATTTCTAACACAAATTGTTTCGACAACCACATATATTTTAGGACACAATAATGTTATACCCATATCTTTTATCTATTATTATGCTGGATCTTCGTATAAAACTAAGAAGTATATATCTCTCTACTACCACGTATATTTTAGGACACAATAACTATAACATTCAAAATAAGATTGATCTATCATTCAAAATAAATTAAACTCACCAATAATAAAGCTCATTCCTATATTAAACTCCAAACAAAATAATAAATTTTATTGGAAAAATTTTGTATCAGTTTATTCTCATAAAGTTTTGGTCATGGTGAATCTAGAACTCCATGAAAAGATAAGCGCAGTGCATAGAAAAAAAATATTATACTCATCTTAAAATAGATTAAAATTTTTTAGACCCGTCGTCGTTACTTTTTTATCAGAGTATTTTGATAATAAATTTTTTTTTTCATATTTGATGTCACTATAAAATTCATTTGATCAAATACAAATCACGATGTAATATTTAAAATGAAAACTTATAGAATTAAATTCAAAATTATCCAAATTCTGATTTTTGCAAACTTATAGTTGAATTGAATATCTTGACAAACAAAATCAAACAACATAAAAAGTGTTATGATCATAGTTCAAACGAATCCAAATCAAACACTTGGAGCACTTAGAAATTTTAGAATATTAATTGAAGAATCCAATGATCTCTAAATCTTGCCTATGCTCAAATTGAGCACCTCAATGACAAGAAACCAACAAGCCTAAGATCATTTAATTCAGAGTTTATCAAGGCATGCAAATGCTAAATGACAGGTCCATAATCAAAGGATTCAATATGAGTAGTTTGATGAAGCTTATAACTCTATAACACAATTTGACATTTAGTGCTAATGATCGCCACCTGCTACCATTGACATTTGACAACTATCATCAAACTGTCAACATCACATTATCATTGTTCAACAATCATTCGACCACCAACCAGCATTTGATAGTAGTTGTCCAACCACCGTCACCTAATCATCGTCATTCGACTATCACTGCCCAACGAACAACGCCCGACAATTGCTATTTTCCCTCTACTTTTTCTCCTATAATATTTTACAATCATATGAGAATTGAGATCAAACAAATACTCCTAATTTTATTGTCTTGCTCATATATAGAGAATTCGATTTTTTTAACAATATAATCAAATATGTAGATTTATGTCTCCCATATTGTTCTATTTATCTATGTTTATACTGAATATTCATATAAAATTAAATGTAAAATTTTTAACACATAATAATATTTAATTAGAATAAGCGAGGATTTTTGGACAAATAGGCCATTCCAAACATTTGCACATTTAATGTCTCATATATTAGATTTGGGGGATTTACATACATAATGTTTTCTTTAATATATATATATATATATATATATATAATATACGCGACAGTAGAGTTAGAAAATATTCGTCTTAGCGTTGCACAAGTATTTCGCACACAAACAGAAAAGAGAAATGAACACCAGAGTTTTTACGTGGAAAACTCAAAAAGGGAAAAAACCACGGGGCCTCGCCCAGTTGTAAAGTTCCACTAGTGTTTGTATGAAGTACAAAGGTTTATCCATCTTACAAATCAAGACGATCAGTTTACAATTAACTTCTCACAAAGTTACAAAGTTTTGCAAATTCCCGACGTTTCCCGAAATTTTAGCAGAGTTCCGGCGTCTTCAGGTGGCAGGAAGAGCTCCGGCGGTGGTCGAGGAGGAGCTTCTTCCTTCTCCTCCTTCTTCTCTTCTTCTTCTCTCTCTTCACTTTAGTCCCCTTGGTGTATAATGAGGGCTCTATTTATAGTTTTTCTGGAGTGACATAGCCCGTAAATAGGCGTGAGATCATGGGCGAATTGGGAGTGGTCTGAATGGACGGCCGATATCGAATCCTTTGATCATGCACCGTTCGTTGGACATTTAAAGGCCTTAATAATGTCTGATTTTGGCTATCTTGGTCTCGTTGGATTCGTCTCGTCGAGCCGCTCGATTCGAGTATAAGCTCGTTAAAATCGGAGACCATTTGGTAACTCGATTTGCGGTCTGAACCTTCCAACAGCGCTTCGGGTCCTTGATTCGGACTCATTTGGACTCGGATTGGGTTGATCTTGGTGTCGCTGGGTTCGTATTTCCGAGACGCTCAGTTTGACTATAAGTTCGTTTAAATCGAAGTTCGGGTGTTCCCAGAATTAATTTTTGAAGTTTTCAACTAGCTTTTGCCTCGAGATTCATGCCGGATCAAGCTAATTTTGTGATGCCATATCAAAATATATCACTTATATTTCATTATTACCGCCCATATCATCTTATAAATTTTAATATTTCATTATATATCTTTATATTTGTTTTATGAATGATAGACATATAATATTAAAATTTTAAGTATTAGATAATTGAATAATAAGAAATAAAATGATATTTATCTAAATCCCACATTAGATTTTTCTCCAAATCTTAAAAGAGGGAGAAATTACGAAGCATGGAGCCTTATCAGCCCAAATTTCCCAACAGTTTCTTCTCTTCCACATGACTCTTGACTTCAGATCTGTTACCCGTTAAAAGGATTGACGCCACGCATTCTCTGCACGCCGTCGCCGGAGTTAAGGTCAGGGCTTCGCATGACGAGTGCTTCTGAGCTTTTCTATAACCGAAGGTCTCGGGCTAGCCGTAGCGCGGAGACGAGGGCAGGCCTCGACGGTTTTCACTCGGACCGAGATCGGCTTCCGATTCGCCGCTCTTTCCTACGCCGCCGACGCAACCATTTCGCTAACGGTCAGGACATGGAGCCCTCGGTTCGACCTCGAGCATTATTGCGATCGGTATGTGCCCGCCTACGAACCTCAACTTCATCGTTTGTTGTTGTTTCGGTGAAGTTATTTTCAAATCTCATTCCGTTATTCTTGTTTATATATCAAGTTTTTCCTAAGAAGCTTGAAGTTACGAGCTTTATCGATGCGTTTCATTGGCTGGAACATATTGGGAAGAGCAAATTATAGGATGCCAAACTGAGAAATTCGGGTTCTTTGATCTTTGTGGAGGTAGTTTGGGGGTATTGTAGGTCTTCAGGGCTGAGGAAGATACCTAATTTTATATAAATCGATGCCTGAATTAAATCTTTGACGGCTTCACCTGTGGATCTGTTGAAGAAAAACTCCCGGTTAGCATTATAAGTTTATAACCTGCTGCATGCACTTAAATCAAGCAAGTTTATTCTCATATATTCATGAGTTCGCTGTCAATCCAGTAGTTTCTGAATCAGAGCCAATTTATGAGTTCCTTTTTGTGTGTAATCAACGGATCAGCCCCTTCTATAAGATTTTCCTCATTTAGCAGACTATCCATGAAGAGTGGACAAAGGAACATTTAGTCTTTAAAGGGGCGTTATGTTAGGTCTTAATCTAAGTTGAGATTTACAGCATGATATTTGGGAATTTAAATGGGAAGGCCAGAGAATGAACATTATGATAATAAGAAGAATAAATATTGCTTGTTCACAAGAAACTAAGTCTTCATTTGATATGGTGATGGTTGTTTAAATAGCATGTTGAAAAATCACTGTTGAAAACCTGTTGATTTATGTTTGGATGATCTTTGACTGAGTTTTTATTTGTGACTCAGGTGTTATTTTTACTTGTTTGACTATAGCATTTTATATTTTATATATTGTAATAAAAGATTAAAAATAAGAAGCTTTGTTATAAAAATTGGTTTAATTTTAAGAATTCTGATAATTGGGAAATATATAAAGTGGCTCGTAAGGATGCTAAGAGCAATATGCGATGCAAAGACATTAGCTTTTAGTGATTTATATAATAGATTAGATACTATAGAGGGAGAAAGATATATGTATAAGTTAGCCAAACAAAGAGATAGGAGTAGTAAGGATTTAGTTCAAGTGAAGTGTATTAAAGATGAAGATCAAAAAATACTTTTCTTAGAAGATGATATTCAACAAAGATGGATGAGATATTTTGCTAAACTTTTTAATGAAGATTGTGAAAATAAGATTGACTATAATGACCTTAGCACCCTAAATGAAAATAAAGATTTCTGTTTTTATCGGCGTATTAGTAAAACTGAAGTTAGAGAGGCTTTAAAGAAAATGAAGGGTGGAAAAGCTGTTGGACCTGATGATATTCCAATAGAGGTGTGGAAATGCTTAGGAGATGAAGGAATTTCATGGCTTACTAAACTTTTTAATACTATTTTGAAGACTAAAAAGATGCCAGATGAGTGGAGAATGAGCGTGTTAATTCCTATTTTTAAAAATAAAGGTGATGCACAAGATTGTGCGAATTATAGAGGTATTAAGTTAATGTGTCATACTTTAAAACTTTGGGAGCGAGTTATGGAGCATAGGTTGCGGCGTGATACTAATGTTTCTCAAAATCAATTTGGTTTCATGCCGGGTAGGTCGACTATGGAAGCCATACATTTATTAAGAGGTTTGATGGAGAAATATAGAGAAAATAAGGAGGATCTACATATGATATTTATTGATTTAGAAAAAGCATATGATAAAGTTCCAAGAGAAGTGCTATGGAGAGTTCTTGAAAAGAAAGGAGTCAATAATGCTTATATTCAAATCATTAAAGATATGTATGCAGGAGCTATTACTTGTGTTCAAACACAAGGTGGATTGACTAAGTATTTCCCTATTTCGGTTGGGTTACATCAAGGATCAACCTTAAGCCCATATCTTTTTGCTTTAGTCATGGATGCTCTCACTAGACATTTGCAAGAGGATATACCTTGGTGTATGCTTTTTGCTGATGATATTCTTCTTGTTGATAAGACTAGAGAGGGAGTTAAAGATAAACTTGAATTATGGAGGTCAACCTTAGAGTCTAAAGGTTTTCGCTTGAGTAGATCTAAAACGGAATATATGGAGTGTAATTTTAGTAGTAATAGACCTAGTGAGGGGATTGTGACTTTGGGCGATCAAGTCATTAATAAGAGTACACGTTTTAGATATCTTGGATCTATTGTTCAGAGTGATGGTGAAATAGATGGGGATATTATCAGCAGAATTCAAGTTGGATGGTTGAAGTGGAGGAATGCATCGGGCTTGTTATGTGATAGAAATGTACCCCTCAAACTTAAGGGAAAATTCTATAAGATGGTAGTGAGGCCTGCAATGCTTTATGGTGCTGAATGTTGGCCATTAAAAGAGAAGCATAATACTAAGTTAAGTGTGGCAGAGATGAGGATGCTCAGGTGGATGAGTGGCTTTACCCTTAGAGATAGGATACAAAATGAGCATATACGTGAAAAGGTTGGAGTAGCTCCTGTAGAAGATAAGATTAGAGAGAGTCGCCTTAGATGGTTTGGTCACATTAAACGGCGGCCTTCCGATGACCCGGTTAGGAGAGTAGAGGTATTAGATTTGACTTATGTTAAGAAAGGTAGGGGTAGACCTAAAAAGACTTGGTTAGAAAATATTAGGAATGACCTTTCTTTATTAGATTTAAACGAGAATTTGACTTTTAATAGGACACAATGGAGAAAAAGGATTCATGTAGCCGACCCCACGTAGTGGGATAAAGGCTTGATGTTGTTGTTGTTGTATATTGTAATAATAAAAGTAAAAAGATAATTAAAAACTAAGATTATCATATAAAATCAAGTTGTGGAGTTGGATAAGCATTGTATCAATATAAAAATTGTTTAGAATGCAACATGTTAACAAATATAACAAAGATTTTTCAAATAGCTATCAATATCTTATAAGCAAATACAATACAACTAAAAAAAAGATAATTCTTACTATCCATCAATTTGTTTATTCTTACTAAAATAGAAATATTATATGATTCAATAAATATGTTTCCAAAGATCTCCATGAGCTTCATTAGTGATAAAAATTACTGCAAAGCTTTCTCTAGATTTTAAGAAAGTTCAATTCCTAATGTAAAACTAAAACGTACAATATGACATAGTTAATGTATGGCTTCCCATTTGAGGGTGGAGCAGGATGGTTTGTGGTGATTCTTGACTCAAGCATGTTTGATTTTTGTTGCCCATGATATGCTTAAAAGAGAGTGCAAGCCTTTCTCTAGTTCTAACTACTCGATAAAGTGCACCACTACAATCTACCACATAAGAACGACATTCTTCCTTAGTTTTGTATACTCTTGGTCATCGACCCTCAAAGAGAATTTAAAACTTCATAAAAATTTAAGAGAAAAGAAAAATGATGATTAAAAGCTGGTTATAACTTATAAGAGAATGGTTAACATGTATTAAAAAGTTAGAATGTAATAATTGGCTTATCTGCATAAAAAAAATTCACTCGCATTATTAATTATTTATAGAATATAATAAATAATATGCTTGAAGAGTAATTTAGAAATTATCTAAATAAATCCACATGCATCAATTGAGTATCAATATTCTTACGCAACATTTTTATATTTTTGTCCCCTCTCCATCATCAACATGCTTATCATTGTCAGTAATATCATATGACTGGAAAATATGTTGTCCAATGCGACACTTGAATGCTTTTGGATGAACATTAGTGTCATATGCATTAAATCACCCAAATTCAAGGCCAATCAAAGAAGAATGTTGTTTATTGAAATTGTGTAAATGTCATGGTAGTAACAATGTAATTACCTAGTTTTGGGTATCCTTTAGGAGACTATACACATGGAAAACAATTGACAATATAAAGCCGCGAAAAGAGGTATGTTCTTGGATTAGCTTTGGCTACTGGACTCAAGGCCATCACCTGATTATGCCTGAAGCATCTCTTCATACCATCAAATGCAGAATTGTCACCCATCATTGTCAAGTCGGCCGACATTAGTGCTTCTTGGGTTACTCAACAATCCACCCATAACTCGGAACTCAATCCTCCATAGAATTTGGTCTTCTTGACAGAACAATCTTCTAGAGCACTTCACTAGGGGAGTCGACTAGCCTTCATCTGTTTAGCTTGAGACATGAGACATCCCATCAAGCCTTGGACTCTTTATTTCCCATTGAGATTGTAATTTGCCCAGAGCATAAAGGTTCATGACATATTTTCAATTCATTGTACACATTAGCCTATTATAATTAGGAGATATGCTACATACCTCCCACATCTTCGTGACACAAGGACCATGACGTCAACACAAATGGGATGGACCAATCACAACCCCACAAGTTGCTTTGAAGGATCAAATTATTCTCTAGTCATCTAGCCGTCTAATTACTACCACTTGACTCAATTGCCTTTGATCCCGTCTCATTTCTTCCGTGTTGTCTCAACGATCAATTGGAGGCCAAAATCCTCCTTATAAAAGCTCCTCATGCAGGAGACCACTTGGGTCTTTCTCTCCCTCTTGTTGAGACATGAAGTCCTGTATGTACAAGAGGTGTTCTCCTTATGTTTAGTTTATAGTATCTTAATGGTGAAGGCAACAACTTAATTAATTTGTAATTAGATTGCTCCAACCCTCCTTTCTGAAGGGGTTGTTGAAATGGCTAGTTGCCTGGAATAGCATTTTGAATCTCCACAATGCTTAAGTTGTTGAATGATGACCAACTTAAGGTCCCAGCTTCCATTTCTTTGCCCAATACCTATGTGGGGGTTGGAATAATAATCTCATAAAATCTTTACCATGAGTGTACCAAAAAAAAAAAAGAATATGCTAGTACATCATTTTAACACAGTAATGCATGTGTCATTTTACCAACTAAATCGTGGAAATTAGATAAACTTTTGACATTTTTTTTTATTCATAATAATTTGCAGACCTTTTTCTTTATGATTAACTGTTTAATTAAAAACCCCATGCCAGAGAATATGTTTGCAATGCTTCACGTTAATGAACATATTTACAAGTTTACAATAACTTTCAATAAAATAGTCCAATTCAAAATAAAGCATGATGTCAAAGTGAAAGATTATATGGATATACTCTTGTCCACACTGCTCAAAAAATGCCACAATGATAGTGTCAAAATTCAAAAGACGCCAAAATTATATATATATATATATATATATATATATATATATATATATATATATATATATATATATATATATATATATATATATATATATATATATATATATATACTCTATTAACTAGTATTAGAAATCTTTGGAGAGTGATAAAAGACCTCTCAATCATAATAATTTTGCTTTAAGGATCAACATTAAATTTATATAATTTATATATAAATTATGGAACTGTTTATAAAGGATATCAATGTGCGGTATGTGATCTATGATTTTTTCTAATGACATGGTTCGAATCAATTAGGTCTTTGCTAAAATAAGTATAAAGTTAGAATAATACAGAAAAAGCTTTAGAAAACTAAAGGGGTATATAATTAGTAGAATTAATAGAAATGTATTTCGAGAGTATTATATTATAAAGAGAATATCATAAACGTTTATAGATAAATTTTGTGAAAGTACAATTAAGTTGCAATCTTATATGAATCTGAGCGTTGGATGATAAAGAAGTCCTTGTAACATAAATGAGAATGCTAAGATGGTTGAGGACCAAATTAGGAAGTATGAAATAACTATTTAGTGGGATGACAGAAGTAAAGCCTAGTGAAGATTAAATAATGAAATGTAAACTTTTTATGTGCCATGGCTATGTACATCAAATGATAGAAAAATATGGGCAAGTGGATTTATATGATTAGTGTTGAAATATTAGAAAGGAGAAGCAAGAGAGTAAAACGTAGAGGTTGTGCAAAAGGATTTGTTTAGAATAGGGTGATGAACTTACGTTGCTAAAAGAAAAAAAAAGAGGAGTAGTGATGATGATGATGATATAATCAAATCTTAGATTAGATGTGCTTATCTTTGACCATGTTTAGACATGCTGCCATAAATACAACACAGGTTGACTTTACTTACCCCTGAATGTTGATCAATGTGATAGGAAATACTTGAAGATCTCAAGTAAACTATAACATATTGACAAAAATAGTGAGAAAACTCCACAAATCCAATGAAAAAACAATAAAAACAGTAGTTTTTATTGCAAAAATCAAACTAACGGAAAGGAAATAGCAAGATACAATTGATCCTCAATTCGAGAGGAAAATCTGTCTCTCCCAATCCCTAGACGCCGCTAACTATAATTCCGCTTTCCAGCAAAGTCGATAACGTTGGGTGTCTCCGCATTCTTTAATTTAGACAGTAGACCACCTCTAGCCTGCAAACAATAAGGATGAATTCAATTTGAAATGTCTACCTATTCCATCCATATTATCTGCTATCTGTATTGCACAGGTACAGGAACCACGTCATTCAAATGACAGCAATTTTGGTGATTCAGGCACGACCAATAGCATCAGTACTGGTTCAATTGCCAGTGATAGGATCAATAGGCTATTGTCCGCAAGCAACGGACAGTTGCCTACTTCTGTCTTGCAGGCACGAGCAAGACTTCTTGAGAGGCTTAGAGGCATCTCCATTCCACAAAATAGGTGAGCTTCCTTCATTTTTTGGTGGTGTATGACGGTTCTTGTTGGTCATATCTCGCAAATTCTTTCCTCGTCTCAGGTTAACAGTTTGTATTTGTTTTATTATTATTTTTCTCTTTTAGACAAGAGGAAGAAACTTCTGGTGTCCCCTGGGATGACGAGTACTGGGAGGTAGTGGTTGGAAGAAATTCACTCGAATCTGGCAGGCAGGTTTCTAGCTCTTTGCGTCAGGCTCAATCTCCATTAGTTAGCAGAACAAGGGGTTCGTCTGTAAGGGGTACCAGGTTAGCCAATTATACGAATTTTCTTTTTTTGGTTTGGTTCCTCTTCCCAAGAAATTATTACGTGCAGAGTCTGATTATGTACGGATTCTAATAAAAACATGACATGTGTCCTTGTACACAGTGTGTATAATTATACACACTATATAAAAATTACAAAATTATGTATATAGTATGTACAAATTTATATACATAATATACACATTATGTACACAGTTGTACACATATCACATTTTTATTAGAGTTATGTTATGTCCGAATTCCGCACGTAATAATTTCTCCCTCTTCACAGTTTAACTTAATCATCGCTGAATTTGTTGCCATTGTGTTATATTTGTCTTTTAAACTTTGTCTCAGACCAGTTATGGGTTCTTCCGGCACCTCCCTGTATGAACTTGCAAGCTTCGGTGACTTAGTAGAGCGAATTCAATCACAACTTCTAGATTTTGGTGTGGAAGAAAGCCATGGATTTCCAATTCCACAATACTGTATCAGTAGATCTCCTGGACTTAGCTGCGATGCCATTGATAACCTTCTTCATGAAGTTTTCAAAGAAGTTGAGCATAATGATGTTGGAATGCAATGTGATTGTTCCGTATGTTTGGAGAGTTTTCAAGAAGGAGATGGACTTCTTCGATTACTTTGTGGCCATAGGTTCCATACTGCTTGCCTGGAGCCATGGTTGAGGACTTGTGGTGATTGTCCTTACTGTAGGGCAAGAGTATAGTTATGTTGCTTTTCGAAGCAACACAAGAGCAAATGGAGACAATTAGGCTTCGTTTGGTGCGGCTTTCTTAATGTTTGTTCAAACAGCTTTTTAGTTACTAAAAAACTGTTTGAATAAACAGTAAGAAAGCTGTCCCAAATGAAGCCTTAGACTTATCTTCTCCATTCCAGTTTTGAATTAGCTATTTCATATGTTTGCTTGTAACAGCCAACAGCTTTTGCTGTTAAGAAATGCCGGTAAAGTTGGGCTCAACTTGACTATATAGGAAAAAAATGGATGTAAACTATGATGTGGATTTATTTGTGGTTAGTAGATATTTTTCTTTCAAATATTTATCAGAATATGGAAAGACAGAATTAGAAGATATGGAAAAGTGTCGAAGACAGTGATTGGAGAAATTATTACATGCAAAGTCTGGTTGTAATTTTTTGTCTGGATTCCAATCACGTAAAGATACATAAATTTTTTCTCTTGTACACATTCTGTGACAAAATTTACATGCTTTCATGTGATTGGATTTCGGATGGCATCAAAATTAATAACTAAATTAATTCTTTAGAAAATGAATCAAATCATTCAAATAAAATTGATTCATATTATGTATTTTATTCAAAAACAGTACACTGTTTTGAGGAAGGGCTGCGTTCTATTTTAAAATATAAAATAAAAAATACCAGAAAAGTTTTTTAAGGTTGATGAGAGAAGAGAGAAAGAGACGTTGATATGGTCTTTATGAAGTATCAAATCTCTTGATATTTCACATTTGGGTTGTCATCCTCGTTTTGACCTTAACACAACAAAAATCTCTGCTGATCAGCGATTTGCTTTCAGCCTTACGTATGAAATTTCAACTGCTGCTAGCTGACAAATAATCAAAGCTTATTCTGTTTTATGCTTAGTATTTATCGTTTGCTATAATTTTTTTAATATTTTATAAAATGATTGGAGAGAGAGTTTTTTTTTTTAATTTATTCTAAAAAGTTTTCTAGCATAAAATATATATATATATAAAAAAAGATTAAATAAACATCTTAGTTAGTACGGGAAAATAAATTAGTAAGAATGTTATTCCAAACAGAGTTACAATTTTGCCAGTATAGTTCTCCACTTTATTATTTTTCATCATCTATGTATGAGTATTGGGGATATGAGGTGTAAACACAACAATGATGAAACAAGCAAAAAAATAAAAGTAGCTGAAAGGTAAAAATGTGAGAAATAAGTATATATCTCCCTTCTCTCTCATTCTCTCCCACCAAATAAAATAACGTCAAGGGACGCAACCCTTCAGAAAAACGAGAAAAAAAACGCTCAGTCCGTTTCGCAGCACTACGACGCCAATTTGGGGCATTGTAGCGCTCAATCCTTTGTCTTTCACCATTGCGGCGCCATATCTAGGTGTTGCGATGCTTTGCCATCTGTCTCAGTGTTGGGGCGCTCAGATACATAGCGTTTAGGCGTTGTATAGAAAAAAAAATTTCAGGTGTAAAGGTGGCATGGGGTAAACCCCCTGCACCCACAATGTACACTACAAACTTTGAGATCCAAGACAACAAAATAATCATATTGATCAACACAAACAAATTCCACATATAAGAGAGAGTTCATCAATTTTGAAACTCATGTGACTTGTATGACAATTTAACTATGCAGAACTCAACAATTGAAATTTACAAGTTGCCTAAGCTACTCATCCACTCTGAATAAACTCGTGCAGATAACTCTGAATGAACTTGTAAATTTCAACTCATCCACTCTCAATGAACTCGTGAGCAATGTCAAGTTTACGGAGTGATTGCAATTAGATTTCAACAAAGGCAAAGTGAATGCTGGGATCTGAAACTTCGAGCGACAGTGTATTATTTTTTAGAGCTCTACGAGATGGCATTGTGACCAAAGGAAATAGTATGGGCGCTTGTATACGGGCAGTCAACAATTTAACCTGTCGAGCTGTTATCATCTAACAAAGCCATGTAATGTCGTAGGAGTTTTGCAGTGAAGAAACAGTCCATGATTAATAGTGGCGTGAAGGTATCAAAGACTCCATTTTGCAACAATAAAGTGAACGGTTGTGGAACGATTGATGCATGAGCTAAGAGAATTTGTTGACAGTAAAGGTGCTGTCCAATCTAGTAAGGGATTGAAGAATCGGAGCAGAACAAGAAACAAGAAGATGGAAACGAAGAGAATTTTGATTAGATTGAATTGTCTATTACAACCAAGCAGTAAGTATATATAAGGAAACTTATACAGCTCTATACATATGAGACAATAGATGGCAGCCACGTCATACATTAACATAAGTGTGGTGGCAAAGTAATTTATATATTATACTGCACTTATACGTCCCTGCAAATTGATGGATCCTAGATGACCGTCAGTTTGCGTCATAGGTAGAGAAATATTGGTGTAGACTAAGCTTTGGTGAAGATATCAGCCACTTGATCTATAATTGTGATGGGTAGTAGTCGAATATTCTTGTTGTGAATGTGATCCCTGATGAAGTTTTGATCAATTGATATGTGTTTTGTGCTTTAATGGAAGACAAGGTTGTTGGCTAGAGCTATGACAGAAGTATTATTGCAATACATGTCTATAGAATGATATTGCGGTATTCCAACATCATTGAGAAGCCGATGAAGCCAAAGAACATCCGACGTGACGGCTGTCAAGGCACGATATTCTGATTCCATTGACGATCTTGCAACCATATGCTGTTTTTTAACTATCCAAGAAATGAGCGTGTCTCCAAGAAATGAACAGTATCCAGATGTAGACTTTCTAAAGATAGCGCCAGCTCAGTCGGCATCTGAAAAGGATGTGAGACTAAGATTATATTTTGAAATCGGTATACTTAGTCAAGCTTACTTTTGATGTAGCGTAGAAGACGTTTGAGAATGTAAATGTGTTGAGGGAGAGAATGATGCATATGCTGAGATAACATACTAACACTGTATGCAATGTATGGACGAGTGATCGTTAGGTATTGTAGAGATCCAATAAGCTTCTGGCAGGTGTTAGGATTGGAGAGCATAGAGCCCTTAGGGAAGTTGACAGGTAGCTTCATGTAGGTGAGATTTGCTAAAGGATTACAATGAGTTAATTGAGCTTGTTGAAGAAGTGTATAGACATAGTTCTTCTGAGATAAAAAGTAATTTTGATCAGAGTAACTGATCTTGATTCCAAGAAAATCATGAGCATTGCCAAGATACTTCATAGCAAAGTTGCTGCTAAGTTTGGCAATGACCGTGGCTATGACTTTTTGATCATTGCCAGTTATTAGTAAGTCATCTACGTACAAAAGTAGGTAAATTTGAACTTGTGGCTGCTGAAGTATCAAGAGGTATAGATCTGCATTGGTGTGAAAAATTCAATATAAACTAAATATGTTGTGAACGTATTGTACCACTGTCGTGGTGCTTGCTTGAGGCCGTAGATTGCTTTGTGAAGACAACACACATAGTCAGGTTGCGAGGTATCTTCAAAGCCTTTTGGTTGTAACATGTAGACCGTCTCCTAGAGATTACTGTGGAGGAACACATTAGCTACGTCAAGTTGATGAACCCGCCACTCATTGTGAAGAGCTATAGTGAGAAGAATGTGAATTGTAGGAAGTTTGGCCATTGGGTTAAACTTTTTTTGTGTAGTCCACGCCATATTCATGGTGGTTTCCTTGGGCAACCAACCAAGCTTTGTGTTTGGCCACCAAACCATCAGCATGGAATTCGAGTCTATAAGTCCACTTGCATTCAAGAATGGACGCTTCCTTTGGCGGTCGAGCTAGGCTCCATGTCCCCTGCTTTTGTAATGCCAAGAATTCCATAGCCATGTCTTGACGCCGTTCATGATGTTTGCTTGCTTCAGTGAATGTAGTATGTGCTACGGGCAGATCATAATTAATGTGAGTATGAAAAAGATTTAACCGAACACGAGGTTTAAGAGATCTTGTTTGTTTCTTGGTAACCATTGGATGATGCAATAATATGGGGGATGCTGGCGATTGTGAGGTAGTAATGTGCTATTTATGCACAGGAGATGAGAATTGAGTAGGTTGTGAAGAAGATGGAACATGTGTAGACTGTAGCAATGTAGAGTTAGTATACTTATTTAGATTTGGGGATGTTGAATTTACAAATGTTGGGCTGAGAAAGAATGGAGAACTGTCTATAACTGAATTGCTAAAAGTAGATGAGGTCTTGGTAAAAGAAAATGATTTCTTATCAAAGGTTGTGTCTCTTGAAATTAGAATTTTGTTAGTAGTGGGATCGAGACACGCATAGCCTTTGTGAGTGTTAGGATAACCCAAGAAAATGCAAGATTTTACCTTGGGTTGAAGTTTGTAGCGTGTGTGAGATGGAGTGAGTGGAAAGCATGCACTTCCAAAGGTGCGCAAGTGACTATAATCCGGTTTAACTCTATGTAAGAGTTTAAAGGGAGATATATTATGAGTAACAAGAGAGGGCATCCTATTAATCAGATAGACTGAGGTCAATACATTTTCCGGCTAGTGTTTGTAAGGAACATAGGCTGTTAGAAGCAATGTTCTTATAGTCTTTATGATATGTTTGTGCTTCCTTTTGGGAACCCCATTTTGTTTCGAGTTATAAGGACAAGAAATTTGATGAGTGATACCATTTTGCTGAATAAATTGTTATAATGATTGATTCACGAATTTTATACCTCTATCATTACAAAGAATTTTAATTGATTTAGACGTATACTTCTCAATTTGAGTTTTGAATGTAATAAATATATTATTAACCTAATATTTATGTTTCATGGGAAATAGGCATGTAAATTGTGAAAAATCACCTACAAATATTACATAGTAGCTATATCCTTGATTCGAAATAATAGGAGCAGGTCCCCAGACATTTGAATGAATAAAAGAAAGAATAGATTTTTGACGAGTAATTGATTTGTTAAAACAAGGTTATGACCCTTAGACTCTTTACAAGAAACACATAAAAGACTAATTCACAGGTATGTGAAGGTGTGGGTTACATTTGGAAATAGATGTTTGGATTCTCTCATGAGGATGACCGAGTCTTGAATGCCATGGATGGAAATTACTTGAGGTAGCGGATAGAGCCTGTAGTTGAGAAGTAGAAGAACTAGTCAGAACAAGATAGAGTCCATTATTACACGGTCCTTGAAGAAAAATTTGCTTCGTCTTCAGATCCTTAAACATAAACCCCGATGGATTAAAAACAATAGAAATATCAATATCTTTTATTAGTTTGGAGATATATAGTAAATTGTAATGTAATAATGGTGTATGAAGAACTTGTGATAAGAGAAGCTTATGGGTTGGGGTTGGCAATAAGCCAGCCCCATAATGAGTAATGTTTACCGATCTTTCATCGTTGATAGTAATGCTATCAGTGCCTTGGTATGGAGTAGAAATTGACATATTATCAAGGGAATTGGTAAGGTGTGACGTCGCTTCTAAATCAAGAAACCAATTGTTGTATGAGTTGTCCAAGCTTGTGAGAAGAGCTCAGTTAGGATTATTATTAGATGGTGGAACGTATTGAGTATTGAGGCAGTGCCATCAAGAAGGTGTCGAATGCCCTTTCTTGATGTAAATTTGACAAAAGACAGGCAGAGCAGTAGGAGGCCGACTAGGATTATTAGAGTTGGATGTATTTCTTCCTCTAGTGCGGCGGCCTCTTCTGCACTATGAATATAACACAAGGGTGGGATCAGTAGACGCAGAGACACGAATGTCATTAGAAGCTAAGTTGATTTCCTCACTTAGAAGAACATGATAGAGTTAATCAAGGTTGATCGGAGTAAGCATCGTTCTAGTAGTGGTTTTGAATGATTGATAGGAGCTTGGAAGCCCATTTAGAATATAGAGAATTATATCTTCGGTATCTACAATTGAACTTGCTACGGCAATTTGGTCAACCAAGAACTTGATTTCAGGGAGGTATTGGGTCATGGTTAGGTTCTTGAGATAGATGTTATGAAGGATGTTCTTGAGTTGTATAAACTTAGATCTATTTGTAGACTGAAACCTAGTTTCAAGGGTTTTCCAAATGGAAACAGTAGATTCCAGACTAACGACATATGGAAGGATCAAAATAGATATAGTAAAACATAATGCTGCGGCCAAAATTTGATCGGTTAAGAGCCATTGAGCGAATGAAGAATTAGGTATAGAGGAACCATCAGTTTGAGAAAAAAGACGACCAGGGGAAGAAGATGAAGGATCAAGAAACTTATAGAAGCCATGTACTCAAAATTTTTTGAGAATATGTAATCTCAAGACTGAATAGTTGTCCGACGCCAGTTGGATCGTAACGATGTTCTTGATGTTCGACGCCACGAACTTCAGCATCGACGAGATCAGAGGATCCTCCAGATTCGCTGTGTCTGTTTGTTCCCTAAGCTGGGATGTTGCCGAGCTCGTCATGATCGACCTTCTCTAATACCATGAAGAACCGAAGCAGAACAAGAAACAAGAAGGTGGATACAAAGAGGATTTTGATTAGATTGAATTGTCTATTACGACCAAGCAGTAAGTATATATAATGAAACTTATATAGCTCTATACATATGAGACAATAGATGGAAGCCACATCATACATTAACATAAGTGTGGTGGCAAAGTAATTTATATATTATATTGCATTTATAGGGATACATGTTGATTTGGAAATCTTTCCAAATTGTGGAGAGCTTTGATTTACAAATATTTAGTGGCTAATTAGTGTATTAATTAGGGGATCTAGTTATTGCATTAATTAGGAGGTTTGATGAATGTATTGATTAGGAAACATTAATTAGGATCCAATTATTGATTGGTTTTTTTTTTTTTTCTTTTGCTTGAGTTTCAAATCTATGAATAAGGGTTGTTGTATGAAAGAGAGAGTGCCAATTATAATCCTTATTTTTCTACAATACAGTGAAATCATCCCCTCCTCGTGGATGTAAGCATCTTTGTCGAGCCACATAAATCATTGTGTTCTTTGTGTTGACTATGTTTAGATTCCAATTTTGTTTCGAATGCATGCACAACAATTAGTATCAGAGCTAGATTCTAGTGGAATTTCCAACGAAGGCGTGAAGATCAAGAAGAACTTTCTATTCTAGTGGTTTGCCCAAGCAAAAAGTGAAGCACGAGCAGCACAGGAGAAGGTTTGCAGGCTGGATGGATGGTCATTTTCACAAATCAGAAGTAGCTTGTGTTGTGGCAGTAGATATGTGAATTGGCTCATGCAGAAAGTCAACCTAGTCGCACTCCAGCTCGCGTGCGAGGGTTCGTAGGAGCTGTTGGGCCACATGAAATGATGGTTGCTCAATCACCTGGGTAGAGGCTGTGGGATGGGGTGTTTATCATGCAAGAAGGGTGCCGCCCGTGGAGATTTTTTAAGTGGGTTGTGTAAGCTGGCTGTGTCAAAGCAAACGAAGCGGAAGTCTCGATCAAGCGCGTACGGTCACGCGAGAAGGGTTCTGCCCCTATTCATATGGGCTTGGGGAAGTTCAGACTGGCCTTAGCAAGGTTCCATGTATGGTTGGGTAGCACGCGATTGATCGCATGAGGCACACTGCACAACATATCGTGTGGGAGTTCTAGTGAGTAATTAGGAGAAATTGACCTTATTGACACCACTAGCTCCACCCATCCTTCTCGCCCCAATCGGCTAGCCCACATTCCTCCAGACGACCCGAGGACTTAGCCCAACCTCATGTTGTTGAGTTCCTACGTAACGCACTATGTCAGGAACTGTGACAATTGTTTCGAGAATAGTTCCCCATGAGAGGTGGAAGACAAACACTTCATCAGTGGGACATTCATCACCTTTAACCGAAGCCATCCTTCAACACCCTCATTCCGAAAGGATTTAAACTACTGAACATTAATTCTTACGATAAGAAATCCGACCCATACAAGATGTGGGATACAACCACTTCTCTCTTGCCATCAAACTCCTCCTCAATCAAAGCCCAGCCATCATCGGACCATCAGCCATCACTAGACCACCGTCAAACCACCAACATATTCTCCTCATCATCTACACATTTTTCTTCATTAGAAAAAGAAACATAAGCTTATATAAACTCAAACTACTATACAAAAATAAATTAATGAAGATAAAAGCTATCACATTACACTAAAATAACTATAACAAATAGTTAATTCTACCAAATGGCTGACACGAGTACAACCTGTTAAACTAATATCCTAACATGATAAGCACGTCAAGTGAATCAACCAATACAATTATTGCCCCGAATCTAATATATTCTCAAATCAGCAAATAAATAAAAAAAAATCATTGGGCCGGATCAAAATGGGCTAAGAAAAATCTATAGCCTAGACCCGACCCGCAATTGCACTTAGGTTAACTCGGGTCGGGCTAGACGCCTTGATTCTCATTCATGAAGGGATGTAGGAGGAGGTGCGTTAATGGTTTAGACGCCTTGATTCTCAGTATAATCCTAATGACGCACTCACATAGGCGCAACTCATACAACAATGGCAACCAGACTGTGGAGATTGAAAGCTATAGAGTGTGAAATAATATTAAATAAGTCTATCAAAATGATCAATTGAGCAATGCAAGAGCTACCATCAAGCCTAATATTCAGGAGCGGAATCAGTCTTATAAGTAACTGTTGTTGTTGCCTCGAATTTGGCTCGACAATTACTTAAAGATCATAGTATTTTAAAACTTTCAAAACTTATAATAAAAACTAAAAATAGATAGAATATGACAAATTATATAAAGGGGTTCCGCTTCCGCCCCCTGCTAATATAAGCTTTTCACACACAAAAATAAGTTGGATTGTGTTTTTCAACCACCTAATTTTTAAAAAATATTCAAACTTGTTGAAGTACGAACTTGAAAGAACTTAGACTATTAATTGGGCTAAATACAGTTATTTATTAAGTGTTTTTATTCACTTATAACCCTAATCAATATACTTTTACAAAAACAATAAAACAAACGCCCTTAATTGACTCTCGGAAAAGCAAATAAATTGAAAATTCATTGGGTCGGGCGGTCTGACGGAGCTATGATATGTTTTCTATTGGGGTACAAATTTTTTATTTTAAAAAACCCTTAACATTTTTTACCGAAGCATAATGCAATATTAATGATCATATTTTCTCCAAAATTTATAACATTTTAAATAACATGTAATTAATAACAACTGATACGGCATCGTAAAATCATCTTGATCGGGCACGAATCTCGAGGCAAAACCTAGTTGGAAACTTCAAAAATTAATTTCGGGAGCATATGAACTCCGATTTCAGCGAGCTTACAGTCAAACTGAGCGTCTCGGAAATACAAACCCAACGACACCAAGATCAACCCAATCCGAGCCCAAATGAGTCCGAATCAAAGGTTCAAAGCGCTGTTGGAAAGTTCAAACCGCAATTTGAGTTACCAAACGGTCTTCGATTTTGACGAGCTTATACTCGAATCGAGCGGCTCGACGAGACGAATCCAACGAGCCCAAGATCATCAAATTCCGACATCATTAAGGCCATCAAATGTCCAACAAACGGTGCATGATTAAAAGATTCGATATCGACCGTCCATTCAAACCACTCCCTGTTCGCCCTTGATCTCACGCCTATTTACGGGCTATGCCACTCCAGAAAAACTATAAATAGAGCCCTCATTCTACACCAAGGGGCTCAAGTGAAGAGAGAGAAGAAGAAGAGGAGAAAGGGGAAAAGGAGATTCCTCACCTCCTCGACCACCGCCGGAGCTCTTCCTGTCGCCTAAAGACGCCGGAACTCTGCCGGATTTTTAGGAAACGCAGGAATTCTGCACAACTTCCATGAGATGCTGAAATTCTTCCCAATTTACAAGAGAGTTCCCTCCTGACGCCGAAACTCCGCCCAAGTGAAGACGGAGTTCTCCTCTGCCACCAACGACGTCGGACTTCTACCCGACGTCGGACCTTCACTCTTCGCCAAGTCTCTACCCGATGCCAGACTTCTACCGGTTATCGGACTTCAATGGACATCTATGCGAAGATGCATTTCTTTTCATTGCTGGACTTCTACCTGACGCTGTCCTACTGATCTTCGTTGTCAGACTACAGTCCTTCCGACCCCCGTCGCCAGCCGACTACGGTCCTCCTGACTTACGTCGCCCGCCGACTACAGTCTTTCCGACATCCGTCGCCCGTCGACTACGGTCCTCCTGACTTACGTCGCCCGCCGACTACAGTCTTTCCGACATCCGTCGCCCGTCGACTACGGTCCTCCTGACTTATGTCGCCCGCCGATTACAGTCCTCCGTCGCCAGCTGACTACGGTCCTTCTGACCTACGTCGCCCGCCGACTGCAGTCCTTCTAACAAAGTGAACATGTCAATAGTGATCCTTTGTATTTACATCATGTAATGTACTCCATAAGATGTACATCAAGCTAAGGCCTTCCACCAAGGAAGGACCTCATTTGTAATCGACTGCAATACTAGTGGATTCATTAAAACTGGGCTAGGCCCCGTGGTTTTTCCCCCTTTTCAGGGGTTTTCCACGTAAAAATCTTGGTGTCTCATAAATGCTAGACCCTCTCTCACTTATCTGATTGCGTGCCGGATTTTCGTACAACGCTAAGACGTTAAATCTTATATTTCTCTACCGCCGCGAATACTCCTGGACGCAACAACAACAAAAATTCAAATAAATATTACAGGTTCTTTTTAAATTTGTTCCTATTTCTATAAAGCATTCTCATGAGAATTTAGTTATTCAAGAGAGAGAATTAATGAAGCATAATTAAAATAAGAGAAAAAATAGTTCAATTTTAAGGAGGAGCTCGTTATTTTTTAAAATTAACTAAAGGAGCATATTTAAAAAATAATTTAAAATAGAGCAAATTCGCTAAAGATTTCAGAGCATTCTAAATACGCCAAATTATTTGGCTTAATCTGAATGTGTTGCACTTATTTTAAATTATATCTAAAATTTAAATTTGGAAATATATATAATATGAATTTTAATTAGAGTCATGAACCTCATTCTTACTGTAATGTAATTAAAAATTTAAAATATTTTTACTCAAATGTTGTCATTGAAAGAACAATTTACCTAATAATGACTAAGGATCAATGGCTTGCCACTGGAACAATTATTACGTCCTCTGACCGGACGTAGAGCTATGTTCGGCTGCCAATGACATGTCGCCACGTGCTCTTACCCTCTACCGCGCGGCCCGACGATTTGACCCGGACTGGAACCCGTGAATGCTATGTTCGCGTATTGCGAGGTATTGCTTGGTATTTGCTCGGTATGGCTCGATTTTGCTAGGTATTGCATGGCAATAACGAGAAATACCGCTCTGCGAAGACCAATAATGAACAAATATCGAGTAATATCAATTGCCAAGCAAAATCGACCAATTCCTAGCAATACCGAGTAATACCGAGCAATACTTAGCAAAATTGAGAAATATCGAGATATCATTGTCAGGGCGTGCGGTAAATAGTGAGAACACGTGTCACGATTCTATTGGCGGCCTAGCGTAGACCTATGCCCTGTGACGGGACCAAATAAAAGTTCCTGCCACTGTCCTGTGTCCATTGTCCAACGCTAATTTCCTTTTAGGCTTTTACATATAAACAAACGGAAAAAACGATTAGAAAAGCAGCAAGAAATGACGAAAAACGCGTGCAGTTCACTCCCTGTTCTTCTTATAGCATTCTTCTTCCTTCGCAACGCGTTATTTTGACTGCGAGGCCGAGTCATCTCCCACCTTTCGTAGCCTTCTCTTTGACCCGTCGGTAGGCGAGAATTTCCACAGAGTGGTGGAGAAAGATACTACCTTTGTTCTTGTTTCTTCCAACGACCTACTCGGTGGAAGAAGAGAACAAGATGGTGCAATCTTCATGTTGCCGGCGGATTGCCCGATTGTTCGGTTGGCGCGGAGGGGGATCTGGCGGCGCCGGCGGCGTTAGCGGCGTCGGTGACGGCCTGCTTTGGCACATGGAACTCAAGCCCCACGCTTCCGGCGACTTCTCCATCGCCGTGGCCCAGGCGAATTCCTCCCTCGAAGACCAAGGCCAGGTCCTCACATCACCGTTCGGTACCTACGTCGGTGTCTTCGACGGCCATGGCGGCCCAGAGGCATCGCGATTCGTCAATACCCGCCTCTTCGGTCACCTCCAAAGTGAGTTCACTGACGAAACCCTAGCGTTTTGTTTGCGAAGGAATTGGGCTTATTATTGTTTTTTTTTTTTTCTAATTGGAATGTATAGAATTTGCTTCGGAGCAAGGGGGTTTATCGGCTGAGGTTATGAGAAAGGCTTTCGCTGCGACGGAGGAGGAGTTTCTTCATCTGGTGAAGCATTCGTGGATTAAGCGGCCTCAGATCGCGTCAGTGGGATCCTGCTGCCTTGTGGGGGCGATTACGAATGACATGATATATGTGGCGAACCTGGGGGACTCGAGGGCGGTGCTCGGCCGGCGGGGGGCGAACGGTAGGTCGGTGGTGGCGGAGCGGCTCTCGAGTGATCACAACGTTGCGGTGGAGGAGGTGAGAAAGGAGCTCACCGAGATGCATCCGGATGACTCCCACATAGTTGTATATACCAGAGGGGTTTGGCGGATTAAAGGGATCATACAGGTAAAAATGTTGTTTTCTTCTAAGTTTATCCATAATCTTGCGTGGAAGGGGCGGAAAAAGTTGACAAATTTTTTCATTGCTAATTGGGTAATCTTTTCTTCAATAGATTGCAAATTTATAGATTATTGAGCTGTTTCTCTGAATATTTTAAGAAGTTTCTTTGGAAAATAGCTGCTGAATGCATAGAGGCTAGTTTTATCTGCTAGGATGGTTGATAGATTTGCTCCACAAATATAGCTATACTTTCTAAGTGTAAATTTATGTTCTTTGCTTTGTTGTCTATTCCCACGGGCCTTAGAAGTGGCAATCTGTATTCCATTGGGATTTTGGGAGCATTTTATTGGAACGACAGCAAGATAATATAGAAGTTTCTTTGCTATAATGCCTCAAATACCATCTTCCTTTCTATCTATTTTCCTTCCAGGTAAAATTGAGCATTTTTAAAATAAGGATCATGTTGGAATATATAATGTAGCCTTGTTGAGGCTTTGTGAAGATGTGCACTTGTTAAGAACTTTTTCAATGTTTTATTTGTATTATGAATCATCTTGAATTTGATGGCAACAAGGGGTTCATTGACCTTTGTAGTGAGGAGGCCTAAGGTATTTTCTTCTCCACTAAGAAATGCATCCACTTTTGGAATATGGTAATGACTTCTTCTTTGACATGAAGAAATGTGTTTGCTTTTAGAGTAAGATAATAGTAACCGTATCCCTTAAATTTTCCTAAGAATCAAGTAGAATAACAATGTTATATGTGTCGAAATCTTAAGGTTATTATTGGAAAATAATAATTTAGTTGAGATGTCTAGATGCACCGGACAATTAAAATTTGAGATGTTTAGATAGCAAGTTACTCTCGAGAATACAAAGACAAGGAGTTTCTTGGGGAAGAATTCCAATCACTTCAAATCTTCTTTGGAGAATCTAAACTGCCAACTTATTATTGTTAAACAGCAATGATATTACAAATCCTACAAGAAAGATAAGAGTTATCAACGGAGGATGAACTTGGCAAATACCAGAACTTTAGTTATTATGATTAATGGTGTGATACCAGATGATAATAGATCTTCTCAAATAAATTCAATAAATGACAAAATAACTTCATCAATAAATTCTTCTATATATAGAGGTGTTGGAGTGTCTCGTTGGGGTTGTGGGTAAGAGAGAGAGAGAGAGAGAGAGAGAGGGAGGGAGGGAGGGACTTTTACTAGTTCATGCAGGCCTAGAAAGACCAAACTAGTTTAATCTTTATGTGTATTGCCATACTTTGGTCCTTACTTCAATTGCGTTGTTGCTTTAGTTTCCTCTCAAAGTATCCCATGACTTAGTTTCTTCTCATCCTTAACATACTTTGACCCTGAACTGTGAAATTGTTATTGTCCTAAATAAGGAGCTAATTCCTATGGTTCACAGAAGCATCATCATTATTCTAGTTATAATCATTTAGCCTTATTATGGGGTTAGTTAGCTTTTGCTGATATTCATACTTTTTCTCTATTGTTGAGCTTCTAGTAATTAGCCAGAATAGCATATCATGAATTTGACCATACTTCTCAAAGTCTAGAATTTTTAGAAATCTCACTATAGCACTTAAGGTAAGCATTGGACAAGCCAAATTCAGATACAGATCTATTGCATAGGGTTTTAGATCTTTTGATTTCATAGAAAGATAAAACTGAGCAGCTTGGACATCTGGCTTCATTGGGAATTTGATCTCTAGTACAGGATTATTTGGGATGCCAAATATTCCTAGCTTTTTGTTTTGTTCCCCAAAGGATTTGGATTGAAGAATTTTTTAGATTGGCATGGAAATAAAACAGGTAGATTAGCTCATCAGGTTTTATCTGCCAAGCTTGCTGAAAATTCTGTCATACCATTTGTATTATCTTCTAGAGATAATTTTAGATGGAGCTTCAGTGGAGCATGGAAGCCTTTACATGATTTTAGAAATTCCAAAATTGAAGGGCATGATCACAATCATCGAATGGAGTTCATTGCTAATCTTGTCATCTAAATGCTATGCAAGCCATGGTATGTTGAACACTTGAATATTTGTATCATTAAAATGTTTGACGCTGTTGCTATTAAAAGTAAGAGCCATGGAAAATTTAGTATTTTTGCTTAATTACTGATCGATACTACCTCATCAATCTTTTAATATGTGTCATTACGATGGCACTTGTGTGGTTTGGCGCATGTTAATCCCTGAGAAATCTTTCATCCTGTCATCTTCTATAGAAGAAATGTATTTAGCTTTGTGTGATATCTGGACTTAGCATATAGGAATGAAGTGTTAAAATCATAAAAAGTTGCTTTGTTAACCAAGAGATTTAGGCTTCGTTTGGAACGGCTTTCTTACTATTTCTTAAAACATCTTCTTAGTTCAAAAAATAATTTTTTTTTTACTAAAAAGCTGCTTTAAGAAGCAGTAAGAAAGCTGCCCCAAACAAAATCTTAGAGAATAGTGTGTTTTGGGCATCATACTGGATTGAATAGTTTATATTAATTATTTGTTGGATTTGAATAACCCGTGTGGTGCATAACTGGAGAGTGGTAAATTGTTTGCTGAGCTTGAGTGCATTCATATCCAAGAAGGCTTGAGGTTTCTTGTTTCCCTCCTATAATTTATGAGTTTGGTCCGTTGAGTGTGCGAGAACCATAGTGGCTCCTATTGGTAGTTGAGTTTATGTCTATATGTCAGTATTAATTCTTTCTCAGTTTTTCATCATTATCCTTTAGCTATATCACCACATGTGAGTGTATGAACTTATTTCAGGTAGTATTTTTGGTTTTCCTGTTGCTCTGGATAAGAAAGAGAATATTTTCTAGCAGTCATATACTTATTTTTTTTAATGCTATATAGCGTTACACAGATTCTTTGCTGAATTTAGTGATAAGATAATTCTTTGCTTTCATCATATTCCCTATTTAACTTTAACTGAAAGTAACATCCTTTATTGGCTTAATATTCATATTCTTGCCACTATAGCACTTTTTCTTCCCGACTAAAAGTTGTCTATAACATTGTCTCTGAAGTTGCAACTGTGCATGCAACAATTTTTTTTTTTTTAAGTATTATATTCCTTGCTAATATTCTAAGCATAAGTTTATATGAAATGTAGAATAATATGCTTTATAGTTTTCTATTTTTCATTCAATATCTTGTTTTGAGAAGGTCTATTCATATTTGGGGAAGCCTCCCACTGAGCTTATGTGTCATTTTTATGTAGTTCTCATTGACAGTTAATATTTTCATCTTATCTATTTGGCCTTTTTACATCAACACCACAATGGAATGCAATGAGTTGTTCTATATAAGCTGAGGCATAGACCATGACCTTTGACATCGTTGATCAATGTGTGAAACTTGCTTGCATGTTTAGCCAACCAAGTTCAATTTGAATGCCGTGGGCATTGTGAGTAATTGTGTCCTTTGCCTATCTATATGATGCTACCCTCCATTTTCTCAATTAATCAAGCTCACTTGCAGCTACATTCACAAAGACCTCTTTTTTACCCCACCCCGCAATCAAATAAATAGAAAAAGCATGGCCTTTTTTATGAAACTTAAATTCTATAGCTAAGTAGGAGAACACTATGAATGCAACTAGATACTTCGTTTCACAGAATGAAACTTAATAGTAAACAGATATAAGTAAATGATTAGGAAATTTTACAAATAAGTAAACTATAACTTAAAATTAACTACCCTCCGAACAACCTAGAAAAGTCACCTCACACGCAAATCACGAAAATACAGAGTAGTGCTCAAAGGAAAAATCAAACCAGTGGTTTGCCACATAAATTATGATCCAGCTCAAGTTTGGGCTCCTCCGGCAAATACCAACAAACGGGTCACAACAACACTTTATACTCACAATATTTGGAGAAGAAAGATATACGGGGAAGGGAAACCGTGGAGAGAAGAAATAGATAGAAGACCGAGAAGAAGAAATAGGTGTAGGAAGAAGATAGCTCTCAAGCTAGGAAGAAAAACTCTCAGGTTTGGATTCATTTTCACCAACAACCACCTCTTCCAGCAGCAAATCAGCCATAGTTTATAGGAGAAAAAGGCTCAATAGCCCACATAAATGTGCCATCCAACTAGCCAATAGAAGTAAATCAATAAAACCACTTTTTGAGAAGATAAAACACTATTCTAGAAATCAGCAATGAGGGAAATGAACGGCCAGCAGCAGAGAAACCAAAGCCTGCTTGGAAAACCAATACCCAACCAACATGGGAATCCGAATTCAGCATGGGGAACCAACAGTATGGAATCCGAAATCTGTTTGGAAAATCAACAGCCAACCAACATGGGAATCCAAATTCAGCATGGGGAATCAACAGCTGGGAATCTGAAATATGCTTGTAAAACCAACAGCCAACCAACATGGGAAGAGATGGGCCAAGCCCAATAAGGAAAAAACAACCCAAAGATTAAATACCCATTTAGCCACCAAGGAGCAAGAAAACAAATTCAACATAAGTGGAAAATCAATGGAGAGAAATTACCTAAGAGCATCAAACCCAAGCATGATCATGGGTTGATTTCTATCATAGGGCACATAAAATAAAATATAGTCCAAAATTACATATCATCCAAAACATAAGAAAATTAAATATAAAATGTAAAATGATAATCTTTGATTGCATAACTTTTGAAAACTATCCTATATCTCTCTAGTCACGCTTGACATAGACGTTATGGGGTACTTAAACTGTATTTGAATACAAATAAAGGTAAATGGAGAACAACCTCTGGAGGATTAGCAATAAGAAGATATCGTGGAAAATTAGAGGTTTATTTTGCAAAATCATTGGTAGGCTGGTGATTGAATCCAAGTTTTGAGGAGTAAACAAGTCATTAATACTTAAGTTGAGCATGATAGCAATATAAATATTAAAATTGATATGTGGTAAAAGTAGGGAGAATAAATTAAAAAGTTATTAACTTATTATAGTAGAGGAACCATTAGTATGATATTGATTTAAGATAATTTAGTTAAAAATAAACTAAATGGCTTTGCCACCTTAAACTAAAGGTAGAAGATGCATAAATTTTGTGTCAGAGGATTAGCAAGAACAAGAGATAGATCTTATATAACATAAACAAAAGTTCAAAATTATTTGCAAAGTATATGCCTAACTCCTCGGGAAATATTCAACATGAATGAATAAAAAAATGTGACAATGCACATTAGAGTATTTGATTTGTCCTGAAAGTATATGTTGGTTAGAAACACTAAGTGGTGGGCTCTCACCCATTGTCTAAGTTTTTGAGTTGAAAATTAGTGTATCAGGCTTAATTGACTTATAGAGCATTATATACTTACCAATTTTTTGTTTCTAGTAAATGAATTGCGTTCATTCATTTAAATGATTGACTTATACTCCTATTGTTTGTTAAGCTTTACCTCATTAGATGGTTGCTGCTCGGACTTCATCTTGTGATGTAATTGAAAAGGACATGTCCATTTGGCTAAACCTACATAAGAAGTTGGTTATTTTACACCTTATCCTACTCCATAATTTTGTTTTTGGCATCTCTCCTTGTCATTTTTTTGTCTGCCAAAAGGTCATAAAATGGTTGCTATTGTTCAGAGAAAATTATTTGTGTTGATTCAGTTGTATTTTTGTGAATATCTGTGTACTTGTTTTATACAATTTAGTATTATACTAACAATGCAAATAATTTATCACATAACTTCCACATATAGGTATCGAGATCCATCGGTGATGTGTACTTGAAGAGACCTGATTTCTGTAGGGACCCATTGTTCCAACAGATTGTTTGTCCCATTCCCTTGAAAAGGCCTGTCATGACCGCAGAACCCACTATTCAGGTTCGCGGGCTTAAACCAAACGACTTGTTCTTAATATTTGCATCAGATGGTCTCTGGGAACAACTAAATGATGAAGATGCGGTTGAAATAGTCTTCAAGAATCCCAGAGCAGTAAGTTTTCCTATTTCTACATCGAACTTTTGAACTTCTGATGCATATCCTCTCACAATTTGGTAGTATTGCAGGGCATAGCCAAGAGATTAGTGAAAGCTGCCCTCAATGTGGCTGCAAAGAAGAGAGAGATGAGATATGATGATATCAAAAAGATCGAGCGGGGCATAAGAAGGCATTTCCATGATGACATCACTGTCATAGTGATATACCTTGACCACTACCATGCTGGTTCTTCAAAATTTCATAGCAGCTTGGTTGACTGCACCAATGCACCTATTGATATCTTCTCAATGGCTGCTGATGAATCATAATATCCTTGTGCGATAGATACAGGCTCCCATCCTTGTGAATACAGAGTAGAAGAATGGAGCAAATACAACATAGATTAGTTTCAGAGATGAGTTCCTATTACTGGTTGATGTACAGATGTAACTAGCTAACTGGCACTGGTCTTGAGATGATCATTGGAGTTGGTGTACAAAACTGGAGTATCTGAAAGACGTTTGATGTGTTACATTTTACAGAGTATAGAGCAATTTAGTAGTTGATTCTTCTTAGAGAATGACGGTGATTGATTATTCTGTGCGGACGTCAAATGCAGCTCTACATTCGGATATTGATCAGAATGAGCCACGTTAGGCATATTGAGCTGCGATACCGAGTCGCCAGCTTAGGCATCCGAACGGGATTCCGCTTCCGCATAGAATAATTTTTCGTTGTTAAGTGAGAGATTGTTTTCTGATAGTAGAGATCTATCTTTGTAAGCCATAATAAAGCTAGACAGTGCATAGTTATTTTATGGAAGCTGGGGATCCCATGGCTTTGCTCCTCATCATGTACTGGTGTAAGTTGAATTTTAATTTGGTGATAGTTTCTGAGGTATTACTTATTAGCTAAAAATATTGTGGATGATTTGCTTTTGCGAGTGTTGAATTGATCCTATTTTTGTTGGTAAGTGTAATGAAAATATAAGTGATTTTTATTTTAGAAAATTTGAAGTTATGATAATTTTTTATATTATTAAATTTATTTTGAGATTCATCCTTATTAAAATATAAAAAAATTAGTTAAAATTTTATTTTGCATGTATCGAAAAATAAATTTAATTATTTGAAATTCATCCTTATTAAAATTTGTTGGAGTATATAGTGATTTTTATAAAATTGTGCTGTTAATTTTTTTTTTTTTTCATGGATTGGTCTTAGAGTGTGTTTGTGTGAAGAAATTATTTGCGACACTTGTATTACATACATGGATATTCATTTCTATTTTGCATTTAGTTTTTTTCTTGTCAGCCCGGTTGACCCGGCCCAGAATAAATCTTATTCAAATTTAAATTTAGAGTTGAGCATTGATGCTTTTTTTTAAATGAAATATTGTGAAAGTATCATATTTTTTAGGATTTTAACTTAAGAAATATTTCATAACTGTTGAAAAAGAAAAACTAAAGAAAATCTATTTAATGATTTAAATGCCAAACGCCCCAAACACTTATAAATAATTTGATCTATTTGTAATGAGCTTAATACATAAAAACAACAACATCAAGCCTTTATCCCACTACGTGGGGTCGGCTACATGAATCCTTTTTCTCCATTGTGTCCTATTAAAAGTCAAATTCTCGTTTAAATCTAATAAAGAAAGGTCATTCCTAATATTTTCTAACCAAGTCTTTTTAGGTCTACCCCTACAATTCTTAACATAAGTCAAATCTAATACCTCTACTCTCCTAACCGGGTCATCGGAAGGCCGCCGTTTAATGTGACCAAACCATCTAAGGCGACTCTCTCTAATCTTATCTTCTACTGGAGCTACTCCAACCTTTTCACGTATATGCTCATTTCGTATCCTATCTCTAAGGGTAAAGCCACTCATCCACCTGAGCATCCTCATCTCTGCCACACTTAACTTAGTATTATGCTTCTCTTTTAATGGCCAACATTCAGCACCATAAAGCATTGCAGGCCTCACTACCATCTTATAGAATTTTCCCTTAAGTTTGAGGGGTACATTTCTATCACATAACAAGCCCGATGCATTCCTCCACTTCAACCATCCAACTTGAATTCTGCTGATAATATCCCCATCTATTTCACCATCACTCTGAACAATAGATCCAAGATATCTAAAATGTGTACTCTTATTAATGACTTGATCGCCCAAAGTCACAATCCCCTCACTAGGTCTATTACTACTAAAATTACACTCCATATATTCCGTTTTAGATCTACTCAAGCGAAAACCTTTAGACTCTAAGGTTGACCTCCATAATTCAAGTTTACCTTCAACTCCCTCTCTAATCTTATCAACAAGAAGAATATCATCAGCAAAAAGCATACACCAAGGTATATCCTCTTGCAAATGTCTAGTGAGAACATCCATGACTAAAGCAAAAAGATATGGGCTTAAGGCTGATCCTTGATGTAACCCAACCGAAATAGGGAAATACTTAGTCAATCCACCTTGTGTTTGAACACAAGTAATAGCTCCTGCATACATATCTTTAATGATTTGAATATAAGCATTATTGACTCCTTTCTTTTCAAGAACTCTCCATAGCACTTCTCTTGGAACTTTATCATATGCTTTTTCTAAATCAATAAATATCATATGTAGATCCTCCTTATTTTCTCTATATTTCTCCATCAAACCTCTTAATAAATGTATGGCTTCCATAGTCGACCTACCCGGCATGAAACCAAATTGATTTTGAGAAACATTAGTATCACGCCGCAACCTATGCTCCATAACTCGCTCCCAAAGTTTTAAAGTATGACACATTAACTTAATACCTCTATAATTCGCACAATCTTGTGCATCACCTTTATTTTTAAAAATAGGAATTAACACGCTCATTCTCCACTCATCTGGCATCTTTTTAGTCTTCAAAATAGTATTAAAAAGTTTAGTAAGCCATGAAATTCCTTCATCTCCTAAGCATTTCCACACCTCTATTGGAATATCATCAGGTCCAACAGCTTTTCCACCCTTCATTTTCTTTAAAGCCTCTCTAACTTCAGTTTTACTAATACGCCGATAAAAACAGAAATCTTTATTTTCATTTAGGGTGCTAAGGTCATTATAGTCAATCTTATTTTCACAATCTTCATTAAAAAGTTTAGCAAAATATCTCATCCATCTTTGTTGAATATCATCTTCTAAGAAAAGTATTTTTTGATCTTCATCTTTAATACACTTCACTTGAACTAAATCCTTACTACTCCTATCTCTTAGTTTGGCTAACTTATACATATATCTTTCTCCCTCTTTAGTATCTAATCTATTATATAAATCACTAAAAGCTAATGTCTTTGCATCGCATATTGCTTTCTTAGCATCCTTACGAGCCACTTTATATATTTCCCAATTATCAGAATTCTTAAAATTAAACCAATTTTTATAACAAAGCTTCTTATTTTTAATCTTTTCTTGCACATTTGGATTCCACCACCAACTACTTTTACTATTAGGAGCTTTTCCCTTTGATACTCCAAGGATATCTTTTGCAATATTCTTAATATCACTAGCCACTTTTTCCCACATAATATTAGCATCCTCATGCACAGACAAAATTTTAAGATCTAAAATCTTATTTCCAAAAATAATTTTGTTAATATTCTTTAAATGCTCCCATCTAATCCTAGAAAATCGTTTTACTTTATTTTTTATTTTATGCTCCTTTATCTTAAAGTCCAAAACTAATAATCGATGTTGGGTACATAAATTTTCACTCGGAATAACTTTACAATCTTTGCAATCTAAACGATTTAGTTTTCTAATAAGAAAATAATCAATCTGTGTTGTACTATATCCATTTTTATAAGTGATGAGATGCTCATTTCTTTTCTTAAATAAGGTATTAACAATTGAAAAATCATAAGCTAAACAAAAATCCAATATGGTCTTGCCACCTTCATTCGTCGTTCCAAATCCATGGCCACCATGAATGCTTTTAAAATCATCTACCTCTCTACCAACATGTCCATTTAAATCTCCTCCAATAAGAACTCTTTCTTCAAGAGGTATCTTTTGTATTAATTCTTCTAAGTCATTCCAAAAATTTAATTTAGAACTCATATCCAAACCTACTTGAGGAGCATAAGCACTTATAATATTAACAATCTTATCATCAACAACAATCTTTAAAGCTATAATTCTATCTCCAATTCTATTAATTTTTATAACATTATCCTTTAAACTCTTATCTATAATAACACCTACACCATTTCTAGTACGACTACGACCCGAATACCAAAGTTTAAATCCTAAACTATCAATTTCCTTAGCCTTCTCACCAACCCATTTAGTTTCCTGAATGCACAAAATATTTAACTTCCTATGAATCATAATATCTATTAATTCCATTAATTTTCCTGTAAGAGAACCTATATTCCAAGTTCCTATCCTAATTTTAGTTTCATGGACTAGCTTCTTTGCCCACATCCGTCCTTGATGTGGGAACCCTTGCCTATTTAACACTGCACCCGGGCACCGGTGCAGCGGCCCTTGCACACTTGTCACTGTATTCAGGCCATACAGCGCGTCGCTTACAGGGGACGCCCTAGCATTAACACAATTTCTTAAAGGATTCATGTCATTATTGTTCGACAAGTTTTACGCTGGCTGTCGACTACCTAACGCAACCCTCCACTTTTCTCATCCAGGACTTGGGACCTGGCAATGGCAGTGTTAATACATAAATAATTTATATTATACATAAATAATTTGAACTTAATACATAAATAATTTATATTATAATATTAAATTCAAAATTTTAAGAGTTGTTTTTGCTAAAAAAAATTAATAAGAACATAATAATACAATTTTTTTCATATGCTCAAATTACCCTTAAAAAAATAGTAAGAAAATTGTTTTAAAAATTAGTAAAAAAAATTGTCTCAAACGAAGTCTGAGTAGTTGCCATACAAAACCTCTTCAAAATGATTTCTCTCACAATATATATATTAATTGTAAAATAAATTTAATAATTTTTAAATTTATCCTAATTTAATTTATATCCTGAGATTATGTGGAAATTTTTTTAATACAAAATATTGATGAACGTGCAGGTGAGCTACCAATAATATGACGAACGAAATTAATTGAATAGTGCATTTCATTTCATAATATACGTAAAATTTGACTTTGAGACCATATTTATCTATAATAAACTTCATCAATTATGTGAAATTAAAAATAAATATTCGATAAATTTGGAGCATTATCAGCCCATATTGTGTGAGCACCACAAACAAACAGCTTTCTTATTGATTTTTTAAAATAGATTTTTAGTACAAATTATTTTTAAATTAATTTTTTTTGGCTAAAAAATTGCTTTAGAATGTAGTAAGAAAACTGCACCAAACGAAGCCTTAGCTCCTACTGTCCCGAGTTACGGGTCATGTCATGATGACTCAGACCAGAAGCGGGTCGGATTCACGTTTGAAAAATTGAGCCATTTTCAAAAATGGGTCGAGTGTGTGTCGGGTCAATTTTGGGTTGGACCCAAATCCGACCCATGACCGGATTTTGACAGCCGTACAACCAACAATTAGATAATTGAATAGCAAATGATTGGTACAGATTTAAATCACTATTTTTTTTTTCTAATTTTAAAAGATTCTTTACTAAAAAATAGCTTTATAAAGTAATAAGAAAACAGCCTCAATTAAAGGTTAAGATTTTATTTGGGATGATATTTTTATTGCTTTCTAGTACAAAATTATCTTGAACTAAAAATTTGTGTACTAAAAAATCATTAAGAAAGCGCCCAAAGGAAACCTAGGCTTCGTTTGGGACGTCTTTTTTATTGCTTTCTAAAACAGAATTTTAGTACAAAATTAAAAAAATTTGTACTAAAACTCCGTTTTAGAAAGCAATAAAAAAACCTTCCCAAACGAAGTCCTAATTTCCAAATTTAAAACTAAGAGTAGTTAATATTTCTGTTGAGAAGCAATCCACAAAAAAAGTTTGAAAACAAATTGTCAAGCAATTAAATAGAAAAACGATATGATCATAAATATTTCAACGGTCCTCTCCTTAATGAACTTCACACTTTATTGAAAAAATATCTATATAAATATTTGTGGAGCTGAGTGTTGATGCAGAAACTTCATATAAAAATATTACTAATATTTGTTTTTAAAATAAATATATATTTTTATACTTTTTATTATAAATGAGAATTTGAAATATTATATAAATAAATATGAAAATTTAAATATTAAACACATAAATGTATACAAATTATATGATATGAATATGAATCTTATTATTTTATATAAAACTCCAATTAATTTGCGAGCCTTATAGACCACCCATAGTAATCGTACAGCAGAAGCTAGAAATGTTTGTCTTGGTCACCTGCACGCACAAGCGCAAGATTCATCCCCGAAATCTGGGCAAATTATTGAACGGATCTCTTTCTGTCTACAGTAAAGCACAGATATGCTACAGTATCTGTATTTTTACTGTAGACAGAGAGATCTGAACGGATCTCTCTGTCAGGTGACTGAATGCAATAATTTGTCAGAAATTTGGGGTCCAATGTTGGTCTGTCGATGACAATTGTTAGTCAGATTGAAAACAAAATGTCAAGCAATTAAATAGAAGGTAACATCACCATAAATATTTCAACGCCCATCTGTTTGGTGGACTTTACACTTCTTTCTCAATTCTCATCATATCATCATTTTAAAATGTATCATGATTATACCTTAGGGTGTGGATAAATAATTCAATTTTATTCGAACTTAATTGGTTTAAAAAATTCCAATTTTGAGTTGACTTTTTCAATAAATATGTTAGATTGGGGTTGTGTGATCCGACTTATTTATTAAATGGGTTGGATTTTAATCAAATTTTGATATGAAATATCAGTTTAATTTTTTTTTTCTTAAATTCTTTTATTTGTTGGTATAATTATCTTATTTTTATCAATTAATTTAAAATATATAGTTAACAAGTTTAAAAAAAAAATTTAATTAAAATGTATTATAGGGTTGAGTTCGGGTCGGGATCGAGACTACCTTTTTTACCCATTATTTGTTGAGTTTGAAAAAAAAGAAGAAGCTTTGCTTTAGGAAGATATAAAACAATTTTTTTAAAAAAAAAATACGAAATTGACTTTTGAATTTTGAACATACCATCAAAAATAATATACCACATCTGAATGTGAAAATAAGATTTCTTAATGGGGTTCTGAATTAAAATTGCAAATTCCATCGTGAATATCGTAGTTAGATTCATTGATGAACTATATATGCTCCCAAAGGGTCAAAATGGTGTTCGATCAAATATTTAGCTATGATAATCTTGATGTGCTATTATTAATTTCATATTCGAGGTTGTTGTGTCCAGGAGTATTCGCGGCGGTAGAGAAATATCATATTTAACGTTTTAGCATTGTACAAAAATCCGACAGGCAATCAGATAAGGAGAGAGGGTCTAGCATTTATGAGACACCAAGATTTTTACGTGGAAAACCCCCGTAAAAAGGGGGAAAACCACGGGGCCTGACCCAGTTTGAACGAATCCACTAGTATTTGCAGTCGATTACAAATGAGGCCCTTCCTTGGGAGAAGGCCTTTGCTTGATGTACATCTTATGGAGTACATTACATGATGTAAATACAAAGAACTACTATCGACGTATTCACTTTGTTAGAAGGACTGCAGTCGGCGGGCGACGTAGGTCAGGAGGACCGTAGTCAGCTGGCGACGGAGGACTGTAGTCGGCGGGCGACGTAAGTCAGGAGGACCGTACTCGGTGGGCGACAGAGGTCAGAAAAAATGTAGTCGGCGCGTGACATAAGTCAGGAGGACCGTATTCAACGGGCGACGGATGTCGGAAAGACTATAATCGACGGGCGACGTAAGTCAGGAGGACCGTAGTCGGCTGGCGACGGAGGTCGAAAGGATTGTAGTCTGACGACGAAGATCAGTAGGACAGCATTAGGTAGAAGTCCATCAATGGAAAGAAATGCATCTTCGCATAGACGTCCAACGAAGTCTGATAACCGGTAGAAGTCCGGCGTCGGGTAGAAACTTAGCGAAGAATGAAGGTCCTACGTCGGGTAGAAGTTCGACGTCTTTGGTGGCAGAGGAGAACTCCGGCTTCATTTGGGCGGAGTTTCGGTGTCAGGAGGGAACTCTTTTGTTAATTGGGAAGGATTTTAGTATCACGTGGAAGTTGTGCAGAATTCCTGCGTTTCCTGAAAATCCGGCAGAGTTCCGGCGTCTTCAGGCGTTGAACCTTCCGATAGCACTTTGAACCCTTGATTCGGACTCATTTGGGCTCGAATTGGGTTGATCTTGGTGTCGTTGGGTTCGTATTTCCGAGACGCTCAGTTTGACTGTAAGTTCGCTGAAATCGGAGTTCATATGCTCCCGAAATTAATTTTTGAAGTTTCCAACTAGCTTTTGCCTCGAGATTCGTGCACGATCAAGATAATTTTGAGATGACGTATCAGAGGTCATGACAAAAATTGATATGACTTCCAAAGGGAAGAAAATATCATCTATTGTAAATTATTCGAATATGACGATAATGATCGTCGTTGATTTTAAATTTTCCCGAAAAAATTTAGTTAAGTTTTGAAAATCAACATGGGGTCTTTAAATCTCCTACAAGCATAAACTCTCATAGTTAATTACAATTTAGGAAACCTAAGTTTTTTAAGAAAACTCTCAAATAAAATAACGACAGAATTTTTATTTTTGTAATTCTCAAGTAGTGATATTAAAGGGAGTGAGCTTGAAATTTTCAATCGAGATTGGATCAAATTTTGAACACTTGTTTATGGAGATCAATGGAAGAGAAGTAGGATGCATTTTAAGATTTTGAAACAATTCAAAAATGCCTCAACCTATCCTATTTGTTGGGCTTTAAATTTTGATTTGAAGAGAGATTTTAATTTGAGTTATCAATTTATTAGAAAATTGGAATTATATTTCCGGAAGTTAGAGTCTTATAATTTTGAGTCTATCCCGGATTCTAAGTCTAAATTGGACATAAATAATAGTGTCACGAACTTAACTAATGAAGTACAAACTAAGACTTACTCGGCATAGATTGGGGAGCTAGTTAACCACATATGCGCTTTAAAATTATGAGTCCGATCTTTTCATGAAAGAAGGGGAGGGACGTTCTTATTTAAGTTTTGAGGAATTGAGGCCGACGTCTAGAGCATATCCTAATTGGCTCCTTGACTTATGTAGGGTGATTGATGCTTGAAAATGCAATTTAAATTTTAGTCTCTTTTAATTTATTTTTAATGCAATGCATGCTAGTTAACTTTAAAAGCATAATTCATAATGAAACAATTTTAAATAGGCTTAAAATAATATTTTTCCTAGAGATTACATAATATTCCCTTAACAGAACTACACCCTAGTATGTCAGGTGGTTTGTCAGTACCTATAGGATGGGAGATGCCTAAAAAGGAAGAGAATAATTTAATATGCATATATGCAAACTCTCGGTGAACCCGAGCTTACTTATTAAATCATTAGAGTTACTACATGAGCCTAAAAAAAATTAATTTAAGTAGAAAAAGTTTTTAATCGTAACCTCATGAGCCTCTGAACGTATCCAGGCTAAAACAAAAGCAACAAGCAAGAAAAAAACTAAAAAATATGTAATTTCTAAGTAACAAAATTGAACACATGAATCAAATCAATAATCAAATTAAATCAATTAAATATAAAAGAAAGTCCATGTGACAAGTGCCCCTTAATTACAACCTAGAGTATTCAAAAATTAAAAGTGGCCGGGTACCACTGATAATAACTCGGATTCTAATCCTAAAATAATACAAGTGCGCTTGAGTGAGATATCTCTCTGTCTTCAGTTCTTCATCTTATGTTCTTTTGTGAGCTCATTGGATTTGTCCGATTCAGATATCTAAATGAAAAGAAACTCATTCCTGAATGGCTATTTTTTTTTTAGATATTAAAGTCATCATAACTTGGATCTCCAAATTAATATGAACTCTCCCCTAAGGGATGTTCCCTTCTCTTTGGATTCCAAGTAGGATGGTGACATCTCACCTCAAAGTCAACTTTCACATTTACAAGTCAATTAAATTATATTATATAAAAGAAAAAAAAATTTAGACACCCTACATGATTATTCTAAGCAATTATAATCAAATATATATATATATATATATATATATATATATCACAACCACACCTTATCATGCTCTTTTAATTTCAAGGGGAATTGAGGCAAATTTTAGCACATGCAGAAAATATGTTTGTTTAAAGTTTTTAATTTTTTTCCACCTAATTTATAGTTATGCATGAGCATTGCCACTCACAAAAATTATGTGAGCATCCAGATCATTCCAAACATAGGAGTAATCTAACGTCCATCACATCAATTCATAAATTATATAGTTAAATAAACAATCACATCAATCAAATAAATCAAACAACATGTAATAAAAACTATGAAAAAACTTGGCACACAAAGCAACATTAAAGTAAATACCAGCCTAGCCTAAAATTAGAGTCAGTTGTCCTAGCAAACCATCTATAGTAAGTGCATCAAGTTGTGTGGTTTTGTTATATCCTATGTTAAATAATTTGTTAAAGTTTTCTCTTGTTTCTGATTTGCTGAGAGGCTTAAGCAACTGTAATTTGGGTTTAAGTATAAATGTTTTAATATAAATTTTAAAATATATTTTAAGTATTAATTAATTATTATTTTTGTTTACCGTGAAGTTTATTTCACATTTTTTGAGGCTAAATTAAAAGCCTCGTAGGCTCGGATTACCTAGTAGTAACCAATATGAGTTAATTGACTTAGTTAATTATAAATTAATGGTTAAATTTTTTTATTAATTTAGTTGGCTATTGATTTTGATAGGTGAGCTGATATTTCTTGAGTTTAAGTATATTATTGAATTTTAGATTTTTTTTGAAATTATTCAATGCATTAAATTATTAAGGGGTCAAAATTTGACTTCAAGTTAAAGTGAGAATTTATATATATATATATATATATTTAAATATTATATCCTAAGATAAGTACTTAGATATTAAGGCTTCATTAGGGACTACTTTTTTTATTACTTTTTAAAATAGATTTTTAGTACAAGAAACAATAAAAAAAGTCATCTTAAACAAAGTCTAAGTTTGTTGGATATGAAATTTTCTACATTGAGTTATAAATTTTTGAAGTTTTGACTTAATTTTGAATTAAGTTGACCAAAATGTTGACCTTTTTTACTTTGACTTATTTTTTGTGCTTTGACATTTTTATTAAATACTAGACTCTAAATGGAGTCTAATGGTTTTGGGTTTATTCAATTTGAAATTTTCTAAAATTACTTATGAATTTTTAAAGGTTGAGTGACTAATTGATTTTTTAAATTATTTAATTAGAGAGACTTTAATGAATTTGATCCAAACTCCTTTCAAACTTCAAGAAATCACTCCCAAAGATTAGAATGACCCAAGGGAGTATTCAGAATTTTTAATTAATTTTTATTAACTAAATTAATTAATTAAATATTAATTTTCACTAAAAAATTTAATTGAGGTTAAATTAAGAGTCCAATTAAGGGGCTTTTAATTTTCTTGAGTTGGGGTTTAATTCCGGTCAATTTGGTATATTATATGTAATTTTTTTATTTAATTTAAAGTTATTATGATTTTCTGAAGTTCTAGGCTTAATTAATGGATTAAATTTGGCTTAATTAAAAATTTAAATTAATTACTATTAAAATCAATAATCTCCTGACCTGAGATGGGTAATGTCACTAAATTTTGTCTATATTGCATGCATAGTTAATTTTCTATAATTTTCCTAAATTCCTAAATTTGTTTCTTAATTTTTGTCCTTAAGTATCTCTAGGTTGTATGGTTTCATAAATCAATGTCACTAACCCTTTACAGATATGCACAATCAATCAATCATATCATGCAACAAGTGCCCTATGACTAAGTGCATAGGAAGAGGTGAAAATTTCAAATGCTTCCGTTAACCCATAACACATGCATTTGAAACTCACCCAAAAAACAATTCCCCACTTTATTATTAACATAGAGATGTTATAATAAGATGGGCCCTTACCATAGCACTTAAGGTCAAATCCAAATTCAAGCTAAAATGACTAATTAATGAATGTGAAAATTGGAATAAAGAGTTACATGGAAATGATCTAAAGCTTGCATTTGATTTAGTTAATGTAACCCACATGTAGTCAAGCTTTGGTTTAAAATTCCAATGAAGAAATGATTGGATGATAAGACATCAAACTCAAAGCATAATGATTTTTTTTTTTTAAATGGAAATATAACTATAGTTAATTATGGCTTAAGCCAATATAAAATAATCAACTAGTTTCAAAATAACGATTAAAAACTTTTGAAAAATTTACTATATATAGGATATAGCATGAGAACTAATGCAGTTAAATTTCAATTCAAATTAATACATATTAAGGTAGTAATTAGAGAAATATGAAAAAATCAAATTACTTGAATTATTCTCAAAATATCCATAATTAAAATTCAATCTTATTTTTGGTTTACATTATGTATTTGTAGTAATGAGTCATTGTTGGTTTTATATCATGACTATTGTATATATCATTTTAAGCTTAGACCAATGTGTAAATATTGAACGTATTTATGTTTTTCACTATTTATATTAATAAAATGAAATTAGTAAGATCTTGTTGATGTTTATAAAATAAAAAGATTGAATTCTTACAAATTTAAATGTTGGGGCTTCATAGAAACCATCACACAACATTCCTAGTTGTGTAATACTTGTCATCCTCTGTAAATTGTCATTAGTCTACACTCATTATTACTTGGTGCTTAGTATCACTAATGCCCATTTCCACTCGACATCATAGTTACATAACACTTTTCATTTCTAAACAAACATCACCACTCAACCTTCATTATCCAAATGCCCAACATTACTCAAAATACTTGATTATATGATGTATATCATTCCATGATGATCATTACTACTTGAAATTCATCATTGCATTGTGTTACACTACTCAATAGTCATTAGATGTTCTTTGCCCCACAATGCTCATGCCACTTGATTTCTATAATCACGTGCTCTTTGTCCATTGATGCCTCTCATTGCTCAACGTATATAATCACTTTATGCTTATTGTGGCTCAAAATTCATAGTTTTCTCGTGCCTATTGGCCAGGCATGTTAAAAAAGCTGTTTAACTTGATAATTAGCTCATACTTGACTAATTTTTATAAGCTTATTTATTTAATGAGCTAAACATTATAAGGTTTTGCTCAATCATGCCCTATCCAATGATAACTTGACTACACACATATACATATAAACACTCATATTCATACAATTATATTTATCTACACATCATGATATCTATATTTTATAATTTAAACATAATTTTTAAGTAGACTTTATGTTCATAAGCAGCTAGTGTTTGATTTGATAAGTTAATAATTCAAACAAACATAAAAAAATGGATCGTTTTGTTAATGTTGTCAAGTAAAACATCACTCATGTTCTATATGTTTGTCTTGTTTAAACCATTATCATACCCTTGATGTCCATTGTTGCTCATATTATTAGTTTGTTGACATTTATCATCCTCAAATATTTTTCATTTCTCAACATCTACAATCACATGATGTATGTCATTCCTCAACACCCATCATTGATGTACATAGTCCTTTATGACTCATCGCTACTTGATGTCCACAATTGCCAAGTGTACATTACTCCCCAATATGATCATTGCCCGACATCCATCCTCTTTCTACATTGATCTTCATTTAACTTCCATAATTTTTTGATGTGCACTGTCCCTTGACACCCATCGTTGCTCAAAATTCATCAATTGTCCTACAATCATCAGCAAACAATCTGAATATGAGCAATGTTTACTATCGTCACCACGTCATATACCAACTCCCAATTTCTTAGCCTCCTCCCATTATATCTATAAATGATCGCATCAATTTTCCTTGATCACTCACTAACCTTCAAATTTCCTATCACTAATCCTTTCTTGAGAGTAATTTATCAAACCCCCTCATTTAAACATTTATACATCGCCTATTTTTTCTATATTGTTTCTCTAATTAGCGTGGATATCATTTGTAGTTAATAAGATCAAATATCTTTTGCTACTAGCTTGATTTTTCACACCCATGTATTTATTATGAATTTATATATATAGAAGTTTATTAATCAATATTAAAATTAGAATTATTCGAGCAGATCAAAATCAAATTAAAGCTTCATTTGAGTGACTTTCTTACTGCTTCTTAAAGCAATTTTTTAGTATAAAAACTAAAATAATTGTTATAATAAAAAGCTGTTTTAAGAAAAGGTAAAAAAGTCATCCCAAATGAAGCCCAAATTTTGACTTCAATAAAATTTAAATTTTTTGTAAGTAATATTTAGATTAATTAAGATAAATTTGCATATATTTTATATATGTAAGACTCAAATTTAAAAGACCTTTTAATTGATAGTTAAGTAAATTGTGAACCCGTTGCCGGTGGGTAGCCTCGCTAGGTTTCACCGGTTGGGAACCCCCTATCCCGAGTTCGAATCCCCTCTACTATGATGCCGCCTCTTCAATTGGGCAAAGCAAGTGCGGGCCTGATGTCACCCATCGTTAGGTTACACCGAGAGATTAATCCATGCCGTCAAACACTTTCTTTAAAATGGCAGCAATTAGATTAACCAATAAACAAAATGATTGTGAAAGCCCACAAAGTAAACGAATTTTTATTCCGTTAGGTTACCTGATGTAGCTCTACGTCAGGTAGCCAATAATATGTCGCCACGTGCTATTACTCTTTACAGCGCGGACCGACAACCCAACCCGGAACGGACCCGAGAGTTTGCGTATTGCTCGGTATTGCTAGATATTGGTCGATTTTGCTCGACAAAAACGAAAAATACCATTCTGTGAAGAGCAATACCGAGCAATACCGAGTTCTTTTAGGTATTACTCGGTATTGCTCGGTATTGCTAGGTATTACTTGGTATTGCTTGGCAATAACAAGAAATAATACCGAGCAATACCGAGCAAATACTGAGCAATACGCGAACATAGTAATCCCGGATTCAGTCCGAGTCGGGTCGTCAGGCCGCGCGGAAAAAAGTAAGAGCACGTGAGGACATATTATTGAGTATCTGATGTAGAGCTACAGGTAACCTGACCAAATAAAAAATTCAAAAGTAAACAGACCGAGATTAGCCCTGTTAAAATTTAAATATAAACAAATATAGGCAATTTACGATCGAAGTTGACTTGGATTGTATCAAGCGACTTTGACACCAATGCTCATGCCTCCCTGCGATTGCCAAGTTTGTGGTCGAGAAGGATAGAACGTCTCGAACCAAGCAAGCAGAAGACACAAAAATACCGAATCTTCCCCTCTGTCATCTCCCTCTTTCCCTTATCTGCCTGCGGGAGATTTCTATCACTGAGAAACAAGGTGAAAGCGAGAGAGAGAAGGGATTACAGGAGCGAGAGTCGAAGATGGGGATACTGGAGGAAGCTCACAATGTGCGGGTGGTGGGGAACGGCGAGAAGGTTGTCGTCTTGGCCCATGGGTTCGGAACTGATCAGTCTGTGTGGAAGCACTTGTTGCCTCATCTTATCGAGGGATATCGCGTGGTGCTCTTCGACAACATGGGCGCTGGGCCGACCAACCCCGACTACTTCGACTTCGAGCGCTACTCTACAATTGAAGGCTACGTGTTGGACCTCCTCGCTATCATGGAGGAGCTCCGAATCAAATCCTGTATCTTCGTCGGACACTCCGTCTCCTCCATGATCGGAGCCATCGCCTCCATCTCCCGACCTGACCTCTTTGAGAAGATCGTCATGTTGGGCGCTTCACCCAGGTAAGGCGACTTTAACCTGCTCGATGTTTTGACCCTAATAGATTTTTGCTTCTGTTGATCGATAAAATAGCAGTAGATTTCATCCATTGGTGCGTGTCGAATTGATTGCTTGCAGTACTTGGACCAAAAAGTGGGTAAGAATTCGACTGTTGGTTAAAGCGATTGAGAAACTAATCATTTTTACTTTGTTGTTCTACTGTTCTATTTGAGTTTATATTTACTTGGATCTGTTACATGGGTAGATTTTCTCTTTTTCTTTGTTTAGTTTAGTTTAGTTTTTTTTTTGTTACTGTACGATTGCTTGTCGTTGGGTTTATATAGGTTAAATTTCGGCTTGTTGTAAAATTGTTGATGCTTGTCGCTTTGGTTCATGGTTTAGGAATTTAGGGCACGCGGCCCTTTCTCGCAAGTCGCAATTAGGTTGGATTAGTTGGAAATTTTATGAAACTCCTATTCTTAATTTCTGGATTAGATTAAATATAAATAGTTGGGAGATTTTTTTGTTACAAGTTGGATTTAATCAAATAAGATATAGTAAATTTTAAAAACTTATTCGTAACCTTAAAATCTGAAAATTATTTGACATAATAACTACTAAGTATTATTAAATCCTGCTAAACTATTTGATTATTTATTTTTTTAGTTTAAATTTATGAGAAAGAAATTCATAAATTCACAAAATTATAGAAATTCTATGTAAACTGTGAGATTTGATAAATTTTAATTTAACTGAGCTTAGATTTATTTTCTTAAAATGCTATTGAAAATGATTAAGATAAATTTTTCTTAAATCCTACATAATAAATAGGATACAAAACAGTTCCTTAATGTTAAGTGATGCAAAACATATCTCTTATCCTCACTTTTCTGCATCTCTTTGCATCTATTTCTATTAGCAGCCGGGTTACATGGGTTAAGAAACAGAGATAGGGTTGTAGAAGCTCTAATATGAGCAATATCGTAATATGATGTGAAATACTGTTATGTGTGGAATTTGATTGTGTTGATCAATCATATTGTTATGTTGTTTCGGACCTCAAAATTTGTCGTTTGCACTTGGGGGTGTGGGGGGTTTACCCTGGTTTCATTCAAAAATTATTTTCCGTACAACGCCTCGTCGTTGTGTTCCCGAGTGCTCCAACGATGCGAACGACAGAGAGCAGAGCACCACATCGATCAAGATATGGCACAGCGTAGTGATCAAGACAGAGACTGAGCGCTGAAGCGCCGAGTTTTTGAGCGCTGCAGTATTGTCAAACAGGGACTGGGCGCTGCAACACCCCAAACTGGCACTGCAGCACTGCGTTGGGCGCTGCGAGACAGACTGAACAATTATTTTTCTCATTTTTCTCAAGGGTTGCGTTCCTTGGGGGTTATAAATTACTTTCTCTTGTATTTTCTATGCATGTAGACATTGAGAATAGTGCATGTGAAGAAAAGAAAGGAAAAAAAATGAGAGAGAAGAGTGATATGTACTTATTTCTCCCAATTTTCATTGTGGATTTATTAGTGTGGTGTAGCTTCATAGTTTTTTTCCTATTTTGATTTTTTCCACATTAAATCCTGGTGTCATTTATATTTCTGCTGCTTTTACTTTCTTGCTTGTTTCGTCATTGTGATGTTTTACTCCTCATCATCCCCAACTAATACGATTCTGAATTCCGCAGTCAAGTCTCACATCTAAGAATATTTTCTGATTTTTGGAAGAAGTATTGATGTAGGACTAGGATACTTTAAATGGATGGAACAATAATTTGCATGATTTATTGAATAAAACAAGTAAGATTAAAACTGTTAGCAATCAAAACGACAATAGAAAACAAGAGAGGGGTGACTACGTTTAGGCTAAGCCACTTGCCAAGCACTTGGAAAATCAAAATAAGCTAGAAATTCAATAACATTCAAAGTAAATAGTTTTCAACCAAATCCCTAATCTAATAATAAGATTAGAAGCATAGAAAGCACGCTTAATCCTTCGTTTACTAAGCTTAGGCATAAGGCGAAGCACAGCTCTTTATGATTTGTCATCACCTACAAGGTCAAGGGATTAGGAAAGTAATTAAAATGGGGAAGAAGATCACCTTTGTCGAAACCTGGAAACAAGTAGGCGAGAGGTTGAAGGAGTTCATCGTAGCTTCCCTTGAAGGTGCAATTGGAGAGGAAGAAGTCTCTCCCGAGCGTTTGAAGTATTGAAGGTGATGATCCTTTGTTGTCCTTGCTGTTTCCCCTTGAAAGAGAGAGGTTTCTTTCAAGAATCCAAGTAGGAAGTGGCAAGAGAGGGTGGCCGGCCAAGGAGGAAGACTAGGGGAAGATTGAGTTCAGATTTTGAGAAGAGTATTATGGAGGGAAAGCTAAAATTAATTTCCAAATCAATTCTTTAGGCTTGGAAATAACTTAAATAGAATATGGGGGTAAGAGAGAGGGGGCGGGTAGAGTAGAACAGAATTTGCGATTTAATTCCAAGGGGAAAAACTTAATTTTGGGAAGGAATTAAGTGGGTGGGCCCTTGGGAGTTTCTGCCAAGCAAGACGGGGGTTGTGTGTCTAGATTCAATGTTTTTGGAGTTAGGGAATTAATTACTCAATTAATTCAGATTTGGATTAATTGATTATTTAATGGCCTTTCCAAAAATAGATATAATGAAATAGGAAGGATTTAAGATTTAAATTTGAGTTACACTTCCATAGATAGTTGGAGTTAAATAAGGAAAGTGGAGCTTTAGGAAACAAATCCAAATTTAAATCAAAGGGGGGCCGACGACTTAATGGGATAGGGAGAGAAATTAAGTATTGAGTCTAGTAATTAGGTTGTTAAGCCTAAGTAAATGTCCCAAGGCTACCAAGCTCTTTGAAGATTAAGTTGAACCGAAATTAAAGTCATAGACTAAAAACAATAAATAAATGACACCAGATTTATAGTGGTTCGGTCTATAACCAGACCTACATACTCCTCAGAGGCACCCTCTGAGTATTCCACTAAAACCAATTGACTCTCCTTTAGCACCCACAGCAAGGCGGAGAAGCCTTTAATCTCACCACAACCCGGTGCGGCAGAGAACCGTCGTCCTTTTAACTCTCCTAGTGTGGGATTGTTCACACTCTCCAAGTGTAAAGTATCGGCTGTTCACACTCTCCAAGAAATCTGTTCACACTCTCCAAGTGTAGGCAGAGAACCTATCGACACTCTCCAAGTGTAGGCAGAGAACCTTCGGCTGTTCAGTGTCGGCAGAGAACTTGTTCAAACTTCGGCTGTTCAACTCTCCAAGTGTCGGCAGAGAACCGGATCTCCTTGAATTTGAATCTAGAAGTGAAGTAATAAGTTACCTTTGAAATTGATTCAACCTCAATGCTAGGCTATTCTCTCAATCAAATGACATTGAGTGGCAAATGTATAGACAAGGCCCAAAAACTGTAAGAATTATGTACGCAGTGGAACGATCATAGATCGTAATTTTACTTAAACGATCTGAAACGACCCTATTTGAATATGGTACGAAATGTCTTCGTACAGATGATCGTCCTGTACGAACTAGGTTCGTCCAGTACGAACGGTTCTAGGTCGGTTCTAGGCTGAAAACTGTTCTAAGTCGGCGTTTGGACGAGAATATGTTCGTCTGGACGAAAATTTTCCAGAGGATCGTCCTGGGTCTGGACGAAAATATTTCAGAGGACCAATCGCCACGGACGATAATCTATTTTCGGGACCCAGAGTCGTCCTGGACGATATGTCTGGACGAAAATTTTCCAGAGGACCAGTCGCCACGTACGATAATAAAATTCGTCTGGACTAAAATTTTACAGAGAACCAATCGTCTGGTACGATAATTAATTTTGTCCTGGACGAATAGGACTTAGGAGCAAGTTCCTATTCGTTCCATGTGCCCTATAGGAGATAACTGTCTGATCGTCCCGTACGATATGATATCGTCCAGTACGATCAGTATAAAATTTTATGATCTCCTTATTTGTGTGTATGTTTTTTATTCACTCAATTACAATCACTCCCTTTCAAAGTTAATTCAAAGAAAAAATACAAACTTCAAATTAACAAAGTATCTCATGTTGAATTTGATTTGAAGTTATCGTAGTCTGGAGTCTGATTTTCCTGAAATGTTAGTACACACAAGAGCAAATACAAATCTTCTAAAATTGTTAGGAGATAATTATACATTTGAACAATAATGTTTGAAATCATCAAAACTATTCAAGTTGCAAAAAATGTAAAGGCATTCAAATAGCAACTATTCTAATATTAAGGAAGCTATTAATGCTTCCTTAAGTCATGGACTTAAATTTAGGATGAAATATTTCATCCTAATTTAACTTTAATTCAATAGGCAAGGATTTGGAAAGTTTCCTGAAGTAGGAGTGATATTTTAGGTGACTTTTCAAACTTAAATAATTTGAATTTGATAAGTTAATAAGTTACCTAAATTATTCAACCCAATTAGGAAAGGAATCAATGTAAGCAAGGATGGAGGGAAAATTCTAAGGGGAAAGGGGCGGCTTGGGCTTGGGTTCGGTTGGATGAAGGGCCAAGCGGGCCGGTGGTTGTAGTGGGGGAAGTGGTAGCTCGTGTAGGTTGGCTAGGAAATCCGGCGGCTCAAACCTCTCCAAGGTTGATCCCGCCCTAGGGATCTCTCCAAAACTCTCCTAGAACTCTCACAACTCAAAGAACACATATGCAGGAAAATTTTCATAATTTATTTATTAAACCTTCAAAGAGAAACATAGGGGCTATAAATAGCTACGTACAAATGACTCAAATTTAGAAAAACGACAATGCCCTCAGGGCTTACATACGACCTCCCTTAAGTAAGAGGAAAAACAAAAAAAAGCCACAACATAATAAAAGACAAATACATAATAATAAAAGAAAATAAATACATTGACTCAAAAATACATCGACTCGATCGTGGCCATAGATGGACGGCCACGCCTCAGATATACTTTTCATGCTCTGTTATCCCCATCAAGTATTGGTGAAACAGAAAGAAGAGCTTATCTAATATAAGTTTGGATTGAAGTTTTAACTTTTTCTTTTATGGTGAGCTATTGCTTTTTAAGTTACTTTACAACAGTTCATTTGATTGGAAGATTTAAGGAACAGTTGTCCAAGAAAGATTGGGATATTTTTTTTCTTTTGCTAGCACAAATCAGCTGCTAGTTCTTTATTGCAGTTTGTTGCTTTGCCCCACTCCCTGCCCTGCACACACGTTTAATTTCTTTTGTCTCGGTTGTAATTGTGATGTAAAACTGCTGGACAGTATATGCTTGATCGTATTGGAATATGCCTGATGAAATGAATTCCTAATCATGATCAGGCCTTTAATATTTTTGCTCGCTCACTCATAGAGCTTTGGGAGCATGGTGGGAAATCTCCCCATCATGATATTATTATTATGTTGTTATTTTGCTTATATTCTTTAGTTATTTTGCAAAATCTCATACATTGGAGTGAGTGATGAAGGACAAAAACCCATGCACATGGCATAACAACAACAACAACAACAACAACAACTTCAAGCTTTTGTCCCACTATGTGGGGTCGGCTACATGAATCCTTTTTCGCCATTGTATCCGGTTAAAAGTCAAATTCTCATTTAAATCTAATAAAGAAAGATCATTTCTAATATTTTCTAACCAAATCTTATTAGGTTTACCTCTACCTTTCTTAACATAAGTCGAATCTAATACCTCAACTTTCCTAACCGGGTCATCAGAAAGCCTCCGTTTAATGTGACCAAACCATCTAAGGCGACTCTCTCTAATCTTATCTTCCACTGGAGCTACTCCAAACTTTTCACGTATATGTTCATTTCGTATCCTATCTCTAAGGGTCAAGCCACTTATCCACCTAAGCATCCTCATCTCTGCAACACTTAACTTAGTATTATGCTTCTCTTTTAATGGCCAACATTCGACACCATAAAGCATTGCAGGTCTCACCACCATCTTATAGAATTTTCCCTTAAGTTTGAGGGGAACTTTTCTATCGCACAATAAGCCCGATGCATTCTTCCACTTCAACCATCCATCTTGAATTCTACTGATAATATCCCCATCTATTTCACCATCACTCTGAACAATAGAACCAAGATATCTAAAATGTGTACTCTTATTAATGACTTGATTGCTCAAAGTCAGAATCCCATCACTAGGTCTATTGCTACTAAAATTACACTCCATATATTCAGTTTTAGGTCTACTCAAGCAAAAACCTTTAGACTCTAAGGTTGACCTCCATAATTCAAGTTTACCTTCAACTCCCTCTCTAGTCTTATCAACAAGAATAATATCATCAGCAAAAAGCATACACCAATGTACATCCACTTGCAATTGTCTAGTGAGAACATCCATGAATAAAGCAAAAAGATATGGACTTAAGGCTGATCCTTGTTGCAATCCAACCGAAATAGGAAAATACTTGGTCAAACCACCTTGTGTTTGAACACAAGTAATAGCTCCTGCATACATATCTTTAATGATTTGAATATAAGCGTTATTAACTCCTTTCTTTTCAAGAACCTCCATAGCACTTCTCTTGGAACTTTATCATATGCTTTCTCTAAATCAATAAATATCATATGTAGATCCTCCTTATTCCCTCTATAGTTCTCTATCATACCTCTCAATAAATGTATGGCTTCCATAGTAGACCTACCCGGCATGAATCCAAATTAATTTTGAGAAGCATTAGCATTACGCCGCAACCTATGCTCCATAACTTGCTCCCATAGTTTTAAATATGATACATTAACTTAATTCATCTATAATTCGCACACTCATGTGCATCACCTTTATTTTTAAAAATAGGAATTAACACACTCATTTTCTACTGATCTGACATCTTTTTAGTCTTCAAAACAGTATCAAAAAGTTTTGTAAGCCAAAAAATTCCTTCATCTCCTAAGCATTTCCACATTTCTATTAGAATATCATCAGGTCCAAAATTATCCATACCCACCATTCATCTCCTAGTGGGAATATTATTTTTATCTTATTGTTTTTGATATAACATCATCTTATTTAACATTTGTAGAATATTCTTAAGATCTCATACACTCTTGTTGGGAACTAGTGAGAAATTTTTTTTTATCCATGCTTTTTGTGTGCCACTCAAGCACTCATTTGGAACCACGACAAGAGATTTGTTTGTATTCATGATGCCTCATGCACTACTTCACATACAACTTTGGAAGAATGGTGGGTATGGCTTAGTAATTTTTTCACTAATAGTAGTGCCTAATTATATTTATCAGATCTTAATCATACATTTAATTATCTACTACCCAAATCAGAGTCACAAATCCAACATGCCCAACTTATCCAAACTTCCAAAGCTACACAGCATGCGTCCGTCAATAAAAAATAATTTTGCTTGGCTAAACCATTGATCTACCTAGAATTTTTTATTCCAACTGATCTTCTGAGTTAGCCTTGCTAATGATATGCCTAATTGAAAACTGAAGCTTTTTAGCTTCTCGGCATTACCAACATGTGGACACTATATCAATAACTTGATCTATCAAATGGCGCGACCACTTTGTCTTAGGTTATGCATCCATCAACCCACCCTCGCAACTAGTTTGGCTAATTCGACTTCTTTAGCATAGTATTCCTCTTGGCTATTTGGCTGATCGGTCGTAGATCTCCATTGGATGTATACTTGTTAATGACAAATGGCACAGCACGACATAAACTTCTTCGTGTAGCCATGACGCATAGCGTACTGTGTGGCGCGTTCTATTTTAAACATACTATATATATATAATTAATATTAAATACCATTAAATGATAAACACTAGGTTGATTATAGCAAAATTTAAATAAACATATTTAGCCAAACAACAAAAATGATAATTTTAAATCCTACAAAAACTTACATCAATAAATTTGAGCAAAATTTAAGCATAATTTAGCCTAAATATTTCGAAAAAAAAAAATGACAGCTTTAATCCTATAAAAAAAAGTTAAATTCTTTAAATTTTTTTTATATTTTATTAATTTGATGCTTAATTAATTGTGATATTAATATATAAACCTTTTAAAAAATATTTATATTTTATAATTTAAAATTTAGACCTTGTTAACAAAATAGTGCGAGTCATTTGCGCCATTGCCCATACATGGCGCAAATAACGCGTGCTACTTTGATGTGCCATGCCACGCCACGCCGTGTGCCATGGCGCGCGCCATTTTGCACCATTGATATGTATGATTGGATCTCCATAGTTTTTTGTAGATCTCTTGAACTATCCCATAAGAAGTGGAGAGCATACCTTCCCTAACATACAACACCTATTCCAACTACGTTAGAGGCAGCACGTGTATCAGTGAAGTGATCCCTCATATCCCTAATGTCTTCTTTTTTTTATCCCTAATGTCTCCTTGCCAATATAGTTGTTCTTCGCTAGGGTCCACTAATAATTAATAGCCCTTTGCTCAATACTTATCATAAAATCTCTCTCTAGCATCTAATGTGTCATGTGACCTATACTACATTAGCATGTCGGAACAAGGGGCATTCATGATGTCCATATATATAGGAGCCTACAACTCCACAATCCTTGCCATATAACATCATTATTGGTTATGCAACACCATATTGGACCCACCAATGCATGTAAATACTTCCTTTCCTCTATAGTATCGGAAAAAAGCGAGAATGAGCATGAAGCAACATGTTGAGACTTGAAATCCTTTTATAATAAAGGAGGTGATTCTTATGTCTTCTCTCTCTTTCCTACTCTTTATTTTCTTGTTGGAGCTAACCAACAAGAAAAATAAATCTTCTTTATACCCTGTACATTTCTCATTTTCTATAGTGAGCAACTATGATGCACCGACACGGACACGGTGATACGGACACGACACGACATGGACACGGGACACAACATTTTTTAAAAATATAGGACACGGGTGCGACGTGGACATGACATAATAAATTTTTAATATAATATATAGAAATTAAGGTGCCACCATAATAATATAGGATACGGGTGCCACCACAATAATTGCATTTGAATGACACATTCCCTCCTCCTTAAAAAGTTTTTTCCTAACTTTGTAACATGAACCCATAATGACTTATCAATTTCTACAGATGGCTCTTTTGAACCACTCCCACCAGCACTAGAGCTCATTTTGCTTTTAAATTCACTGGTGAAGTAGAAGAAATAAAGCTTAATAAATTGGGTGGCATATTATAAAATAATTAAAAATTTGCATCTATGCCAGGGGTCCAAGGGGGCGCTGCCCCTTGGCGGGGTTCGACACGCGTGCGCTTTTGTTGCACTTTTATTGTAAGAGTGAAAGCGCAGTAAAAGCGCAAGAAAAGTACAGTGAAAGCACAACAAAAACACAGTTAATGCACATCAAAAGTGCAATAAAATTTAGGGTTTGGGGTTTAGGGTAAATTTAATCCAAAACAAATAAAATACTTTAAAACAATATGCTCTTCTGATCACAAATCTACAAAATCGTTGATAAATGAAGAGAAATGTCGAATGGGGAAAAAAAATGGCGAAATCTACTTACAGGTTTGTAAGAGTGACTGCGGTTTGGTGTCGGTTTCCCTTAGCTGTGCGCAGAAGCTAAGGAGGATGGCCTGTTGCTTACGGCCGAAAGGGAAGACCAAGGGTGCGATCTCCAGCCATCCGCTGGTTGCCTCAATCACTCGGGAAGACCATGAATACAAATAGGAATACAAGGGATTAAGGCGAAGATGAAGACTCGGGCGTGAAACGGCTAATATGAAATAGCGGGATTATGGTTTATTTATTTATTTATTTAATTACAATAGTTGGACACGCGTGTCTGGTTTATTTTTTTTTAAATGGGACACAGTAATGACGTGTCCGACACATTTCCTCGCCATGTCGGACGCGTGTCTGTATCCGACATGTGTTAGACACTGCATACCCTCTTAAAACGAAGTGTCGGTGCATCAGAGGTGAGCAATATCTCTCTCTCATTATATCATGGATTTAGGTTATAAAGAGCCACATAAATGTTGGCCTTCATATGCTTCTTTATGTGATCTTTGCTTCTCATCAATGGAACTTTTATACGTAATAGGCTCTTATACAAATTCCCATGTTCTTGCCACTATACAACGAGGTTAATTAGTGTCGTGCTTGGAGTTCTTACCCTTCATCTTATGGATCAGAAGTGGATTATAAATTATAATTAATTTTTAAAAGTTTATATATTAATATCATAATTAATTATCAATTAATTAAACATCAAATTAATAAAAAGAGCATGCATTCCCTAACATACAACAACTATTTTAACCACGTTAGAGACAGCACATGTGTATCAGTGCAGTGATCTCTCATATCCCTAATGTCTCCTTGCTGCTATAGTTGTTCCTCGCTAGTGTCCGCTAATAATTGATAGCCCATTGCTCATTACTTGTCCTAAAATCTCCCTCTATCATCTTATGTTTCATGTGACCCATACTACATTAGCATGTCAAAACAAGGGACCTTTATGATGTCCACATACGTAGGAGCCTACGACTCCATAATCCATGCCATATAACATCATTATTGGTCATGCAACACCATATTGAACCCACCAATGCCTCTAAATACTTCCTTTCCTCTATAGGAGGGAAAAGCCTCTTCCAAAAATCTTAAATTGAATTTCAAATTTGAATAGAAGGGGGATTAGAGTTTCAAATTTGAATTCCAAGCAAGGAGGGAAAGAAAAATTATTCATAACTGAGAGACTTCATTTAGGTGTTGAGAAGGAAGAGAGTTAATGTGGGGGAGAGAGAGATTGAGAGAGGGGACTGGGGACTTCAAGAGGGGGGGAAGAGGGCTTGTGGGAAAGAAATTAAGGTTTACTTGATTTATAATATTAAATTAGGAAGGATTAATTTAATTCCAATCTAATTTAAAATTCAAATATGATTGATTTTTGAACTTTCCTAAAATAGAATTCTATTTTAGAAAAAATTCCAAAATTTAAAATTGATTGGATAATTACAATCAAAGCTTTCCAAATGAGGTTGGGTGGAGAAAGGAAAGTAGTAATTGGATGTTTTGAATTTTGGAGGCAAGGGGGAAGAGCTATGGCCTGCAGCTATGCTAGGTTAGGCTTTTGATATGGGCCGGCGGTTAGGGTTGGGAGAAGGGTGGTCAGTTGGGTTGTAGTAGAGGTGGGGTTTGGCCGGGAGAGGTGGTGGGGTTATGGGTGTCCGACGGATAACAAAGGGGGGGGGGTTAGCCTAGAGGGGGAGGATGGGCTTTGGCCTACGGTCGGGAGGGAAAGGGCGGGAGGAAGGGGAGCGACGACGACCACGAACCCAAATACTTCCTACGGTTGGTGGGTATTACGAAGCCCTCACCTAGGGAGGGGGGGGGGGGTTAGCCTAGAGGGGGAGGATGGGCTTTGGCCTACGGTCGGGAGGAAGGGGAGCGACGATGACCACGAACCCAAATACTTCCTACGGTTGGTGGGTATTACGAAGCCCTCACCTAGGGACTTCAATCTCTCCAAGAACTCTTATGCTCTCTCCAAACACATGGATGCATAAATTTTTATCATAATATTCATTAGCCCTCAAAGAAGGAAAGGAAGGCTTTAAATAGCCCAAAACAAAGAAAATACAAAAGACTCAATTTCCCTTAGGACATACATAGGACTATGCCCTTAAGCGAGGGCCTAAACAAAAAAAATACAATAAAATCATAAAACATAATTCAATAATAAAACTAATACAATAATAATCAAAAGTAGATCGGTGTGATCGTAGCCGTAGATCGTCGGCCCTGCCTTATGTCCTCATCATTCTCCCGGGGTGGGAAAGAGCTCGACTCTGTCGAGTACGCGTCCCAGGTAGGGGTGTCAATTTTGGGTCACGGGTCGGGTTCGGGTCGAACCCGAAACTGACCCGACACTATTCGGGTCAACCCGAACCTGACGTTTTTAAAAACAGGTCAGTTTTCCTGACCCGAACCTGACCCGCTTCGGGTTCGGGTCAACCCGACACGACCCGAATGACCCGTTTCCAACAAAAAATGGCTAATTTTCGGGTCAATCTCCTCTTTTTGGGTCAAAATCGGGTCAATCTCGGGTTGTCGGATCAAAATCGGATTTTCAAGTCAAAATCGGGTCACTTTCGGGTCAATTTCGGGTCAAAGGGTTAACCCTAACCCGACCAGATTTTTGAAACGGGTCGAAATGTTGAACCCGAACTCTACTCGTTTCGGGTTCGGGTTGACCCTAACCCGAAATTTTTGGATCGGGTTCGGGTCGGGTTTTCGGGTCGTGTCAAATATTGACACCCCTAGTCCCAGGTTCTTTCATAGAATTCTAGTGCATATGGGTCGATCCTCTAAAGCTCATCGCGTTCTAGCCATGTATCCTCAGACTCTGGTTTGCCTCTCCACCTTATCAGATACCTTCTTCGTCCACCCTCTTTTGTGGAAATAATGTCATCACTTAGAATCATGTCAACCTTGTCCGCTATAGATATTTTGGGAATATTTGAGAGTAGAGGTAGGCTTGGGTTCTCATAGGATGGGTCACATAAGGCTCATTTTGCAATGGATTTGGTGGGTTGAACTCTTGACCCTCATAAGCTACTAAATCTTCTATGTTAAAGGAGGGATTAATGTTGAATTCTACAGGCAGGTCTACCATGTAAGCATTGTCATTGATTTTCTTAATTATTTTGAAAGGTCTCACACTTTTAGCCTGTAACTTCTTAACAGTTCCTTGTGGGAACCGTTTCGGACGAATTTGTACCATCACTGAATCATCAACCTCAAAAGTTTTAAATCTTCATTTTAAATCAACATGAAGTTTATAGTTAATTTTGCTATGTTTAATTTGGTTTGCAATTTTCTTATGCAATTCATGTAAATGCAATGCAAATGAGGATGCAAACTCAGAAATCCTATATCTAGAAAACATGGGTATGAGATCTAGAGTATGTCTAGGTTTGAACTCATAAACAATTTCAGTATGACTTAAGCAAGTGGTTCACAGAATTATTATAGGCAAACTCGGCTGTGGGGAGTTTGGAATCCCAATCTTTAATGTGTTCACCTAGCGGGGACCTTAACAAATTGTCTAAACTCCTATTGACCACTTCGGTTTGACCATCAGTTTGAGGATGAAAGACTATGGAGAATTGCAATTTAGTACCCATTTCATCCAGAGAGTTTTTCAAAAGTAACTGACAAACTTGACATCCCTGTCAGATACAATGATTTGGGTAATCCATGTAATCTGACGACCTCATTGAAGTACATTTTAGCAATATGGGAGGCGTAAAATGTCTTGAAGCAGGGTAGGAAATGGGTCATTTTGGAAAAAATAATCAACTACAACACAGATGGCGTCATTCCTACGAAAAGTTTTGGGCAAGCCTAGGACGAAGTCCATGCTGACATCTTGCCACGAACAATTGGGAACAGGTAGAGGGGTGTAGAGGGCGGTGTTTTGTTTAGTGTTGCTTGGCCAATTGGCAAGTGTGGCACCTGCTAACCATTTTACCAACATCCCTCTTCAGACTGGGCCAAAAGAAATAGTACTCTACAGCTTCTATTGTCTTGTCACAACCAAAGTGCCCAGCGAGGCCTCTGGCGTGGAGTTCCTAAACAAGAAATTTTCTAAGGGACGTGCTAGGGATACAAAGCTTCTAAGCTTTGAAAAGATATCCATATTCTAGGAGAAAATCATCCACAAGGCTTGTGTTGCCTGTAGCCAGAAGAGAGTAAGTCTCCTTGAGGTCGAGGCATTCTAAATAGTCCTTTTTTATTTGCTTAAATCCTATGACTTCGGCTCTTATTTCAGTGGTGGCCATCATACAACGACTGAGAGCATCGACAACTTTATTTTCAACTCCCGCCTTATGTCTAAGGGTATAAGTGTATTCTTGAAGGAATTCTACCCATCGACCGTAACGTGCGTTCAACCTCTTTTAGGAGTTGATATAACGTAGAGCCTCATGATCTGAAAGATAATGAACTCTTGTGGGAGCAAGTAGTGTCGTCAATAATGAAGAGATTGGATCATCGCATAAAACTTTTTGTCATATGTGGAGTAGTGATGTCGGATGTCATTTAGCTTCTTACTAAAATAAGCAATAGGGTTGACCTTCCTGGGATAGGATTCTTCCAATTCTGACCCCCGAAGCGACACAGGTAACTTCGAAGATTTTGGAGAAGTTAGGAAGTCTCTTCACTGGGGGCTTCCACCATTCTTTTCTTAATATCTTCGAAGGCTTTGGTGGCAGCCCGGGTCCAGTGAAAATCACCTTTCTTGAGACAGTCAGTGATAGGATATACAATGGTGCTAAAATTTTTAATGAATCTCCTATAAAAGGTGGTTAAACCGTGGAAAACTACGGACTTCTCGAATGTTCTGAGGAACAGGCCATTCTACAATGGATTTCACCTTCTCGGAGTCTGCAGAGACCCCTTGAACTGAAATAATAAAGCACAAAAAGATAACACGGTCAACAAGGAATGTGCACTTCTTAGGATTTGCATAAAGTTGCTCCTTCATTAAGACTTCACAGACTTGTCTTAAGTGGTTTAAGTGTTGACTCACAGATTGAATATAGACAAGGATGTCGTCAAAGTAGACAACGACAAACTTTCTCATCAAACGGCGCAGCAGCTGGGTCATGATCCTTATGAAAGTGTTCGGGGCGTTACTCAACCCGAATGGCATGACCGTCCACTTATAAAGACCATCCTTGGTCCTTAAAGGAAATTTTTCACTCATCACCGGGTCAGATCCGGATCTGATGGTACCCACTCTTAAGTTCAATCTTGGAGAATAGAGTGGCTCCCGTCATCATATCAAGCATATCGTCTAACCTCAAGGATAGGAAGATATTTGACGGTGATCTTGTTGATAATACTGCTATCAACACATATTCTCCATGGAACCATCCTTCTTTGGTATAAGAAGGGTTGGGATGACGCAAGGGCTAAGACTTTCCTTGATAAAGCCTCGCTGCAGTAACTCATCTACTTGTTTCTTAAGCTCAACATATTTTGTGGAATTCATGCGATAGTGGGGAAAATTAGGTAGGAAGGCTCCAGGGACAAGATCTATAACATGTTGGATGTCTCTAAGTGGAGGTAACTGATCAAAAAGATCATTAGGGAAGATATCAGTAAACTTACTTAGTATGGATTAGACCTCCTTAAGGATTGGTTTATCAGACTCAATGGGAATTTCACGGCCAACCAAGGCATACGGGGTCCGCCTTGGGCTATCTCAAAGTCCAGAACATTGGCGATTACCAAGTTGAGTCCCTTCTTAGATTTGACAGGGTTGGGTTTAGGATCATCATTAACTCCAGGGCTGTGATGACAGAAGCTTGATCTTTTTACCCGTATGTTCAAACACACTGGTGTTTGAATGCCCATAGATGTTGACATCATTGTCAAATATTCTAGGGAAAACCTAGAAGGATTTGTCCAACATCCGTAAGCATCACATCACACCAAACATTCTTCTTAGAGTCAGCGAAGGAGATTAGGTATGAGGCTTCGTTTTTCACCTCTAAGGCAGTGGAGTTAACCCAAGCTACCTTATATGGGTTGGGGTGAGGGACAACAAACATACAAAGTTTAGACACCATGCTGGAGGAGACAACATTGATACAACTGCCACTATCCACTAAGACTTTACAGTTCTTATCATTTATTTTGGTGTATGTGTGAAAGATTGCAGTCATATGCCAGTCATCAGTGGCAACAGGTTGTGACAGTGCGCATCTCACCACGCAGATGTGAGAGGTGTCTATTTTCTGTATGCAGTGGATGACAGCAGTGTCGTCATCCTCCTCAATGAATTCACCATCGTCTTTCACTTGGTGAATCTGATCGGCCTCGAGTTCAGGTTCTTTCTCAGTGATTTCCTCAATGATAATGACTTTGTAGAGGCTTGAACACTAAGAGGCGATGTGCACATACCCCTGGCATTGAAAGCACTTAGTTCCCGGGTGGGAGAGTTGTTTCCAAAGTTGGGACGAGGTGTGGGAGGACCAGAAGGTGGATGGGCAGGGTTTCCTGGGGTCAGCCGTGTAGTGGAACTACCGGAAGGTCTGTAGGAAGGCCTAGAGTCTTGGTGCTAACTAGGGTGTTGGGGACGGGTTTCCTCGAGATCTAACACTAGGTTCAGACATTTTATAGAGTAATAATGTTCCGGGCAAAACAGTTCGTTGCGTAGATCCTCACGCAACCCGAATACGAAACATGGGCAGGATTTGTGCGAGGGTGGTAGAGGTCTCCCTCTTGCAGCGAATCAGATAATCATCAAAAGCTTCTATGTAATCATTGATTGGTTTGTTGCCCTGAGTTGCCCTGAGTCAACCTATTTCACCTATCTAAGAGCTGGGAAAGTACTAGGGAGGTAAGTACTTCTGCTTGAGCTCGCGCTTCATCGACGACCAATCAGTGATAGGATATTCGTTTCGGGATTCTCTAAGGCTCTCTAGGTTTGACCAAAATTGACTAGCCATACCACTGAGTTTCATTTCAACAAATCAGACTTTTCTAGCCTCAAAGATATTGTACCACTTAAAGAAACTATACATACCCTTAATCCAGTCCAAAAAGAGCTGGGGATCAAGGGCCATGTTGGCCTCACCAAAGGATTGAGATCAAGGGCTAAGAGAGATTCATCCGAAACAAAAAATTTGAGAAAGTACAAATTTGAAAAGTTTTATGATTATATGCATGATTGAAATTTAAAATTCAAATACTTAATTATTATTATTTGAATTTTTAAATTTTAAATCTTTCCATTTCATGTGGGGAGATTATAATTTTATTAATTCTCTTACTTTATTTGCTCTTATCATTATTTGGAAGGTAAGGGGGATGTTTGCTCTATGATTGGAGTCAATATTGGAGTGGTCCCACTCCCCTTTCCTCGTTGCTTTGAAAGTTTTGTTCTCTTTTATGTTCTTTTCTTAGGACTTGATGTATTTCCTTAAATATTTATTTTGATTAATGAAATTTAGCTTTTGATGTTTGAGAAAAATAAGTGGAGATTGAAATCTCTTGGATATTATGTTTGGTGGTTGAAATCCCCTTGGTTGTGTGCTTGTTGGCCGACCTTTTGGGTTCTTTTTGTTGGAAAGCTTAGGCACCCCCCTATCTCTTATTAGGCTCTCACCCAACCTCTCCTACTCCTTCCCCAACATTCCTAGCCTTTTTTCACCAGGTTTTCCCACCTCCTATAGTCAGAAAAAAAAAAAAAAAATCCTTGAACCTCTTACAAGTGATCAACCAAAAACTAGGGCAACCTTGACCTAATGTGGCTCTCCTCCTTCCGCCACCCTCCAAACTCTTTGGATCCCAACAAAAAACTTCATTTGATATCTTCATAGATCCTCTTAAATCCTTTTGGGTATTTGTAACTCTAAAATGCATCATAAGACCAATCCCTGAATCACATATATCAAGGCTAGCCAAACAGCTCAAACTAGGTACCTTGACCTAGGCTTCGTATTAGTGTCCACTAAACAACTCTAAATCTATTGAATCTCCTCCAAAATTTCTTGATCATGTCCCCCTAATTTTCCAACTTTTAAGAAGATTCATGCCCTAAATCCACCCTCTGTGCCATAGCCCTAAAGTTAAAATCCTACTGGTAGTTAGGGTTTGTTTGAACTAAGATCTTGGTTGGACCTCTTCTCTTGGCCTAGACTCCATAAAATCCTCTCATTGACCTAGAGCTAGATTTTCTCACATCCTTAGCCACCCACATTATGGCAATTGAAATCCTTGTATCCACATCTCCAAGGCTAGGTAAGATGTGTCATTTGACAAATTACCTCTTGATATACTCGGGATACTTGATAGGAAGCAATTACAGGCTACTAGTTTGGTTATGAAGTTGCGGTTCTAAACTTGTTAACTTTGATAGATTTTATCCTGCTAGGCTGAGTCAAAATGACAAAGCCGTGGAGTCTTGATTTGTTTGACCTCACATTCTCCTTAATTCCCCTCGAACTGTCAATCTATGACATTGAGCATTTGAGGTCCTTAATCGAGAATATTATCTTTATCATGGGATCACATTTATGGGAAACCTAAATTTCTCGAATCATAGATAAACTCTTATAAGTCACGTAAAATAAATCTCTTGAAAATTTAAAATTGAATCTCACAATGTTCTTCTCAAAATCCAAATTGAGTAGTAGGAATCTTCGAATGTTTGAGCCTTTTTTATCCCAGACTATGCGGCATGTTAATTCTTTTATTTATCACTTTGCAGTTGCTAAGTTTACATCAAAATTGCCCTTTTTGTTTGGCATGTGTTGGATTTTGGCTTAGATGATGCTGTTAGGTGAGCTGTCAGGTGATATGAATTGAAGTAAATTCCCATCACAGAATGCATATACAATGTTTTAATGCTAGTATGATGCTTGAATTTTCATAGAAACTTTTTTATCCATTTTGTAAGGTAGGCTTTAGAAAACTTGATAGCCTATTAGAAGCAACTAATGTCACTGTATGATCGAATTGTATGAAAGGGAATGGCATAAAAAATTCGCTTCATATAATGTGCATATGCCAAATTTCTTCTAAATGAAGATGAACAAGATCTCTCTTTACCATTTAAAAACTTTAAAGCTCTAGTCAGCTCAGTTCAACCAACCCGAAATATGTCCCAATCTAATCCATATGTTGTTTAGAATGAAAATGAAGATGAAAATGAAAAAAAGGAAATAAAACATTAAGAACACAGAAAAAAGATATTTTGAATGGTTTGTAGATTAAGGCTTTGCTTGTGATGCTTTCTTACTGCTTACTAAAGTAGCTTTTTAGTACAAAAAATTTTGTATTAGAAAGTTGCTTTTGAAAGCATTAAGAAAGCCGTTTGACGGAACGGCGGGGATGGAGGCCCTCTCATCAACGCTGATGCCATTGGCCATCATAATGAGGAAAATGAGGGGGAACCGTGCTAAGTTGGCCTGGAGATCAGTTTAGGTGAGAGAATGGAAGAGAAAAAGATGGTTTTTTTTTACGTTTTTAGTGTTGATGAAAATATTTATCGAGCTCTTATTTTTGCAAGTTTAACAAACATCCTCGGGTAGCCTAACCTAGGCCTGTCAAGCTCAAGCTAATTCCATTCTTGTTCTGTTTCTGCCCACTTTTTTATTATGTTAGCATAGTTGTGGCTTATTGATGTTGGACAAGCTCCATTAACAGATATCAACAGACCAATCTGTAAGATTCAAGTTTTCAAATTCTTACAAGAACTCGCAACATGCAATTATGAGTTCTCTAACTCTTGCAAAAGAACTCGCATTATAATTATGTAAAAAAAATTAAAATGAAAATGTGAATTTACCAAAATCTTAATTCAACAAGATCTTAAACAAGATGATTTTCACAAGATTTAATTGGAAGAAAACGTACCTTGATTCATGCTGAATTCATTGAATTCTAAACTACGGTTCTCTCTCTTTTTCCTTTCACTTTCTTTCTTTCATGAGTTAATTCTCTATGTAACAAACTAACCCCCATAATGAGAGAGAGAGGACCAGTAGTTATTTCCTGCGAATTAGTTACAATAACCGCTCATATGAGTTATTTAATGAAACAATCCATAAACAATTGATCAAATTATCTCTTCTTGACCAATAGGATTTAAACATAAATAATTAAAATATTAATTGAATTTTATATAGGCTAGTTAATAGTTTATATAATTAAATATAAATGCTTAAATAATTATTGCGACATCTCGCATAATTATTATATTTAATTATTCTAACACAATCTTCAATGGAAAGCCCATTAAAGCACTGTAGCAAAATAATTGAGCTAATAGTGAGAGACCTGATCTCCAAAATAGTAATCAACATTAATCTTAGCCCAATTAATTCAGGAAAGCATCATAGATCCTGTAACATCCTCGACAAGACTCATTTCATCATTAAATACGACTGTTACTGTCACATTTTCGTGTTTAATTAATCCATTTGTGACATTTCTTCCATAGGTACCTGAATGATGCAGATTACTACGGTGGCTTTGAGCAGGAAGACCTGGACCAACTATTTGACGCCATTAGAGCTAATTACAAAGCTTGGGTCTCTGGCTTTGCTCCATTGGCTGTAGGTGGAGATATGGATTCCATCGCAGTTCAAGAGTTTAGCCGGACTCTCTTCAATGTCCGCCCCGACATCGCTTTAAGCGTTGCACAGACCATATTTCAGAGCGACTTGAGAAACATTCTTGGCCTTGTGACTGTTCCTTGCCACATTGTTCAGAGCACCAAAGATCTTGCTGTTCCTGTAGTGGTGTCTGAGTACCTGCACAGGAACATTGCAGGTGAGTCCATTGTTGAGGTAATGCCATCAGAAGGCCATCTTCCACAGCTTAGCTCTCCTGAAATTGTCATTCCTGTTCTTCTCAGGCACATTAGGTATGATATTGAAGCTTGACATCTGTATTTGAATCACAAAACTTTGATGATGATTCTCTTGCAGTTGATTAGTGTGTGATTTGATTATTTGTAAAATTCTTCAATTATGTATCCTCTGATGACGATATGTGTAAGCAATAATTGCATCCCGTCTTTCCTGTCTTTCACTTTTCACATTTTGCATTCTCTGGTTAGTTTTTATTTTTTATTTTTGTAAAGTGTTGCTATTGTTCAAAAATAAAAATAAAAACTCAGTTCTAAATAGTTTGCAGAGTTTTTTTTTGGGTGTGTGTGGAGAATTCTACTGAATGACGAAGCAACTGATTTTATTTGGGATTGTGTTATGTGATAGTGAGCTGAATTTTTTTATAGTCCACTGTCAAATTATATAAAACTTTGATGTTCACCGTGTATCCTTAGCCCCATAAAAATTTGATACACTGATTATTAACATAAAAAAGAATGATTTTTTGACTCTTTATTCACTTTCGTCCTTCAGAACTATTTTAATTCCGTTTAAAGGATTTGAGGGATCAAAATGGTCTTTAAATATAGTTGGAGATTATTTTGATTGTTCATAAGGAGTTAATGGATCATTTTGATCATTTAAAAAAAATAATAAGAAAATTTATGATAGTAGAGAAATGTGTTTTAAATATGCTCTTAAATTTCATGTATAAGTAGATAAATATAATGGGCATAAAAATGTTAAAGTTTTTAAATAGAAAATTTGTTAAGGGAAAAGAAATCTCATGATTTGATTCAATTGAAATAATTTTATTAGGTGAGTGTTAATTATAAAGATTTACTCATTCTCAAATTAGAATGATTATAATAGTATAAGATGCTAGTGAAAAATATCATGGAGTCAATTTGGGATGAGAAGTATATAGATGGTTATGGCTGAGCAATAATAGTGTGCGGCGACGATAAAGACCAGCAGCGATGGTTCGACGGCAATCTAGTGGTGGTCTGATGATAGCGGGCCAACGACGCGGCCAATCAGGTCTCACAAGTTTGAATTCAGCTCTCTAAGAAGCCAATCAGGTAAAAAGTTTAAGAAATGCTTGGTTGATTCAAATAGCAAAAGGTTTTTTTTTTAAGGCTAGCTAGAGCATTGGCCGAAGCACAGCTTCACATAAACAAATCTTCTTTGGACTTTGCTATTTAATATAACATGATTGATTATATTTACCAAATAAACACTCAATTATTTCAAATTTGATCAAAGTATCTCATGAAAAATTATTCTATGCGGATACCGGACGCTCCAAAGACAAATTAGAACGCGCCATGTCACCCGGTACATAGTTGTACCGAGCACCAATACCGAGCAAAAAAATGACGTTGGGCGTTCTGATTGATCTCCAAACGCCGTCCGATGTCCGCACAGAATAATTTTTTGTTTGGCAGCCACGAACCTTTGACGAATGGCGACGAGAAACCAGAGAAAGTAGTATGTTTAACAAGGAGCAGGCAGTAAAGTATCAGGTGATGATGAAGAACACAGATGTTTTCATCTCAATCAAGATCAATCTTGACCTCTACCGGAGGACATACTAGAGGCCAAGTGCAACTTTCGGCCATGACAGTGGATTGGATTAGAGAATAAGTGTGGAGGCTAAGGCATTCCTTGTAGTATTTTGATCTCTTAGGAATGGCTTCTTCAGCCTGGCTACCACACCAGGCACAAATGGAGTAATTATTACGTCCGGTCAAATCCGAACGTATCTGAATGTATACCGAGCAATACCGAGTGCTCAATACTAAGTTTCAGGTGTCGTGGCGCGTGGTTATTGATCTATGAACGTGTTCGGTGAAAGGACGTAATAATAGCTCCAAATGGAGACCCAAATCAGAGTTTTACAAGAGCATTAGAAATAAAAACAACTAAATTATATATTTTCAAGAATTTAAACTAATTTCCGTAAGTTTTCTCACAGGTTTCCAGCTTGTTTGACTTTAAAACAAGAACTAATGAAAAATTCCTTCAATTAACTCCATTATATAAATTATCAACAAATGTTAGGCTTTCTGACATTCAGTTATAGCATAGCTCGTTATTGTCTTAAAAATTCTTACTTCAGAACACAGTAACACACTAATCACTGAAAAGATAAACAGGAAAGTTGATCAAACCAACAAAATGTTACAGGAAAACCTGGCACTTTTCGCTGTCACATCAGTTCTCAAGCACCTTTGAGGAAGCTGGAACGGTTGATTTATCACTTTGACCTTTGGCATCCAAATTGGATGCCATCGAATATGACTTTAGAACTCCGATATTGGCTACCAAAGCCACTTCCAAAGCCCCACCCAAGGCCAAATCCTACTCCACAACCTCCACCTTCAGAAGACAAATGAAAGCAAGTCCAGTCATTTTAGAAAACCTTCGTAGTAAGAGCGAATAACTAAATGAATATGGAGCGCCTACCTATGCCCAAACCTAGCATAGGCAATGGCATTCCTACAGAACAAAAGCATATTAGAAATGAGCACAACAAAAAGAGCCAATAGATTCTATCCATATAAGAATTGAGAATCAACAAAAAAATAGCTAAAAGTCATTATAATTTTTATAAAAAATGGTTAAAACTAAAACTTATCTTGTAGCTATTTTGGAAGGTAAAAGGCGTCATCTATCATTCTAAATATATATATATAACATTATAACAATAACAGCTCAGCATTTGTTTATAATAGAACAGCTAAATTTGTGATTCTGAAGGGAGAAAATTGCAAGCCATCAGCATTTTTTTTCTTAAAGAGTAAGAGTACTTATAAAATGGAGGCCTTACGATGACCCAGTTAAGAAAGTTGAGGTAGTAGATTTTACTTATGTTAAGAAATATAGAAATAGACCTAAAAAGACTTCGTTAGAAAATATTAGAAATGATCTTTCTTTATTAGATTTAATTGAGAAATTGACTTTTAACATGACACAATGGAGAAAACGGATTCATGTAGCCAGCCCCATGTAGTGGGACAAATGCTTGATGTTGTTGTTGTTGTAAAGAGTATTTATATCCATTAGTCGAATTCACAAACTTCTTTTTGCTTGAGTAGATCTAAAACAGAATATATGGAGTGTAATTTTAGTAGTAATAGATCTAGTGAGGGGATTGTGACTTTGGGCGATCAAGTCATTAATAAGAGTACACGTTTTAGATATCTTGGATCTATTGTTCAGAGTGATGGTGAGCTTAATTCATCGGGCTCGTTAGTTAGAAATGTACCCCTCAATTCAGATGTAAGGCCTGCAATGCTTTAGATGACATAATACTAAGTTAAGTGTGGCAGAGAGAGGATAGGTCATCTAATAGGATACGAAATGAGCATATACGAAAAGGTTGGAGTAGCTCCAGTAGAAGATAAGATTAGAGAGAGTCGCCTTAGATGGTTTGGTCAGTAACGGTTATATAGTTACTTATGTTAAGAAAGGTGAACCTAAAAAGACTTGAGAAAATATTAGGAATGACCTTTCTTTATTAGATTTAAATGAGAATTTGACTTCAAATTCATTATCATCAACATATATGTCAGATTGTTTTATTCTTTAAGTATGAAATATCATATAGCTTAACTCTAGTTTAAATTCAGTGTAAAATAGATGACATCAACAAAGTATCATTAATAAGGGAAAAAAATACTTCAGTAAATATAGTTATTTGGTGAAGGACTAGATTACTTCAAATTCATTATCATCAACATATCACAAGCCTTCATACTTGGAAATATGGTTCTTTGGGGAAGTACACGACAACTTCAAATGATTCATAAGCACATCAACAACAACAACATCAAGCCTTTGTCCCACTACGAGGGATTGGCTACATGAATCCTTTTTCGTCATTGTGTCATGTTAAAAGTCAAATTCTCATTTAAATTTAATAAAGAAAGATCATTTCTAATATTTTCTAATTAAGTCTTTTTAGAGCTACCTCTACCTTTCAGCACATCACTGAGATAAAATAGCGAAGCAAAGAAACAAAAACTAACGTGGTAGTCTCTTACATATGTATCTCATGAACACAAAACCTGCCATTTCAGAAGTATTCATTTTATTAATGAAAATCTAACATAAAAAATGTGCAGTCCTCCATAAAATACTATTCATTCGGAAATGTTACTGCATGCATGATTATTACAACAACATGATGTCATTAAGGCTTTTTTAAAAGAATTTAATTTTGTATTATACATGATGCAACTTTAATAACATACTAATTATCCAAAAAAATTCACAACCCGGAAATAACTAAGTAATTAGATACTATAAAAATCACACTGCATCTAACAAAAATAATAGAGAGATAAGTTCAAGTCACAGGCCTCCAAAACCCCATCCAACTCCAAAACCGCAACCAATTCCAAAACCTGTTATAGAGAAACATGCAATGCATAAATTCACCTCATTCGAGAAGTGCTACGCTTGCAATATGTATAATTTGACTGAAATACGTACCCAAACCAATACCAGGGCCAGTGAAATTTGTAAGCACCATGTCTTGGGATCAAGAAAACTGAAAACTTGGGTGAAAAGTTGAGCCACATCAATATTGGATGAACAAAAATATAATGATAGTATTAATGGGCGATAATAATGATGAAATTTAATCAAGAGTGAACATTGACATTTAGCTCAGAGAGATGGAAGGAACATTGTTTAATGATCTAGAAGCTTTCATTAACTTGGAACATAAGTGTGGCTTGCGCTTGCTAAGGAGGAAATCCAAACAGGAAAGCAGATCAGCCAATCATTTTTCCACTATATAAAAAAATCAGAGCACTGTCATCATTTTTCTAAGTGAGATGATCAGTATGATTTTCAAAAATATGGTTTATAATATAAATATAATTACCTTATGGTGTAATTATCAAGAAACCAGTCAAAAAAAAAAAAATGTAGTTTAGGATGTATAATAGACAATCCTTTCTATAGAGCGTCTACTTTTTTGGCGCATGCAACTACTCGGTGACAACTTCAACTCTAAACCACTATTTTTCAGGCTTCTTGTCCATTTATGAGGTTTCCTAAAGCCAAAGTAGTTTGGCTCACAGATATTTTGAGAATAGGGCAGATTATGCATCAATAAATAAAATAAATAAATAGATTGAAAGAAAAGTAAATAGATTGACAGATGTAAAACAAGATGGGTAGATTATGCATCAATAAATAAAATAAATAGATTGAAAGAAAAGTAAATAGATTGACAGATGTAAAACTAAAATTTAAGCATAAAAAAAATAGAGAATAGGGCTAAAGACCATGTTAACTACACATCAGAATTCAGAAATGAGTGGACGAAATATAGGGCAACTCCAAATAATGAGATAAGGCTAATGATGATGGCCACGATGATTACATAAATTTCAAGACAATTAGGTAACAAGAAATATACTGTAATTTTAATATACAAATAATAATATAGAAAATTAAGGAATATTAAGGAATACTTAGGTGTGATAGGTTTAAATATCAGCATCTTTTTACAAAAATTAATATTAGGGGCTCAAAATAGAGGTATCATGCAATAAGAGATTATTATGAAAATTTTGAAGTGAATTTCATAAATTGCAATTAGACTGGCTATTTTAAACCAATCTATGAGGTGGAAGAGAAAAAATTAGTAACAACCAAGTTGTGTTTAATTTAAATGATAATGTTAAAATGAATCTGTAATAAAATGAGACAGAATAGATTGAGAAATGATATGTAAGAGCAACGTCCATAAAAGAGGGAAGCTAAACTTTGCGGCTTTGGTATGTATGATGGAAGATAAATGATGCGCCATTAAAAAAACTAAACAAAATTGAACACACGTGCGGAAGAATTAAATCAGAATAAGTAAACCAAAAATAGCAATGACAGAATTTTGTCTAAAAAATTTATGCAAAAATAGATTTATCACCCCAAAAAGCACTTAAAAAGAATGAATGGATGATGAGGCACTCATAAAGTTGACCTCAATTAGAGATATTACTAACAAAGATGTTGATGATGATGATGATGACAGGTTCTTTTCAAGTGCCTACTCAATCATTAGCGTTAGTGACTCCAACTTGTAAAATATTTAGCTACTGCTAATCTTAAGCATTACAAAATAGAAAATAAAACAAACTCATATGCGCCAATGGTCATCTTTGAATACTACCAATTTAAATTTTAATATGGGACACATCTTATGCATGAAGTGGGCAGGCATACAATGGAATATAAATTCTCAACTCCAAACGCTTGATTCCCTTATTGAAATAAAAAAACCTTATATGATCAAGCACAATTTTCAGCACAATACATTAATCTTGACGCAACTAAAGAAGAGAGATTAACGTTTAAATTTTCTTAAAAAATCAAGTAAATCCCCAAATGATCTCATAAGGAAACAAAAGCATCACCATAATGAGCAGCTCATTATCGATCCATTGACACTAAGATCACATGATTCATAGCCCAGATGGGCCAGATTCAAATCAAGCCAAGATGACCAGCACTAGCCTAACTAGGACCAACTCTCCTCCTTTATGCACAATCGAGGGCTATATATGATGGAGAAGGAACTGAAAATTCTCTTGATCGCTGATCTAGTTATGAATTTAAATTTTATGTATTTTAATTTTTATTGAACACTTTTATTTTATAGTTTTAATGCCCTATGATGGAAAACAACTCATGATCATGCTGGGTTCGATGCTCTCAGGTTGGTTCACACCAATGTCTTTCCACTTGTGTTGATCTTGCTCCTTGGTGGCTTGTTGGGAGATTCTTTGTGGGTTGTTTCTTTTCCTTAGTGGACTTGGCCCATTCCTTCCCGAATGAATACTAGGGTTTTTTCTCTGTTGTCCACTCGGATTTCCTGTTGTTAGCTGCTCGATTTTCCACTTGATGTCTCCCTATGCAGAAAGCTTCAGCTTCTCCTCTTGTGGGCTCATTTGAGTTGTTTTTATTGGTTGTTTTGGTGGCACATTTATATGATCTAGTAAATTGTATTCCCCCTTCTTTCTCTTATAAATTGGGGTTGGATTCCTTCGTGCAAAGAAGAGTTTTTGAAATGTGATCAATTAAAAAACCTGAGGGTTTTTTAGCTTGCGAACTAGTCTTCTCCCTATCCCCTATTACTTCGTCTCGGTCTTCTTTCTACTTCTTCTCTCCATGTTTCCCTTCCGCCTGTATCTTTTTTCTCTAAACTATTGTGAGTTAATCATTTTAAATCCAAGGATTTTTTTCTAAGCTTACTACCTCTTCGCTACTTCTTCATCTCGGTTTTCTTTCTATTTCTTCCCTCCCCTTCCACTTGTATCTTTCTTCTCTAAACTATCACGAGTAATAAGTAGTGATGCGCCCTGTTCTTTTGGTATTTGCCGGAGTAGCAAATCTTGTGTTGGTTCATAATTTCAATGCTGGATCATTGTTTTGTCCTTTCCTTTGAGCATCTTCCCTACTTTGTGTTTGCATGTGAGGTGATCATTCGTGGTTGTTCTGAGGGTAGTATATTTTATGAGTTTTGTTTTTAATTTTTTAAATTTTTTTTTTTAACTTTCTTGCGACTTCCTAACCATTTTCCCATTTGTGTTTCATGCTAAGTTTGCATCATTTGGTGTTTGTTTAATGTATTATTGAAAATAAGTGTTTTATTTGCATACCTAGTGTTCTCCTACTTGATTTAAGAACTTAGGTTAAATTTACATCAATTTGATATCAAAGCCTTCGGTTGCATTAATCGCAACCCTTGAAGTTGCCCAAGGGGCCATTAGAACAAGCCCCCAAGTACATGTCATTGTGAACAATGCATTTTCATTGTCAGATTTTGTCAGTACACGCTCATTATTTTTCAAATTGGTTATAAATTTTTTACCTATCAAAGACATTACAACCTCCCCATACCTTCGTTTAACAAGGGATTTTTTTGGCAAATGTTTTCCCCTAAAGAAAAACATTCCAACTACCTTAAATCTAATCGATGAAACTTCTTGAAATTATTCATGCAATTTGATTATAGAAACTTTAATTTATCATCTCCATTAGACTCATGATATCAAGATGTCTTATATTTAATTCATTAATCAAAGATGTAGTCATTGGTGATTATCATTAGACCACCAATGACCGCCCGAATTAGTCTGGAGCATCGTGCATCTATTTTTTTATCATGAGATGGTGCAATCTATGACTTCACTTTCTCGACAATCATCTCCTTCAAGATCCACACTACAACATTACTTGATTAGTAGTCATCATCACATCAAGACTTGCACAACAACCTCACTTGCATAATCATCCCTCAAGAGTGACACACAATCTCACTTCGATCTAATCATCGTTGTATCAAGAATAATGTTGCGAATTTGTTTGCATCATAGTCATTTATCCCACTTCATACATTACAACCTCATTTACTTTGTGGTCAACATCACATCAAGAATTACAATGTAGCATTGATTGTATTTCAACTAGCACCCTAAGATCAATACCACAACCTCACTTATATCATAGGTTATTTATCAAGACCTTCACAACAAAATTACTTGCATCATATTCATCCCCCTCAAGCCTTGCATCACAACAAGTGAGACTTGCATTGTAACCTCACTTGCATTGCGAACATCATCATATTAGGATCTACTCTACAACATCAAATGTACCGCAACCATCCCAAACAAGACCTCCAAGCAAAATTTCCCACATAAGGCCTTCAACACAATCATTTCCAACAAGACATGTCAAAGCCATCTCAACTTAAACCTTAGCCACAACCATCTTCATCTAGTATTATACTACAATTACTTCTAGTTACATTGTAACCCTGATATTTCATACATCAACAATATTAACAACTATTGTGCCATCTACATTTCCTTTATTAATTTTCTGTAAAAATCTTGAATTAAAATCACTCCAATAGCTTAGAGATGAATCACTTTTGTACTATTCTTTTTGCAAATAGTGAATGTTGTTTGATTACACTAGTCGACGTCAATTTATCTTTACAATTTTTTCCAAGAAAAAGTGTTTCTATTGTTTCATTACGCTAGGCAAAAGAAAATGTCTCTGATCTCCTTTTACTTGAGTAATTGTGTATGGGATAACAAAATACCAGAGTAATCAACTTCATAATTGTGGGGACAATATACCCAACATGGTGGCATGAGAAGAAACCCACTCATGGTCATGATCTCGAAAGGGTATCAGAAATACCAATGGCTATCAAAATGGATCCTGCTCACTCTTTACTTAATTGATTTTGTGTGTCGCATCAGAAATACCAATGGCTGCCAAGATAGATCCTCATTCCACCAATTTGCAAAACGGTACGTAAACGAGCAGGCGCTGAAAACATAATACCCTAAAAAAATGCTAACAACTCAATTTTGAATCTTTCCAGCAAATTCGTTTAGCCAAATGCCAATCTATTTATAAAATCCCCAAACAGGTGCAATTCCTGGCAGAATTTGCTTGTCTATGTCCTAGAAAAATCCCAACTGGGCTGAAATAAACATCATTGTCCAAAAGTCCATGGACAGAGGCACAAGAAGTGGATCTACGCAGAAGTGGAAGAAAGAGAAGAAAGAGAAGAAAGGGAGGAGGAGGAAACCTGATCGATTGGCTAGAAGGGAGAACGCATTTTACCGGTTGAACTAAGAGCTTGGTCGACCGTGAGAGCCTCGGTGAATGAGGAGGGCGCGGACTCCAAGCGATGGCCAGCGGCCAAAAAAATCACTGTAGTCGCTTCCAATGGCAGTCGGCAAATGAGTGGACACCTCAGGAAACGTTGAGCAGTATCTAGGGCAAGGTCACAGAAATCAGAAATGGGACAAAACACGGATTTTTTTATTTATTTATTTTTATTTTACATACCTAACATTTAAAATTATAATATTTACTTATTTAACATCTAAAGTTATTTATTTACTATTCTGCCATCTCAAAATCCTTAGCCTCATAAAAAAAAAAAAACACTCTATTCCTTCCTGTCAAAGGCAAACCCGAAAGAGCGCGGGAATCTCCTCTTTTCTTCGTTGATACTGGAGTTGCTCCCTCTCTCGCACAGTCATCTTCTGCAGGCCGCTCGAAGATATCCCAACCGAGTTGTATCGTCCGAATGTCGGATTCTCACACTGCTCCTCTTCTCCATTTTGAGAATCCCACGCGACTAGTATTCTCCCTTTCGCAATGTCGTCATCGTGGAATCGCTCCCATTGGCTTTAGGTATTTTCTTGCCCCTTCGCTGTAGACAATGCACAGGAAAATTCAATCCAATGTTTCGTTGATTATCTTGGATTTGGCTTTATTCTATACAATGTTATGTTTCGTTGTTTACCTTATATTTAAAGCTTTAAATCTTTGTTCCTCAACATTAGTTAAGAACAACACAATCCACCATGAATGTTAGCTTATGCAAAGTTTCAACATTTATGAAGCATATGCCAAGCAGAGTAGAAATTTGGATTTTCCCAAACTTCCCCTCCAGCTTTTGCACCATGACGTGAATAATTCATGATAACAACTGATTAGGAAAACTTATACTACATGATTTCAAAGTGGTGTTATTTAATAACATAATACTGAGTAAAGCATATAGTTTAAGTCAGTTTAATCCGAGTATAATCTCTGTTTCGTTCATTACCTCTAACGCTAAAATTGTACTTGCATATATGAACTGCAACAATGTGTGCTCTATTCTCTTCAAATATGGAGGATATTGGATTGGGGTAAATCATGATGAAATATGTTAGAGGAAGTCAAAAAACTTTGAAGTTTAAGAGAGGTCAAATCAATTTGTTATTATTCAAAGAACAAACTAAAGCATTCTATCGCTGACTTATGGGTCATACATACGATTTACACTATCATTTTAATGGCACGTCGCCTAAAGTTTATATGTCAATTAGGAGTAATACATCTGTAATGGACATGCTTACAGGTTGTTATGATGGCAATAGAATGGAGGTGGTGGCTGCAGTGAAAGATCCAGAAGAAGATATGGATCATGCAGATTACATTCAATATGACGATATGCAAAATTTAAGTGTAAACAATAGAGCGAACAATGACATAATTATAGATGGTTTGTGTGATGGTTCTTTTGCTGTCCAGGTTGAAGAAATATATATTGTATGTGTTGGTTCGCAATATGAGGATTCCTTATGTTTTAAATAAGCTATTTGTTCCAAAGCAATTTTAGAAAACTTTGCAATAAAGATTAAAGCTAGTGACAAATCAATAGTTATTGCTACATACAGATACTGTGGATGTCCATGGAGAATATGTGCTTCATTATGTTTAGATTGTCATTCATTCGAAGTTAGAAAGTTACAGTCAACACATTTATGTGGTCGATGCAATTCTTGGGGTTATCATAGAAGTACTTGCAAGGAACTAATAAATTTTGAGTGAGAAGATATTCATACTGATGTATGTTCAAAATTACCCATTCGGCAGGTTGATTATAATTCTGGTCCTGTTTAAATTGTCTTAAATAGTACTTCTTAAATATTGCATTTTGTTTTACTTCTTAGTCAAAGACTTTATGTATTGAAAAATACAATAAACTTGAGTACTGCTAGTGTTATGAGGTGGAGGAAGATTCCACTTTTTCATATTTGATATTGATATTATCATCCGCAAATTGAACCCTTTTAAGTGGGATTGATAATCCTATTCCAACATATTTGTGATTTTTTTTGCCATAAAAGTGATCATCAAGTCACTTGATAGCAAATCACAAATAGGATAACCTTTGTTAACAGTTGACACAAATTCTATATAGAACATAGAATAATTTTGCTAACTGAAACAACATAGAATGCTTTTGCTAACTGAAAGTTGAAATTGGCAACATGCCTACAATTCATAACATAGAATGCTTTTGCTAAATGGTAATATAGAAATCCAATTATATTGATTAACTAAAAATTACATTGAATCACACAACAAAAAATCAAAGTTACATTGACTCAGGGTTACATTGATTGACAAAAAAGTTACATTGACTCATGCTTACATTGATTGAGTAAAAGTTACATTGACTCAAAGTGATCTTTACTCACATCGATATTTACTTACAATGAACACTACAATAAAATTTAGAATAATCACTATCACCAACAAGATTTTTATTTATAACAGTTCGGCTCTAACTGAAACAACATGCATTGTGTTGCTTTCAGCAACATTTAAACTTCGGTGATTACTATCATACGATAATTCATTAAGTTCATCACACCATCGAAAATAACCGCTATCATCTTCTAATATATTCTGGGAGCATCTGTAGAATTTTCTTCCTCTACTACTTGATTGGTAAGATGCATATATTGTACATTGTAAGTTGCAATGACAATATATTTGATTACTTGGGTTTTTATTGGCGTTGTCGAGTCGAACTCATTGTAGATTGCCTTCATAAAAGACACCTCCAAAAAAAAACATCTCTTGTTGGAATGAAGACATGAGAAGTAAACAATTGTCTTGGCATTTCATTCATTCATAAATTACACCATTTCATATTCTATCAAAAGATGCTGCCTTGGCATTTCATCAAAAATCTATTGTGCATCTCTAAATTTACAAACACAAAATAATAAATGAAGACATGAAAAGTAAACCCTAAACAACTAATAGAGAATATGAACATCAACAATAAAAGTAAAAAACTTAGGTTAAATCTGCTACAAAAATAACTGGAAAGAAGAAGAAAAATCGAAAAGACATACATTGTCGACCTAAGAAATACTTGGCATGTGAAGCATTCGAACATGGCGAAATCATTCAAGAAGTCACGGCTTCGAACTGGGAAGAGGGATAATTAGAGATTACCTGATGTGAACGATCGAAACGGACAGATGATGCGAACAGGCTGAAGACGGAGTTCTATAATAGATTTAAAATAAGTGTTTTAGGTGGTATATTAGTAAATAGAATAGTTTAGGTGTTAAATATGTTTTTTCAACAATTATAGGTGTTATGTATGTAAAAATCTCTTTTTTCAATATAAAACATAAATAATGAAAATATTAAAATTTATACATTTAATATTAAATTTATTACTTACACATGTAGTATTTTTAATATTCAAATAAAACAAAAATAGCAGCTTTCTTGATACCCATCACCCTGTCATTGTGCCGCCAGTTCTATTAATTATTCTTCGTTAGTAGTCAACCTTATTGGTCACCATTAATGCTTCGTTTGGGACTGCTTTCTAATGACTTACTAAAATATTTTTTTAGCATCAAAATTTTAATTTTGTACTAAAAAGTTACTTTTAGCAACATACATAGCTCAACTTGGCCTGTAGGTTGAGAGCTTATGCTTCCAACTAAGAGGTCTTGGGTTCGAGTCTTTATGTATGCATTATGTGTGTGAGTTTGCCTTAAATGACTTAAATGTCCCAAAAAAACTTTTAGCAACATTAAGAAAGCCATTCCAAACGGAGCCGAAGCCTTATCCCTCATGAGCCCAATCACTACCATATTTGATGGAGCTCGCAAGCAAGAATACGTATAGGCCCAAATAGTAAGAGAAGGCATCAAAGGTCCTAATAGCAACAAGAGTCAATAGAATTCACATAACGGGTTCAAGTCATATGACCAATGAGCTTGTACGTAGCGAGTTCTATTAAGGTGAGTGGTAACTTATGGACAGGCTAGTGCCAAAAAATATCTAGCAATACTTCATTTCGGATGACTGCGTAGTCTCTTTAACTTAGTCCCATAAATATGAACAAGTTTAAATGCCTATAAGTTATCTACATGGGCGTATATAAGTATATGGTATACATAACTTTTCAATATAATGATAGAGCCAATATTCTGCATCATGATGGTTTGATTGTAAATTTAGAATTTCAACAAACATACTAAGATGATCTGTATAATTTAATCAGAAGTTAACAACATAAGAATTGATACATCATCAAAACCTGCTTTCATCGAGCACGAATCACGAGACATTCAAATTGGAAACTTCTGAAATTAATTTCGGAACAATCTAAACTCCAATTTCAGCAAACTTAATTTCTCCTTTCAAGAATTTTTACGTAAAAATCTTGATATCTCTTATGACTCTCGCACTCCTCTCTCTATAGCTGTATGTGTGTTGGATCTTCATGCAAAACTAAGACATTAAACTTTTTATCTCTCCACCGATCCGCAACAAGAATCAATTAATTAATATTAGGGATAGAGTTATAAATGAATCAAATTATGCTCAGCAATTTGAATAATAAAATTATTTATAACAAGATATAATAAAATATATATTTTTTCTTATTATGTGATGTCATTGATGATCAAAGGCCAAGCTATGCATGGATTCAAGCGGTGAAGTATTTCTCAATCAAAATGTTGTTCCGTGTTCTGACTTTATTCTATGATAACTTTTGTCCTAATTTAATCCGTTTCTAACTTCTCAAAATTATAACCCTGCCTTTTTTTTTGTCATATTTAGACATTTTGATCTGTCCTAAAAATTTGCAAATTACAAATCAATCACGCCTCTTAATGTAGTACGAATCAAGGACTACTCAGACTACAAACTCAACTTGTGCGCTACCAGCATGCAAGGTTTTTTTTTTTTTTTTTTTTTTTTTTTTTTTTTTTTTTTATTTTTTAAGATCATAAATTCAAAGACTTATACTTAAAAAAATTTATCATTCTTTATTTAAGAAAATAAAATTAAATTGATTTATTTGTGAGTTTATATTGACATGAAAAGTGTTGATATTTGTTACAAATAATTTGTAAGTTATTATTTTAATTTTAAAATTATCAACACAATGTATGAAATGATTTATGTCATGATTATTCGACAAATTTTACGCTGGTTGCCAACTACCTAACGCAACCCTCCATTTGTCTCATTCAGGAGTTTGGATCTAACAACATAAATGTTAAGTTAAATACTGAATTAATAAGAGTGCATATTTTAAATATCTTGGGTCTATTGTTCAAAGTGATGGTAAAATAGATGGAGATATTCTTAGTAGAATTCAAGTTGGATGGTTAAAGTGGAGGAATGCACCGGGCTTATTGTGTGATAGACAAGGCCCGCTCAAACTTAAGGAAAAATTCTAGAATATTGTTGTTAAACCTGCAATAATTTATGATGCAGAATATTGGCCATTAAAAGAGAAGCACAATATTAAGTTGTATTGCAGAGATGAGGATGGTCAAGTGGATGAGTGGATTCACTCTTAGGGGCTGTTTGGTATCATTCTGGATTTGATTTAAGTAGGATTTCGTAAATCCTCTAAATCTGAATTTCGGAAATCCGAGAGGCTTAAATCCTAAAAACTGTTTGGTAACATTCATGATAAATCCTCTTAAATCTTATATGACTGTTTTGCTACAGAGCAGGATTTACTGAGTGGATTCTTCCTCTAGCATCATGGATTTCGTAAATCCTGCAAAATACAGGATTTCGAAAATCCCGGATTTAGAGCGAATCGGCGAATTTTTCCGTCTATAGAGGATTTTGTTTGCCGTGAGATTTGGTTTTGCATATTAGGCCGTTTGGCTGGATTTCGCTCAAATCCAGCCTAAATCCCACTACCAAACAGCCCCTTAGAGACATGATATGAAATTAACATATATATACATGAAAATGTTGGATTAGCTCCGTTGGAAGATAAGATTAGAGAGAATCACCTTAGATAGTTTGGGCATATAAAACAACAGCCTTCTGATGATTGGCTAGAAAAATAGATGTATTAGATTTAACTTACGTTAAGAAAAGTAGAGGTAGACCAAAAAAGTCTTGATTTGAAAATATTAGAAATGTAGAAAGAAATGGAAATTGATAAAACATTCCTGGGAAAAATTATGACATCTCTTTATTAGATTTAAATAAGAATTTAACTTTTAATAGTACACAATGGAGAAAAATGATTCATATAGTCGATCCCACATAGTCAGATAAAAATTTGATGCTGTTATAATTTTGAAATTATTAAGATTTATTTTTTTAATTTAGCATTTTTTATCAATATGAAAAAAAATCATGGGCATAATTTGTTTTTAATTAATATTTTATAACAAAAGCATCACCCTCATAGAATATATATATATATATATATATCTTTATATATTTTTGGTCCAAAAAATATATTATTTTAGAATACCTAATACTCTAATAGAATATCTTACGCACTTCTATAAGTATGGGACATGTCTGCTTTTTATTGGTTGATATCAGAACCTTCTTCATGGCGAGCACATTATAATTTTTGAATTCCCCCATAAATAGTAGCCTGCTAGACATCTCAATTTGTAATTTCTATCTCCGCATCGGCGACGAAGATGAGTTGGTGGTGGGCCGGAGCGATTGGTGCCTCCAAGAAGAAGTTCGACGATGACTTCACCTCCACCGCCGGAAAATATCCTAGCGTCGGCCTCGTGATAGGCGCCACCGGCATCGTCGGCATGAGCCTCGTCGATATCCTCCCCCTTCCCGACACCCCCGGTGGCCCCTGGAAGGTCTACGCCGTATCTCGCCGCCCTCGCGTCCCCTGGTTTCCTTCCCCCTCCGACGGCCCTGCTGTCGAGACCATCCTGTGCGACCTCTCCGACCCCGCCGACGCCCTCGCCAAACTCTCCCCCCTCACCGACGTCACCCACATCTTCTACGCCGCGTGGGCCAATCGCAAATCCGAGATCGAGAACATAGCCGCAAACACCTCCATGCTCCGCAACGTCCTCAATGCTGTTCTCCCCTCCGCCCCTGATCTCCAACACGTTTGCCTCCAAACCGGTCGCAAGCACTACCTCGGCAGCTTCGATTCCTTCGGCAAGGTAAAGCCTCACGATCCTCCATTTCACGAGGATCTTCCTCGTCTTCCTGTCCCCAATTTCTACTACGCACAAGAGGACACCCTATTCGACTCCCTTCGCAGCCGCGATGGCGCAGTCACCTGGTCTGTTCATCGACCCACAACCATCTTCGGTTTTGCACCAACCAGTATGATGAACATCATCGGCACGCTCTGCGTCTACGCAGCCATCTGCAAGCACGAGGGCCAGCCGCTGCGGTGGCCCGGGAATCGCATCACTTGGGAAGGCTTCAGCGATGCTTCCGATGCCGATCTGATTGCGGAGCAGCAGATCTGGGCGGCGGTTGATCCATATGCGAAGAATGAAGCTTTTAACTGCAGCAACGGGGACGTATTCAAGTGGAAGCATTTGTGGACGACGCTGGCGGAGCAGTTTGAATTAGAGGCATTTGGGTATAGCGCTGAACAGGAGAGTTTTAAATTGGAGGTGACGATGAAGGGGAAGGAAGAGCTATGGGAGAAGATTGTTCAAGAGAATCAACTTGCTCCGACGAGGCTGGGTGAGGTGGCTAACTGGTGGTTCGTTGACGCTGTGCTGAATTTCGACGAACACCTGGATACCATGAACAAGAGCAAGGAACATGGTTTTTTGGGGTTTCGCAATACCCGCAGGTCCTTCGTTTCGTGGATCGATAAGATGAAGAGTTACAAAATTGTTCCGTGAGGCCTATTAAATCACTTAAATGTTGGATAAATGATTTATGATAAATAAGATTATGTTGAATTATTTGATGGAGTATTTTTAAATTTTGGCAAAATTTATTAAAATGCCATTTTAAAAAATCTACAAATGTATCTCATTTTCTATCTGAATGAGGTTAGAGAGTTAAGAGAGCTAAGAAACTCTATGTCGATTTTCAACAATTATAACTGGCGACTAATATAACTAGTCACTATATCGTTATTTATCTTTCATCATCCGACTATTATCACTTGAATTAAAGTATCCAACTTCATTATTGGACAGCAACTGTCCACATGTGGATGGATGGAACCAACTTATTCATTGTCACAACTTTCAAGAGTGCTTGCCTTTTATTGATATATTTCTTGAGCAATCTATTTCTTAAGAGTCTTTATGTCATTTTTGTGAATCTTAAAAAGATGGATAGAGTCCTTGATGAATCTTTAATAGATAATGATTTTTTTTTATTAAATCAATCCAGACTACCTCTCACGAAACACCTGCACACAAGCAATAACCAAGTAAACCTCCAAGCTTGCCACCTTTCGCATACAAGCAGAACGCATGAGCAGCTGTCTTTGATTCTTTCTTTCTCTTTCTCTCTCTCTCTCTCTCTGGTGCGACTCTCTCTCTCTCTCTCTCCAATCATGCTAATTGCACAATTTCCTACCTCGTATCATGATTTTCTTGTTCCCGACCTTCCCTCTCGCCGTTTAAGGTAAAAGGGAGGCTAGAGCATCGATTATTCTCCATCCCTTGCCTCTCTATAGTCACCAAACCTCCCTCTCTTCTCCCTTACTATGTTTGATTTCTCAAACTCACTCGTTATTGTCTCTTTATAGTAGGTCCTACCAGTGCGATTAGTGGACCGTCACCTCCAGAGTAGCTTTATCCGCAGTAGACTAAATTTTGTATTTTATATTTGTAGTAAATTATTATGCATTTTGATTTTGAGTGTTGAGTAGTTTTATTCATGTTGTTATTTCTTTCAAACTTATATTACTTGTAGTAATCATATTGTTTTTTTGTGTAATGTTAATTGAATTCTTATTGTTGAAATAAATATTTAATTTTATTTCTATTGCTTTTATATATATATATGCACTTTTCCTTGTTGTGAGTACAAAACAAAATATTTTATCTCTTCATCACATCCTATGTTGTGAGAATGTATCATCTTCCGAACATGAGGTGTGACAACTACAAAGTTTTTTCCTTCTCCTTAGACCTTTCTACTCATTCATCCAAGAGATAGCTCACTCTTATGTTGGTCTTATACATTAACTAGAAGCACAAATATCTACTGAGAATTTCAACAATACTCATTGAAATCAATTTGAATAAACTTTAAACAAATATAAGAATTTACAATATCAAACTACCCTTCAAATAAAAAGGAGCAATTAAGAGATTAAAGATACCATTCACAACAAATTCATCCCGACCCACTTATCCCATCATACACATTCTAAATCCTAACATTATAATTTTTGCGGGCTAGAATATACGCGGCGATAGAGTTATAATTCTACGTCTTAGCATTGCACGGATATTCTGCTCACATACAGAGAACACAATTTTTTTTACGTGGAAAACCGGGGAAAGGGGAAAAACCACGGGGCCTAGGCGCCTAGCCCAGTTGAAAATGATTCCACTAGAATTTGAGAAAAGTACAATGGTCTGACTCGCCATTGAAGACGACCAGATTACAAATATCAACTAAGAGTTTTGCAAGATTCCAACATCACTCCAATGTTAGGTGGCAATCCGGCAGCACTACGGTGTTAGGTAGAAGACCGGTAGTGGCACTTCAGCGTTAGGGGGTATTTTAGCTTTGGGTGGCACTTCGACGTCCTTTGATGGTCTGGCGGGTATTTGATAGATCTTCGGCGTCCTTTGGTGGTGAGGCGGTGGTGCGGTAGAACTTCGGTGTTCCTTGGCGGTCCGGCGGTGGTGCAGCAAAACTCCTATGTCCCTTGGTGGTCCGGCGATGGTGCGGCAGAACTCCGGTGTCCCTTGGTGGACCGGCAGAACTCCGGCGTCCCTTGGTGGTCCGGCGGTGGTGCGGCAAAACTCCCGTGGTGGTCGAGGAGTAGCTAGGCGGCTGGAGCTTTCTTTCTTCTCTCCCTTCTTCTCTCTTGGCTTCTTTCCCCCTTTTCAAGAGGAAATGGGGTTCTATTTATAGAATTCTTGAGTGGCATGGCTTGTAAATAAGTTGAAGATCAAGGGTAAATTGGGAAGGGTTCAGATGGATGGCCGATCTTGATTCTTACAATCATGCACCGTTCAATGGACATTTGACTGTCTTAATGATATCAAAATTTGATGATCTTGGGCTTGTTGGATTTGTCTCGTCGAGTCGCTTGATTTGAATATAAGCATGTCATAATTGAAGATCGTTTGATAACCCAAATTGTGGTTTGATCCTTCCAAAAGTGCTTCAAGTATTTGATTTTGACCCATCTGGGCTCGGATTGAGTCGATTTTTGTGTCGTTGGATTTGTAATTCCGAGACGATCAAATCGACTATAAGTTTGCTGAAATCGGAGTCCGGATGACCTCAATATTAATTTTGGAAGTTTCCAACTTGATTTTGCTTCGAGATTCGTGCTCGATCAAGGTAATTTTTTGATGATGTATCAATAATATAATTTAAAAAATCGCAAATCATTTAGGTTTATTTATTTATTTATATAAATTTTGATTTATAGATGAATTAATTAAAATATAATTGTTAAGGCTTGTATCATGATTGTAAAAATATATGCCATTAGTAATTAAATATGTCATATACTTAAAAAATAATAATCCAAACGAATTTTCCAAACATTATTATTATTATTTTTTTTTCAGGAGAAGGGGCTAACACAACGAATGCAACCGCGCACGACATCAGCCATCAGAAATAATAAATTCTCATCTCCGATCTAGATCTCTGCATCGGCGACGACAATGAGCTGGTGGTGGTCCGGTGCGATTGGCGCCGTCAAGAAGAAGCTCGACGACGACTTTAACGCTGCGACCGGTAAATATCCTAGCGTCGGCCTCGTGATCGGTGCCACTGGCATCGTCGGCATGAGCCTCGTCGAGATTCTACCCCTTCCCGACACCCCGGGTGGCCCCTGGAAGGTCTACGCCGTCTCCCGCCGCCCCCGCTCCTCCTTGCTTCCTCCCCCCTCCGATGGCTTTGCTGTGGAGACCGTCCTATGCGACATCTCCGACCCCGCCGATGCCCTAACTAAACTCTCTCCCCTCACGGACGTCACCCACCTCTTCTACGTCGCCTGGGCCAATCGTGAATCCGAGACCGAGAACATCGCCGCAAACACTGCCATGCTCCGCAACGTCCTGGATGTCGTTGTTCCCTCTGCCCCCAATCTCCAACATGTTTGCCTTCAAACTGGTCGCAAGCACTACCTCGGCAGCTTCGATTCTTTGGGCAAGGTCAAACCGCACGATCCCCCATTTCACGAGGATCTCCCTCGTCTCCCTGCTCCCAACTTCTACTACGCGCAAGAGGACATCCTATTTGATTCCCTTCGCAGCCGCGATGGCGCTGTCACTTGGTCTGTTCATCGTCCCACCGCTATCTTTGGATTTGCACCCACCAGTCTCATGAACATCGTTGGCACGCTTTGCGTCTACGCTACCATATGCAAGCGCGAGGGCGAGCCGCTGCGGTGGCCCGGGAGTCGTATCGCTTGGGAAGGTTTCAGCGATGCTTCCGACGCCGATCTGATCGCTGAGCAGCATATCTGGGCGGCTGTGGATCCGTATGCAAGAAATGAAGCGTTTAACTGCAGCAACGGGGACGTGTTCAAGTGGAAGCATTTGTGGACGACTTTGGCAGAGCAGTTTGAGTTGGAGGCTGTGGGGTATATTGGAGAGGTGGAAAGGTTTAAATTGGAGGTGGCGATGAAGGGGAAGGAAGAGCTCTGGGAAAAGATTGTTGAAGAGAATCATCTTGTTCCGACAAAGCTGGAGGAAGTGGGTAACTGGTGGTTCGTTGACATAATGCTGAATAACGAGGAACACTTGGATACCATGAACAAGAGTAAGGAGCATGGGTTTTTGGGGTTTCGCAATACACGCAATTCCTTTATTTCGTGGATCGATAAGATGAAGGGTTACAAGATTGTTCCGTGAGATATATTACCTTCTTTGTGTTTGTATTTCAGTACATTCCCTGTGTGAGGTGTGACAGTCCACTATTTAAGTGATGGAGTTTTTGAAAGCAGTAATATTGAAGTCTCTCCACTATGATGTTATTGTTACGGTATGTTAAGCTTCGAGTAGGGGACTTTGCTGCTTATTGTTATCGTTTCATTATCCCATCAAACTTCATTATATTTTTCTGAACTATTATGGGCTGATAGATGTGTAAAGTTTTGAAGTCCTTCCTTTTTTTTTTTGCCAAACATATTGTAATGTATGCTAAGAGGCATGTATTCAATCTCGATTAACTTGATCTTTTCTATGCATAGGTACATTTTTCTAGTATGCCCAAAATCACTCGGGCCAAGTTTAAGTCAACTCAGTTGGTTAGGAGTCAACACAATTAATCCATTAGACTGAACTTGTGGTGTGAAAACTTGTATCAACAATCCCCAAATTCCTGCAAGCAAAAACTATGAGCAGGACAGAGGAAAATGGGAACAAGAACAAAGCTAAAAGCTAAAAGCTGGATATGTTTCTTCTATCTTCTCTAAACTTGCATCTGTTTATATGTAAAGGTCTCTATTCCTTTGTATCTATATTTGTCTAATGCACTATCTAAGTAATAATGGGTGGTTTAGCTAAAAGAAGAAAAAGGTAGCTAAAGTAGTGGAGATTAAAACATAAATGGGATGGTGGAAAGCTAGACTAGGTAAGGTGGGTTTGGTACGTGTGATGCACTGCATCAGGTCTCCTCCGCCACGAAAGAATTCACAGTTCCACTGTGGATGTTGTCCATTTCATCAGGTGGGTGGCATGCATGAATGTCGGCGACATTGAAGGTCGGCGGAGTGTGGATGTGAGATGGCAGCTCCACGATGTAGGCGTTGTCATTTATGCGTTTTACAATCGGAATTGGCCCAATTTTATGTGGGCTGAGCTTGGAGTATTGCCCCGCAGGGAATCGCTCCTTTCGGAGCCGTACCGTAACGAGATCGCCGGGTTCAAACACTTTCGATTGTTTGTTATGGAGATTAATAACGACACCTGCAATTTCAGAAGTGGAGCAGCAACCTTCTAAGAAATTAAATCAACACTACTAGTTCAAAATAGAGTAGTCTATCTCCACCTTACACGTGTAAAGCACAACCATCTTCTCTGTTATCACATATATTTAGGCAGCTTTTTCACTTATATATATTGGTCGCAGTAAGTGTAATAGAAGTAGAACATGCCATGAAAAGTAGAACATGCAATGAAATATCCTTCAGGCAAAGCAAAGAATTGGCTCAGCTTTATCTTCTTTCCATAAATTTTACTCTCAACTTTTACTCTTACTTATCCTGTCATCCTTCTAGCCTAACGACAAGCCTCTACCAATGGATCGGTCTGCAACCTCCCAAACATGCAATCCAGCCACCGAATTCCCAAAAACTGAACCTCAAATGCTCTCACTCAAATTTGTATTCTCTAATCTCAAGAAAATTGTCTCAACTCAACTCTCCAATGACAACTACCCTACATGGCGTTCCCAAATCCTCAAACTCTTTAGTGAAAATAGGTTCGTTCAATACTTGGATGGAACTCTCAAACCTCCCACTCGCTTGCATATCGGCACCTTCGGTCTTTCCGAAAACAACCCAACATACAACCATTGGCTACTAATTGACCAAAATCTCGCCGCCCCCTCTGCTCCACCATTACAACAACCATCCTCCCATACGTTCTTCATCTTGAGTCAAGTCGTGAAATTTGGCTCACCTTGGCATGTCTGCTACAAGCATCCAACAAATCCTGAGTAATACAACTCAAGATTCAACTTCATAACATCTCTATGACAACTCTGTCATTGTCTCAATATCTCACGGACATCAAAACACTGGTAGACAACATTACGGCCGTCGGCTCCTACATTACTCCAGAAGATATTATGCTCTACACCTTGAATGGTTTTCCACCTCAATATCAAGCTTTCAAAGCATCCATCCAAACTAAGCACACTCCCATAAGCCTAGAAGACCTCTACTCTCTACTAATTAGCGAAGAAATCAACATCTTAGCAGAATCCGCCAAATATCATCCACCACCAAGCTCCCAATCCGTTTTCTACGCTTTAGTGGAAGAGGATACTGAGTCAAAGGTTGCAATCAACCTCCCATATAGTGCTCTGTAACCTCCCAGCCACCAAAGTGTCCAAACTCCTATCCGATCACTTGCCAAATACGTGTCAAACGGGGTCACTCAACTTCTACTTGTTGGCACCGAATGAATCCAAACTACATACCTCAAAATCCAACTATGCTAGTAGAATCTCCCATGCCTTACACAAACTGGTATCTTCACTCCGGAGCATCGTTGCATCTCACTTCTTAGTTTAACATCCTACTTGATCCCAAACCATACAATGGTATAGATCGCATTATAGTCGAAAACGACGACTCTCTTTCGATTTCTCAGTCCGCTCGAGGCATCCTACCAACTCCAACACATAAGCTTACCCTACCTTCTTTTCTACATGTTCCATCTCTCTTTCATAACTACTCTCAATATCTAATCTCACTAATGATAACAATTTTTCTATTTCTTTCACTCCTTCCTTATTCGAACTAAAGGATTTGACAACAAATTGCCTTCTCCTACAAGGACTGTGCCGTAACAAACTCTATCTAGTTTGCAAGTTTCTCAATGCTACGACCATGTTAGCTTCCACCTCATCCAACTTGTGTTGGCATCATCAACTTGGTCACCCACATCCGCAAACAACTACTACAATCTCCAAGAATAACAAGTTTTTAAATATTTCCGCATTTGCATCTTTATTTTCTTCTTGTATGGTCTCCAAAGGCCCACAAACTACTTTTTTGCTAAATCTACAAATCATATGTATCAACCATTATAACTAATACATACAGACGTTTGAGATCCCTCTCTTGTAGCTTTTGTGCAAGGTTATCATTACTACACAATTTTTGTGGATGATCACTCTCACTTTATATGGGTTGCCAATGCACTCCAAAACAAAACTCTTATATCACTTCACCAACTTCAAAACCCTAATTTTAAATCAACTTCCATTCAAAATAAAAATATTTTAAAAAGACTGAGGTACCGAATTCAAAATAAAAAGTCAAGTCATCCCAAGACTAAAGCATTATAAACTCATAAAAGCAATTCGCATATCTACTTGGCCCCAAAGTCCAACTAGGCAAATTCATCTCGAGCTTTAACATAACAGCCCGCTAGGATTTTCCCAATTAAAGTGAAGTCGGCTAGTACTTTACATAGGTCCATATCATGGTTCGAAAAATTTAAAATTTTATTTATTATAGTTAAGGGTTGCAACTGGCATATCTTTATATTATAACAAGTCATCATTAGATTTATTGCGTGCTAGAATATTTACGGCAATTGAATGAGAGTATTAGATTTATAAGAAGATTCAACACACATAGATAAAATAATACTACAAAAGACAACAAAGTATATTTGTGAAAAGTCTGTAAAGAGAAAAAATTATAGGGCTTAGCCTAGTTGAGTCATGTCTTGTCGTGTGCTGTCCGCTCGTCCCACACCTACTCGGACGATTCTTCCTTTATAAAAAAATTGGCTCTGTTGAACCGATGCAGCCTTCAATTACAACATGTCTTCTCACAAGATAGTGAATGGCTTTTGGTGTTGGACTATTGAGGGCTATCTCAAAAGATGCTACAATATCCAAATTTTGTATCCTACTTTTGTTAATTCAACCTACATATTTCACATGTAAAATTTTCTTTTGAAATCATGAATGTTTTTACTTGTTATTAGATTCATAAGATTATAATAGATGATATATTACAAAGCAATATGTATATCTATTTCCTTGAACTTGTCACTATACATAGACTTCGATGAAAGAAATACATATGGATACATATCCAGTTATGTGGCTAATTTTTTATCTTCCTACCCTAAGTTGCTGATGGGGACATCAGCTCGTGAAAAGTTTATCAGAGGCGTGGCCGCCGATCTATAACCACGATCGAGTCTTTATATTTTTGAGTTATTTATGTTATTTTATTATTCATGTATTTTCTATTTTTTAGTGTCGTGTATTTGCTTTTATTATTTTTTCAGTTGTACCCTTTTAGTGGGAATTGTCGTATGTAAGCCCGGAGGGCAAGTTTGTTGTTTATTTTCTTGAGTCCCTTGTAATTGGCTATTTATAGCCTCATGTCTTATGTTTGAAGGTAATGAATGATTGATTACAAATTTTTTTCTTGCATGAGTTCTTGTGAGAAAAGGTTGCGGTGTGATACTAATGTTTCTCAAAATCAATTTGGATTCATGCCGGGTAGGTCGACTATGGAAGCCATACATTTATTAAGAGGTTTGATGGAGAAATATAAAAAAAATAAGGAGGATCTACATATGATATTTATTGATTTAGAAAAAGCATATGATAAAGTTCCAAGAGAAGTGCTATGGAGAGTTCTTGAAAAGAAAGGAGTCAATAATGCTTATCTTCAAATCATTAAAGATATGTATGCATGAGCTATTACTTGTGTTCAAACACAAGGTGGATGGACCAAGTATTTCCCTATTTCGGTTGGGTTACATCAAGGATCAGTCTTAAGCCCTTATCTTTTTTGCTTTAGTCATGGATGTTCTCACTAGACATTTGCAAGAGGATGTACCTTGGTGTATGCTTTTTGCTGATGATATTCTTCTTGTTGATAAGACTAGAGAGGGAGTTGAAGGTAAACTTGAATTATGGAGGTCAATCTTAGAGTCTAAAAGTTTTCGTTTGAGTAGATCTAAAACGGAATATATGGAGTGTAATTTTAGTAGTAATAGACCTAGTAAGGGGATTGTGACTTTGGGCAATCAAGTCATTAATATGAGTACACGTTTTAGATATCTTGGATCTATTGTTCAGAGTGATGGTGAAATAGATGGGGATATTATCAGCAGAATTCAAGTTGGATGGTTGAAGTGGAGGAATGCATCGGGTTTGTTATGTGATAGAAATGTACCACTCAAACTTAAGGGAAAATTCTATAAGATGGTAGTGAGGCCTGCAATGCTTTATGGTGCTGAATGTTGGCCATTAAAAGAGAAGCATAATACTAAGTTAACTGTGGCAGAGATGAGGATGCTCAGGTGGATGAGTGGCTTTACCCTTTAGAGATAAGATACGAAATGAGCATATACGTGAAAATTTTGGAGTAGCTCCAATAGAAGATAAGATTAGAGAGAGTCGCCTTAGATGGTTTGGTCACATAAAACGGCGGCCTTCCGGTGACCCGGTTAGGAGAGTAGAGGTATTAGATTTGACTTATGTTAAGATATGTAGGGGTAGACCTAAAAAGACTTGGTTAGAAAATATTAGGAATGACATTTCTTTATTAGATTTAAACGAGAATTTGACTTTTAATAGGACACAATGGAGAAAAAGGATTCATGTAGCCGACCCCACGTAGTGGGATAAAGGCTTGATGTTGTTGTTGTTGTTGATGATGAGTTATTGTGAGAGCTTGAGAGTTCTAATGGAGAGAGATCCCTAAGAGAGGGAGATTGGCGCAATACCCACCAACCTTGATAAGTCGGGTTCGTGGTTCTTTCCCCTACCTCTTTCTTCTTTCCGCTTCCCTAGCCGCCGGATTCCCCCACTCACCTGAGCCCACTTCTTCCCCTCTCAACCACACGCCCAAACCCCCCATACCCGAACCATCACTGTCGCCGGCCCCAACTCCCTAGCCGTCGGTCAAGCTCCTTCCCCACTCCTCTCTCCCCTTGTGTTTCCTAATTGGGTCATATATTAATAAGGTTAATTTTGAAATTCAAAAATCTGAATTTGATTTCAAAATCTTTTCTAAATTAGTTCTTCTATTTTAGGAAAGTATTTATTTAAGGTCTATTTTGAATTTTAAATTCAAGTGGATCTTAAAGAAATATTTCCTAATCTTAGAATCCAATTTTAGAAACCTTAATCCCCTCCATTAATTGCCTCCCTAGCCCATATTGCCCCCGGCCCCCTATTGGAGTCAATTAGGGTTTATTTCCTAATTCTCTAACCTCCGCTTGGAAACAATTCTATTTTCTCCCACCCTCCCCTTGGCCGAAATTTTCCAACTCCCAGAATTCCTCAAATTATTTCCTAAACTAAGTAATTGATTTAGGAAATCAATTCTCATCCCTTATCATCCTGCCGCTCCCCTTCTTCCCCTCTTCTCTCTAGCCGCCCCTCTCTATCAACTCCCTCTCTCTCCACTCAACTCTCTACGAGAATTAGGGATTGGATTCTCCCTCTTAAAGTCTCTTTCTTTGACTCTCAAAATTTGAAATTTAATTTCAGATTTTACAAGGGACACGTTTTTTGTTGCTCTTCTTTTTTTTTTTTTCTGTGGACGAGAAACTTCTTTCTCTCCATAATAGTGAAGAAGAAGCATCCTTGAAAGAATTGTCTCCTAGCACCTATGAATGGCGGATCCAGAAATTGAGTACGGCTTAACTTGGGACGAAGACGGCTTCACCGGTATTCTTCGATCGACGTTAATACAAGGATAGATCACACCGTAGAAGACTACCTGGAGTGTATTCTGGACATCCTAGTAGAAGCAATCGACGAGCATTCTGAAGGCATCGAGTGGAAGATCTCTACCGCTCCTTGACAAGAGGTTCTCTTTTCCCCTTTCAATACATTTCTTGAATCTAACTTTCTCTTGCATTTGTTTGTAGTCACGAATGACGACTCCTACTGCTCATGCTAAACTTAGTAAATGTAGGGTTTTGAGCGCACCTCTATGCTATTTAGTTTTCATTGTTAGATGAGGGATTGTATCTGAAACTACTATTACGGTGTCATGTTATTTTCTAACTTGTTTTGAAAGCTTTAAAGCTCTTGTTATGTGATTCAGCCTAAGCAAGAGTGATCCCTGATTCATTTTAATTTGTCGTTCAAACTGCTACCTAGTTATTCACTTTTATTCTAATCAAGGATTGTGCAACTTCCTAATCAACTGATTGCATTCATGCGTAGTCCTGCATCAGTTGCATTTATTTTGTTGTGAAGCCATATTACAGTGAAAGTATGATAAAATGGAGCTTTAAAGAAAATCCAGTTGCCTTTTTTGCTTTCCTATTATATTGATCCATGAATCGCCCTAATCTTTATTAATCTTTACATGACCTGATATTTGTCTCTGTCTGATGCCTTTTCCGTTTTTTCTTGCATTAATATCTCCATCAAATCTTTTAATTGGATACCCATTGTGGCTTCAACGTTGGGGAGCTTTTACAATGATCCAAAATTGAGTGTCGTTATTAGTGTGTTCATGTGCATTATGAATAAATTCATTCGAGTCTTAAAAATTTCTTTTTTCTCATTTTTGTGGTTCCATCTTTTAAGATGCTGCTTAAATGGATTTTTTTTACTTCATATAGAGAAGGGTGAACTGTTTTGTTCAGGAATCATGTAAAATTAGTTGCTCGAGCTGCAATTTGGATCATATCAGCTGGAGTAAGTTTCTCTTAATCTGCTATCCAGTATATTTTTTATTTTTTTATTTTTGCTACTTCCCGTTTAGTTCTTAGAGCTATTTATGAAAGTGATTTTTCTTTTACTTTTAATAAGTTTATTATGTTCTTTGTTTCAGAATTTGGCACTTCCATTGAAATGGAATCCTTATAATATTTTTGTGTCTTTTCTACAGAATTCAAATAATTAGAAAATTATGGTGTGTGGTGAGAAGCTAAATGCATTTTGGGGTGAGAGACGAAGTAGGATTCCATGAAATCTCAGCTAGTAAATCCCCACTATGTATATCAATTTTTGATTAAACAGAAACTATCTTTATTTTTAAAAAGCATGAACAAAGGATTTCCATGTTATAATTACTTGAAGAACATATCAGTTTGTTTTAAACTTGAACATGCATCAAAATTAACTTTTCAGAACTTATCATTTGGACTTGAACGTCATATGCATTGACATGTACTTTCATTTATGTTTTCACATGAGTGTGAAAGTGTATTTGTTAACAGAACTTCACATGTACTTTTACAAAAGTATCAGAGGGTACTTATGTAGAAATATCAGTGTATTTTTCAACAGAATATGCTTTGCATTTAAACTTATTCATTTAAAAAAAATGCAATATATGAATTATGATATGCTTGTCCTGATATTTGCTTATAACTCCACATCTATTTATGCCTTCCATGGTCAATCCTCACTAGTGAAGAAGACCAAACTGATTCCCTTTATAACTTCATTTCTACTCATAACTCCCTTCAACTTTCTACACTCAAATAAAACAGATGGGTTAGAAATAATCTCTCACATCCACATAAAAGTAGATGTGGTTAGAATAAGAAGTGAAACATAACAGAAATTTCGGCCCATATAGCAGAACTTATAGTGCACTTTAACTGTTTTCCACGTCATAACTTCCATCATATGAACATGAATGCACATATATAATAAGTATTTGATTTGTATGCCTCTATATATATGTGCTGTTGGGCCAAGCTATAAAGAGTAGGATAGAATGCCTAAAAGGTAAGAATTTAAACGCTTCTTGTCCTTTCTTTCTCTTTCTTGCCTGTTCAATGTTTATTGCTTATAATAGACACTGAACAGTTACTGTATTTCATATATCATCTACATGTGACAACGTTGTTCATTTTTTGCTAAAATTTCTATCTATTGTAACTTTGGAAGCAGAGCAGTATCATAAAATGTGACTGTCTCCCCAAATTAGAAAATTTTGAACTAGTTGACAGACGACAATTAACTCGCCCTTATATTGCAGAACTTTGGATCGTCTTAGCATGTAAATCTAAAATCACATTGCATCTTTGCATTTCATTCTCTCAAGTATAGGATGATATTGTAAGGCTGTATGCCTCATCGTGATATCTAAAATAACATTGCATCCTCATCATGAAGGTTGTCTCGAATATAGGATGATATTGTAAGACCAATTTCTCCTCCATATCCTCCATATCGGTCAACATATCTTGCATTTCATAGACTTGAGGCTTTAAATTCATTTAGGTGGGTTAGAAGGCATCCCATATTTAGAGGTACAAGTCTTGTCACCAATCTTCATGGTACCTATTCTTTGTGCTTTGAACATTTAGAAGAGTGTTCTCGTAGCCCTAATTCTGTTACTCATAATTTAGTCGGTTTTATTCTTATTACTCTACGATACAATCTCTATTCCTAAGTCAATTCCTTTTGTCTCCCCAATTATATTAACGCCGGGTAACCCCTCTTATTATTAGGTAATCATCCTTTCATGAATTATATGGCCCACATATTCATATTACTATTACTATGCTAACGTCATTTGGCCGTCTCACTACTTTATGTTATCATGGCATGCTATGTGCTTGACATCTACTCAAGCTTATCTTCTTTAGCTAGGTTTATTATTCGGATTCTCACCAATGATGAATATGGGACACGAGAGAGCATCTCTAATCGAGAGTGTTCTAAAGTATTATATCTAAGATGTAATTAATCATGAGAACTTATATGTTTAAGAAATTAGTTTGCCATAATATTGAATCTTGTTTTGAGATCTCATGTCACTATGAGAAAATTTTTAGGAGTTTTCTCTTAAACTTTTAACAACGATTCTTATATTGGAGAAGGTCTAGGATTATTTTTTATCCTCGAAGTGTTACGATCCAATATATTCTTTGCAAATGCATGAGGCAATTTTGAAGCCCTAGTAAGATTTAAGTTTTTGCTAAACTGAAAAAAATTGAACCAAATTTAGTACCAAATAACTAATAGTTATGAGAGAATATAAAATAATTGCCTCTCATTTATCATTAAGATATGACTTTGTCTACCATTGATGTTGTTAGGGAACGATGAACCAAACACAAAGAGAAATAACAAATTACGATATGCAAAATACAAAAGAGCACAAGAGATTTACATCGAAAACCCAAATTTGGGAAAAACCACAGGGGAGAAGGGAGAACAACTTCACTATATAGAAGAGGCGGAAGTATAAAACGGCTTACAAACTCTAAACCATTTACAACATATTTATAGGGCAAAACAGGGCACCGAAAAACAAGCAAGATCTCAAAAAATACCTTATAGCCAAAATCAAATCCTATTAGGGTGTGTTGCCTCTTTGGACCCCCGACATATTTGCGAAATGTATGACGGTAAAGGTTATAAACAAATAAGGGTTGAGCCAAATTCGAGGCAACTCCTATCAATGTTTTGTCTTTGGATTCTAGTATTCTTGATATAAGAATAGTTTGAAATGCCAATAGTAGACTTGTCTGGTGTGCTCCTGACATCCATGACTAACAGAAAGCATCCATTGTGGTCCTGTCGTTCCCCAAGTTAAATAAGGTAAATACTGCATGAACCTCACTCACAAAGGATCCTTACACCATCATGAGCAAGCAACCTAGTGTATTGTCTTTTTTTCTTTTGTCTGTTGAGTCGAACATATTAGATACATTAGAAGGCTTACAGGCGAGGATATAAGACTTGCCTGAGTTTTTTTGAGAACTGAAGGGAAATGAGTTCCTGTATGTATGCAAACATCATTTGCTAGCAGGCTCGCTCAATTAATTTATATAAACAATCTTGAACTTCTAAGCAACATTCAACTATTTGATGCAGGACTACTTAGATGAAATGCTTATGGATTCATTTAGGTATTGCACAACTCTTAGATTAGAATAATTTTGAAATAAAAATTACTAGCAATTCTCAAAGACGAGTAAAACAATTAAGGGGTTATTTTGCAAAGGCTAAACCACATGCTCCAAGCTTTGAACATTCAAGATAATTAAGAAAATAAAAACAATGCAGAATAGTAGTTTTCAAGTTAATCCCAAATATAACAGTGAGATTTATGATGCAAAGAAGGTACGCTCAATTCCTATGAATTACTAAGCTTAGCAAGAGCACTTGGAGGAGACTTTCACGATTACAATCAAACCAATGAGAATTTAGATTTAGAAGAAATAAAATGCAAGTGACAAGGAAAACCTTTGCTAAGGAGACGTGGAGATCCTCCACTCAATGCCTTCGAAGTGTTCGTCAATGGCTTCCGTCAAAGCAAACAAAATGCGATCCACGTAGTCTTCGGCGGTATGATCAATCTCCGGGTTCACGTCGAAGAAGGTGGATCCAACGATGTCGGTGAAACCGTCTTCATCCCAAGTGATGCCGTATTCAGTCTCCGGATCCGCCATTCATGGGTGTTTGCGTGTATGATCGTCTAGGTACTTGGAAAGCCACTTGAAAAGATCAAAGAGAAAGAAGTTTCTCTTGCGCTTTGAAGAGAGAGCAAACTCCAAACCCTAACCCCAAGAAATCTGAAATAATTTCAGATTTTAATCCCAAAATATGAGAGGAAATTTCAGGATTTAAGAAGGGGATTAAAGGATTGGAAGGAGTGGATCAAAGGCATCAAATCACTTGATCTAATAAAAAGGGAGAGAGGATTTGAGAGAGGAGGGGGGCACGGCTAGAGGGAGAGAGAGGGGCGGCGGGAGGAGGCTTGGAAGAGGATTTGAATTCCCTAATTAATCTCCTTAGATTGGGAATCAATTAGTTGGAAAAGGCAAGGGGAAATTTCGGTTATGAGGGATTGGGGGGATTTTGAATTATTTCCTAAAGCTAGATTTAGGGGTGTAAACGAGTCGAGTCGAGTTTTGGCTCTTATCGAGCTCAGCTCGTTAGATAGAAAGCGAGCTCGAACTCGAGCTCGTGTCACTGTTAACGAGCTCGAGCCGGCTCGCCAGCATGGGCGGGAATTTTTAAATTTAGGCGGGATTTTTAAACTTTAAACGGGATTTTTAAAACTTAAACAAAATTTTTATAAAAATATGAAATATTTCACTTTTAAATAAAATTTAGGTGATTATTATTATAATTTTTTAATATTTAAATTTAATAAATAAATAAAATTATTTTTAAAAATATTAATATTTAATCGAGCCGGCTCGCGAGCTCACGAGCCAAGCCGGCTCGAGCTCGAGCTCGAGCTCTTTTACTAAACGAGCTCGAACTCGAGCTCGAGCTCGACTCGCGAGCTCGATTAGCTCGGCTCGCGAGCCCATAAACGAGTCGAGCTCGAGCTGACTCGGCTCACTTACACCCCTAAGCTAGATTAGGTTTTAGGAAATAATTTGAAAAGAAATTTAATGAGGGGGTAAAGGGGGCCGGCGGCATGTAGGGGTGTAAACGAGTCGAGTCGAGTCGAGTTTTGGCCCTTATCGAGCTCGGCTCGTTAGATAGATAGCGAGCTCGAACTCGAGCTCGAGCTCGAGTCGAGCTCGACAGTCGAGCTCGAACTCGAGCTCGTGTCACTGTTAACGAGCTCGAGCCGGCTCGCGAGCCGGCTCGCCAACCATGGGCGGGAATTTTTAAATTTAGGCGGGATTTTTCAAAAATTTTAAAATTAGGCGGGATTTTTAAACTTTAAGCAGGATTTTTAAACTTTAAGCGGGATTTTTAAAACTTAAACAAAATTTTTATAAAAAAATGAAATATTTCACTTTTAAATAAAATTTAGGTGATTATTATTATAATTTTTTAATATTTAAATTTAATAAATAAAATAAAATTATTTTTAAAAATATTAATATTTAATCGAGCCGGCTCGCGAGCTCACGAGCCAAGCCGGCTCGAGCTCGAGCTCGAGCTCGTTTACTAAACGAGCTCGAACTCGAGCTCGAGCTCGACTCGTAAGCTCGATAAGCTCGGCTCGCGAGCTCGATAAGCTCGGCTCGCGAGCTCATAAACGAGTCGAGCTCGAGCCGGCTCGCGAGCCGGCTCGGCTCACTTACACCCCTAGCGGCATGCATGGATTAGGAGATTGATTTGAAAGAGTAAATATGGATTTCTAATTTAAGAATTAGATTTAGGAAAGAATTAATTTAAATCCTCATGAATTTAAATTTTGAAATTAGATTTAAATCAATCTCTTTCCTAAAATAGAATAACTAATTTAGGAAATATTTTGAATTCAAATTTGATTGAATTTGAATTTTAAATTTATTTCAATTAATTTGAAACCCAAATTAGGAAACCCAATAAACAAACCAAGTGGTGGAGGGCCGGCGGCAAGGGGCTCAGGCAAGCTTGGAATGTGGGGGTTGGAGGGGTGGAGGGGTCGGGTGAGGATGCTTTGGCCGTGAGGTGAAGGAGAATGGGTGGAAGGGTTTGGAAGCTCGACGAGGAGACGATGACAAAGATAAAGAAGAAAACCACGAACCCGGCCGTCTCCAAGGTTGGTGGGTGATGCGTCAATCTCCCTCTCCAAGGGTTCTCTCCAAAGTTCTCTCCAAGAACTCTCAAACGCTCTCAAGCACAAGTGTAGGCAAATTTCTTAATAATCATTCATTAATCATAAAAGAATAAGGTTGGGCTTTAAATAGCCTCATACAAATGACTCGAAACAAAAAGATACAAACGCCCTTTGGGCTTACATACGACAACTCCCATAAGAGGGGTACAACGAGAAATAAAATCACATAAGCAAATGAAAATAAAAATACATCAACACATAAGCAAATAACAAACTACATGAAAATAAAAATACATCAACAACTCAAAAATATAAAAACTCGATCGTGGTCGTAGATCGGCGGCCGCATCTCTGATAAACTCTCCATGATGATCTGATGTCCCCATCACTATTGCTTCGTAGGGACGGCTTTCTTGCTGCTTTTTAAATCGGCTTTTTAGTACAAAAACAATACTAAAAAGCTGCTTTAAAAAGCGTTAAGAAAGCCGTCTCAAACGAAGCCTAAGTGAAAAAATCACCATTGGGCAGGAGAGTCTCTCTCTCTCTCTCTTGCTATAAATGCCAAATCTCTCTCCTTAAAGCTCTATTTATAGCAGTGTTAAAATAGCCTATAATTAATTACAAGATATATCTAAAGACTATAAGATATTCATAGAGCCCAAAAAGGATCTCTTGATCTTCACATCTTAAAAAGGTTCATCAGAGCTTCCCAACAAAGTTAAAAATTTATCTTAAGAGATATCAACCTTTATGAAAATCTAATATGGAGAATATCATATCTACGCATCTTTAACACTTGCTATTACCATGCTCATATACTCATATATTGTCAAGAGACTTGCCCTACACTAATTTAATATGTTTGAATAATGCATTGCCTGCTGAGTCATGTAGATAACTTGACAAGTCCAACATAGAAACCGTTAATAGTCAAACTGAATGCAGTGGCAAGTCAAGTTCAATATTTGACACGATCCGAAAATTTGACTCGAAATTTTGGGTTAGGGTCAACTCGGACCAAAATGGGTCGGGTTTGGGTTCATCAAATCGACCGGTTTCAAAAATCGAGTGGGATTCGGTTTGACACAGTAACCTAAAATTGACCCATTTTGATCCAAAACCCGAGATTGACCCAATTTTGACCCGAAAATCGGAGATTGACCCTTTTTACACTCGAAAATCAACAATTTTTGGTCGGTCCCGGGTGATTCAGGTTGTGTCGGGTTGATCCGGACCCGAAGAGGGTCAGGTTGGGTTCAAAACATCGACCCGTTTACAAAAACGGGTTGGGTTCGGGTTGACCCGAATAGTGCCGGGTCAATTTCGGGCTTGATCCAAACCCGCCCCGTGATCCGAAATTGACACACCTCTAATGATTTTTCTTAGAGGAATGACAATGACAACTCCTAATTTAGTATAAAAGTAGCTGTAGGCATATAGAAAATATGATAACCACTTGGCATGTTGTTAGTATATGCTTGCAAAGCCAAATGGAGTTGCAGGCAAGGCTGTCTTATAATACATACAAAGGGATTCTAAAACCACAACCCTACTAAACCTCCTCAATGATTAAGGGAATCTCATTTTGTTTCTTATGAGTAAAACTACTTGCAAGCAATTGTCTTCGAGCTAGCAAAGGTAGGAATTAGCTCCATTTCCAAGCATATTTTTACATAAAGGAGCTTAGATGGAATATCAGTCATATCATCTTATGCTGTCACTGTATATTTGGGGCAAAATGACAAATAGTGCAACCCTGTATATTTCTCCAATAGTTTGTCTTATTCCACTATCACAAGTTCAAATTTCTACTTAAAATGAAGTTCTCTGCAAGTTTGGAAATAGATTATGTTTACAGTGCCTGTGCCAGGAACTTTTATTACGTCCGGTGTAAGGACGTAGAGGAACGTCCGGTTGGAGGCAAAATCCCGCCAAAAAACTCGGTATTTGCTTGGTACAACTAGGTATTATTTGATATTAATGAAAAATACCGCTCTTTGAAGACCAATACCGAGTTATACCGAGCTGTACCGAGAAATACCGAGTTGTAACGAGTTTTTCTAGGAAAAACTCGGTACAACTTTTGTATAACTCGGTATTTCTCGATTTAGCTCGGTATAACTCGGTATTGGGTCTTCAAATAATGGTATTCCTCGTTATTGTTTGGTATTGCTCGGTATTTGCTCAGTACAACTCATTTTTTGACGGGATTTGGCCTCCGACCGGACGTTCCTCTGCGTCCGGTCAGAGGACGTAATAATTGTTCCTGTGCCAGCATGTATTGAGTGTTAGCTGATGCTTATAGATGATAAAATCCCAATATAATAGCTGATATGATTTTGCATTTATAGCTATAAAATTCTATGATTTTATCATGTTCTTTTCTTTTTTATGTTTGAAGCTCTCAATGCTATGAATTTAACTTGAAAATTGGTGATCATATGAAAAGCAGATTAAGGCTTTGTTTGGGCTGGTTTTTTAAAGTAAATTTTTAGTACAAATTTTTCTAGTTTAAGAAATTTTTGTACGACAAAACTGCTTTAAATTTTGGCTCAAATAGTGCTTGGATCAAATTTAATGATTTGGCTAGTAAGTATGATGGCCATCATACTTGAATTGAGTTGAGTTTGGATTAGATTGAATGTTTTGCATGCATGCTTGTATATATATGCATATATATGTTTCATCAAAAGTGTTTAAGGGATTGAAAAATTAAATGAAATGAGATCAATTTTTGAATTGAATCTAGTTTACCAAAGCATGATTAACTCGATCAAGATAAGATCGGTTCAACCTATAAATAGATTTAACTTAGGCTCAAGATTTGATCAAATGACTTCGGACTAATATGGGGCTTGAGTCGAGATCAAATAATCAATCTCTAAGAGCCAATAACACTCAATTAAGAGTATAAATAAGATAATTCAGGCTCAAGTCATCCTTCGTTCGAACTTAAGCTTGATTAATTAATCGAGTTCAAATTTCTGATTGAGCTTAATTTTACGAGTTTGAATCGGCTGACGAGCCGATTCATTTACTATGAATAAGGGAAAATGATTATAATTTAATAATTTATTGTAATAGATAGACAAAAAGAGTGAAAAATAATTTATCATTTGATAAAAAAAGGCGAGATATAACTTTTCATAACTTCGCACTTAAATTTAATATAAATGAATTTTTAACATTTATTTTTTTAGTAATTTTTTTTTGAATTTTTTTACTATAAATCTGATTTAGAAACCATTAAAAAAGCTTATCCAAACAAAGCTTAAAAATTACAACACAATCACTATTCACTACAGAAAAAAAGAATATCTTCCAATGAATATTTATGAAAGTTCTAATAAAGGAAGAAAGAAGAACAGTCTGCATTCATACATCAGCTGAAAGCATTGAAAGAGATGTTAGGCCACATGGAAGCTTTAAGAGCTCATGCCCTTATGGCAATGATGCTCTTTACCTTTCAGTGCTTTAGGTATTTGGTCAGTAAAGCTTAAAAGCATATAGCAAATGAACAAACTCACAGTTAGTTGAGGGGTCAAATAATTATTATAGTTTTTTTTAGCTGTTTTTCATAAAATTATGAGGTGAGAAATAATTTTTCTAAATTAAATATACTGGAATGAGATAATCATAAAAAATAGTAATCAATTTTCTTTAAAATACAAATTTATATTACATACAACAACTTTAAAAAAAAAAAAAAAGTTTTGCTCCTATTTTTATAGATAGTTGAGAAGCCTCTAACAATCTCTACTTTGTTACAATAACTGAGTAATGTTAAGACACTCACCAAGGCTTAGGATCATTGGTGGGCGAGCATGATTGTGAACCCCTCATCCCAGGTTTGAATCCTCCTTACTACTGTTTTGTCTCTATAGTGAGGCAAAGTAAGGTGAGTCTATGCTGTTGTGTGATATCGTTAAGCTTAGCTGACCGCCAACCAAGCGCTTCTTTTGGAGTGTCAATGGATAGATACCTCTCGTTCCAAAAATTATCTAATTAAAGTTTCATTTAAGACATTTTTTTATTGCTTTGCATTTCAAATTGCAACCGTAATGTTTATTTAGACAATTTTTTTATTATTTTAAACAAAATTTAGTCCTAAGAAATTGCTTTCTATGACAGGTTTAAAAAGTTAATTTTTGTACAATAATTTTATAAAACATTAAAAAAGGTCATCCCAAATGAAACCTAAGTTTAACTTAAGCCAAAAACATATAAATAAATTTGATATTGGATTGAATGTCTATGAGTCAACTTTATGCTGTGTAGATAGGCTTGAGATTGAATCATTAATCCAAACTGTTTCAATTCAAATTTGACTAACTTGTCACTTTTGATCTAAACTCTTAGTCCTAATCAATAAAATTTTAAAAACTAAACACTTCATTGTTTTACAGAGATGAGAATGCAAGTTCCCAACCATAAATCTCCACCATCTTTACTTGAAACTTGTCAAAGCATCTTCTACTACGAAAACATTTTTGACATTCAGAAACAAAACACCTGCATTTTAGAAACTCTATTTAGGCCAGATTTGAGACGGATTTGATCAAATCTCACGATAACTGAAAGCCACGGTAGATGAAAAATTACCACTTTTCATGATAAATTCCGGATTTTCGAAGTCCTCTGATACGGCGGATTTAAGGCTCTATTGGCGCGACAGGGAAGAAAAGTTTGCTCATTTTAGAATATAACACTATAACCAAACAATCACACAGGATTTATCATGAATGTTACCAAACAACTTTTAGGATTTAACACCCCAAAATTTCGTAAATACTTTTAGAGGCCAAACAGCTACTTAGGATGATTATGCTCCTATTCAAACAGGCCATGAGTCCCCAAACTCACCTAAACTAAACTCTTCAGTTAGTGGATTCAAAATTACAATGAATAATATAGATTGTTAAGTATAATAAACATACAATTTCCCCTTAATTCTGCAAAATGATTTGCGTCAACGATTAGGTTCACTGGTAACAGATCCACGTAATCTTAGATCAGCAGGTGGAATGAAGCAATCCACTGAAAGCCCAGGCACATTGAAAGCCACTTCATCAATGGTCCATGCTTCCTCCATTCTCGTCTTGCTGTGGCTCATGGCTGCCTCGCCGAACCGGAAGAGGCTGACCACCGACCGGCCGGAGTGCGCAATCATCACTCCTTCGACCGGCCGGTAGTCGTTTATGAAGGAGTTGATGGTGGTTTCCCAGTAGACGGCGTCGGTTCCAGTGTTTGATTGGATTCGAGTTAGGTGGGAATCCTCCATGTAGATCAAAAGGCCAGTTTTTTGACTGAAATAACCGAAGAGAACATGGCGAATGATCTCCCCTGTGCCTTCGCTCCTCGCCTTCAGAGTTTGGGAGTCAGCGCTTAGTTTCAGAATGAAGCAATCCTCACCATTGACCTTCTTCTCTCCTGTGCAGTGCGCATTGGCGAACATGCTCGCGGTGGTCAGTGGATCAAGGCCCTGGAAAAAAGAGTGGTTCTTGGGTTGAAATTTATAGATTTCCGAAGCGATTTACTTGTAAAGAAGGTGGGATTTTTAGTTTTGGAATTTGAACCTGGAGAGCACGACGAAGGGGGCGAACAGGGCCTTTTGCGGCGTGGGCGCCAAGCCAGGGAGTGTGGCGCCAAACGATCTTGCCATTAGAGCCGGCGTGGACCTTGCTTCCTCCGACGGCGAGTTCAACGTACCACATATGTGGAGGCATTTGCCAGAGGACGAAGCCGCCGGTCTCGACCGGAGCGCTGCGGTTCTTAGTCAACTTCGTCGGAGTCTCGTAGTCCGACGCAGCCATCTTTAGCTTCCCCATCGCGTAGAAATTTCGTATAGAGTTCTGCAGCTTGATACCTCCGGTGGCCGCCGTGTATTGTTGGAGAATGTATTGCGCCGATGAGCTTTCCTGGCGGAGATAAAAAACAGAAGTCAATAATCCCATTATTAATTACATGTAATGGAGAAAGACGAGTGAGGAGCAGCTAATTGGTACTATTGGAGTGTCTTTGATGCTGAGATGCGGGAACGATCCGATGGAGCTAACGTAGGCGGGGGCGAGGGGAGCGCCCATGACGCCGAGGAGGAGACGGGTCACTGATCTGTTGGTATCGTCAGCCGCGGCGGTAACGGAGGAAATAGAAGGGACGCGGGAGAGTCGGCCGAGGACCCATTTGCCCCAACCTTCCTTCCGATAGTCGCAGGCGAAGTATCTGTCAGCGTGAGGATCCGGTCCCTCCATTAGCGGCGGGAGTGTCTCGCCGACTGGTCGAAGGCTGCAGGATCTCACCATAAAGGACTCTGGGAGGTTTGAAATGGATCGTTTGCCGAGCTGGGCCTTTCTCCGGCGATTACGAAGAAGCTCAACAGCCTCAGACAAGCTCCTCGCAGGGCTCTCAGACCGAGATCGCGATATTGGTCTTGACTTGACCGGAGATAAACCTCTCACCACTTCTTGCTTAAAAGCAGAGAAGAATCCCTGCTTCTTTTCCATCTCCCTTCAGAAGAACAAAGCAACAATCGCAAAAGTGTAGAGAGAGATAGAAGCGGAGTAGTAGAAACACTCACAGATTGCTAACTGAATCAAAGCTCATGAAAAGAGAAATTTTTCATGGGAAGATTTGATCACCCTTGTCACTTATTAGCTCCAAATGTTAACTGCCGGCAGGGTAAAGCAGCAGCAGCAGAGGAGATGATAAAGGGATAGGACTGGAAACGCGGGAGACGTTCTGAGAGAGAGAGAGAGCGCGGGCTGAGGTAGGAGACAAGAGTTCTGCTCTGCCATGGAAGAAGCAGAAGGTGGGGTGGGAAACCAAATAAAAAGGTTGGAAACATAACCGTTTGAGGTGAAACGTAATTAAAAAAAAAATAAATCATCCAATCCGATAAATAAAAAAAAATCTATTTTTTGTTTTAATTTATTCAATGAAATTATTTTTTTAGCGTAAATTAATATTATGATTATTAAAATAATAAATCTTTAATCTAAACATGATCATTAATGATTAATTTGTTAAAAAATTCACATAAATTAGAATTATTATTTTCTCAATTATATTTCAAAAGTTAAATTAATTATTAATTTGAATTTAAAAAAAAATAATTACTTAATCCAAAAATATTTTGTAATTAATCATAAAAGCTTAATTTAATTTTTACTTAAACAAATCGCTTATTGATTTGGTTGGTGGGAGCTCCAACTCCTATTGAAGGTGATGTCTGATTGAGCAGCCACATAAAATGTGACACATGATGCCTCTCTCTAAAAGGCAGGTAATATTAGACACAACGAAACTAAAATGTTTTAAATATTATTAATTAAAAGGTGTTGTGTAATGTATTAAATAATAAATCATTAATTTTACATAAAATAGTATGTATAATGTATATATCAAAATTATGAAAAAATATTATAATGTATACAATAATATATTTATAATGCATAAAATATTACTAAAAACATATCATATTAATATTAATTATTTATAATTTACAAGAAAAACAACTGGCTGCTTTTATCTCATGATGTGGGGTCGATTATATGAATCATTTTTTTTTGTGTGTTCTATTAAGAGTTAATTTTTTATTTAAATTTAATTAAAGAAAATCATCTCTAATATTTTCTAACAAAGTTTTTTTAGATAGTCCTTTATATTTCTTAACATATGTTGTATTCAAGATGGCAACAATTCTAACTGGGTCATCAAAAGGCCGATGTTTTATATGACCAAAACATCTTAGGCAACTCTTTCTAATTTTATCTACAATGGGAGTTACTCCAACTCTTTATATATATACTTGATATATCATCAAAAAATTATGTTAATCGGGCACGAATCTCAAGGTAAAAAACTATAAATAGATCCCTAATTTTCTATTGAGAGGAGGAGGCAAGAAGGAAGAAGAGGAGAAGAGAAGAAGAGGAGGGAAGAAACTCCTTCTTGGCCATCGCCGGAGTTCAACTCGACTTTCAAGTGATGTCGGAGTTCCGCCCAACTTTCAAGTGACGCCAGAGTTTCGCTCGACTTCCAAGTGACACCGAAACTCTGCCCGATTTCCAAGTGACGCAGAAACTCTGCCCGATTTCCAAGTGACGTCGAAACTCCCCCGATCTCCAAGTGACACCGGATTTCTGTCCGATCTCCAAGTGACTCTGGAGTTTTGCCCGAATACCATCTAACGCTAGATTTCTCCTCGGTCGTCGACTACTATCGGACTATTACCCTACGCCGGACCTCTGCTCACGCCAGATTTCTACCAGACGCCGGACTTCTGTCCATTGTCAGACTTTCGCCGGACATTTATCCGATGTTGAATTTCTGTCCATTGTTGGACTTCTACCTGTTGACGTTCTTCTGACATCCATCGTCAGATAACAACCCTTCTGACCTCTGTTGCCCGCCAACTACGGTCCCGACTTAAGTTGCCCACCGACAACAGTTCTTCAAACCTCCGTCGCTAGACAATGGTCTTTATAACCTTATTCGCCTATCGACTACGGTTCTTCCGACTTACGTAGCCTATCGACAACAGTCCTTCTGACCTCCGTCGTCAGACAACGGTCTTTATGACCTCCGTTACCCACCGACTTCGGTTCTTCCGACTTACATCGCCTACTGACTACGGTTCTTCTGACTTACGTCGCCCACAGACTACAGTCCTTCCGACCTCCGTCGCCAGACAATGATCTTTATGACCTCCGTCGCCCGCCGACTACGATTCTTCCAACTTACGTTGCCCACTGACTACAATCATTATGGCATCCATCATCAGATTATGATCCTTCTGACCAAACGAACATGTCAACAGTGATTCGTTGTATTCCCACAATGTAATGTACTCCATATCATGTACATCAAGCCAAGACCTTCCCCCAAGGAAGGGCCTCATTTGTAATCAACTGCAAATTCTAGTTGATTTAATCAAACTGGGCTAGGCCCCGTGGTTTTTCCCCCTTTTCAGGGATTTTTCACATAAAAATCTTAATGTCTCATAAATGTTACACCCTCTCTCTTATTTGAATGCATGCCAGATTTTCGTACAAAGTTAAGAGGTTAAATTTTATATTTCTCTACCGCCGCGAATATTCCAGGACACAACAATACTTATTTCACATTCTCTCTCTACGTGTAAAGTCACTCATCCACAATAGTATCCTCATCTCCACAACCCTTAATTTTACACTTCTCGTTTAATGGCCAACATTTTATGTCATAAATTTTTGTAGATCTCATCATCATCTTATAAAATTTCTCCTAAGTTTGAGAGGGACTTTTATATCACGTATGCACTCGTATATTTAGTTAATTATATACATTAGAATAAAAAAAATATCAGAAATTTCTACATTTTATATAATGAGTGAATAAAGAAAAAGATTTCATTTTTTTGGTTGAACAACCAAATAATATTCTTAGATGTAAGCTTCTCAACTTTCATTTTCGAAAATAGGAAGTATGGGCAACCTAATGGGCCTCATAGATATTTTAATTTGGCGTGAAGATCGAAGCTGCTAATTAATTAATTAATTAATTACATTGGCTTTTGTTTGTATATTAAATTTTCAGAGTGAGTCAATATACGTTAGAAGATTAATATATTATTAATTAAAAAAATTAAGCTAATGGTTATTGGTGAGTGTCTCTTTCACCACATTAAAAATTTAATTATTATTTTACATGAAATTATCATCAAGTATAATACATAAAAATTTAATAATATATTAAATTTTATATTAAGGCTCCATATAAAGAATATAACTAATGTTGTGATCGCTGTAACTGATTTGACTCTTCAAGATTGGGTCCGTAAATAATGGATTGGATGGCTCTGATTGTAGGGTCGAGGAGGACAACGATGAAAGAAAAGATCTTGGATTAGTATATTTCTTGATTGATCTGAGCCGTTTATTTAAGGCTTAACAGTTAGTTATCTTTAAATTAACGGTGATCTTTATCGGGGAAATGGACCATTTCTGCGCGAATGAATAACTAAAAAATGCGGTAATCTGCATTTATCCCTTTGAAGTTGGGAAATGTTTTTTTTTTTTTTTAATTTGATCATATAGATTTAGGATATGTTTAGGATAACTTTATCACTTATTTTCTTTTTAGATTATAATTAAAATATTATTTGACTAATATTCTTTTGTTACTATTAAAAATTTTGTACTAAGAAACTATTTTTATAGTAGACTTTAAAAAATTATTTTATCCGCAATAACTTTATAATAATCTCTTAAATAATTTACGTATAAGTGGTATATCATCAACAAATTATCTTGACCTCGAAGGAATCTCAAGGCAAAATCAAGTTATAAATTTCAAAAATTAAAATTGGGACCATTTGAACTCCAATTTCAGTAGAACTGAACGTTTCGGAAAGACGAACCCAACGACTCCAAATTTGACTCAATCCGAGCCCAAATAGGTCCAATTCGAAGAATCAAAGCATCTTTGGAAGGTTCAAACCGTAATTTGGATTATCAAACGGTTTCCAAACGTGACATGCTTATAGTCTAATCGAACGGACTCCTCCTTGACCACCGTTGGACTTCAACCTAACTACCGACGGACGTCAGATTTTTGTCCGGCCAACAACTGACGACGGATTTCTACCCGACCACCAATTGACACCAGATTTCTGTCCGGCCACCAACTGATGTCGGATTTCTGCCTGGCCACCAACTGACTCCGGATTTCTGCCCGACCATTAACTAACGCCGAATTTCTGTCTAGGTGTTAACTGAAGCATGATTTCTTCCTGCCCACAAACTAACATCGAATTTCTGCTCGACCATAAACTAACATTGGACACCTGCCCAATGCCAGACTTTCGCTTGCCGCCAGACTTCAACCAGGCCACCGATGGATGCCAAACTTCTGCTCGGGCACCGAATATCGTCAGATTTTCTCCCGACTACCGACTGTCGTAGGACTTTTGCCGGACCTCCCCCAGCTCACAACTGTCGCTGTAATTACACTCGGCCACCAACTTCTGCCCGACCACTAATGCTAGACTTGCACCCGACTTCCATTTATTGTTGGACTTTCACTCGACAATGGTCCTTCCAACCTCTGTCGCTAGACTACGGTCTTTCTTGTAACAACCTAAACTATTAACTATCGAGATATTGTCTGTTTGGCCTAAGAGTCTCACGATTTTATCTTGTTGGTGTAACTTCCCAGTAGCCCGCACCCATCCAAAAATTAGTTTGGGATGAACACGCTTAACTACAGAGTTTCTTAATGAAATTCCAACCAATACACCAAAATGTGTCTCGATATTTAAAAGTTTAACTTCTTTTACTTAAGGAGTTCCACAATCTCCCTCGCTTAAGTGACTAATGTCCTCGTCAGAATCCCTATCTCAGAATCATCCACTAGACATATAGGATGCTAGATGTGGCCCCCAAAAGTTATGAATGTTAAAACAATTAATTACAAATGATAATTAATTTAAACATTTTCAAATCAAGTCGTAAAACAACAATAAATATTTCCGTTATAAAATAATAATCCTCATTGATTAGACATGAGTAATAAATATTTCCTTAACTAAACATGAGCCATTGATTGTGGTAATCAATGTGGGGCTAAAATTTTCGTTGGAAAAAATATAAAATATAACACACATTAGATCTTTACCTGTAACCACATATAACATATTCCTAAGGTTTCACTATGTACAACTTTTCTTTAAAGCCAACATGAAAAAAATGACGTTTTTGCATCCATCTACTCTAGATGTAAATTCTCCATTGCTACTATGTTCAGTACAACTCTGATAATTGTCATCTTCAGTATTGGCCGAGAGAAAGTTTCAATGTAATACGCTCATTCCTTTTGTTGAATTTGACCATATAGCACTCGCTGCCATCAAATTCTTCTTTCAGCCTATAAAACCACTTATTTTATAGCAAGTAACAATCAACTTTTCTTTAAAAGTATTTTTTTTTTTTTTTGAGATTTACATTCATTCCACCTAATACTATTCTATTTACATATTTAACACCTAAAACTTTAATATTACATACATACCACCCATAGTTTATTTTCATATCAAATATGAGTGGTAGAAATGAAATATATGAATGGTAGGAAAGAAATATAAATGGTATATTTGATATTAAAATAGTATACAGTGATATGCATGTAATATTAAACTTTTGGGTGTTAGATATATAAATAGGATGTTATGAAGTGGTATGTATGTAAATTTGCCTTTTTTGTTTAAAACATAAGATTTTTGAGTTATAAGCATTCATTTGTTAAGAAGCGTGACTAAATTTAAAATATTAAATACATCTTCCAAAAAAAAATGATAAGAAAAAAGCTTTGCTGCTAAACTCATAATAAATAAATAAATAAATAAATATAACTTTGACGAGTTCGTATTAGATAAATACATAGAAAACTTAATAAGATACTGTAAATGTCTATTGCACCTATTTATTTTTTTATAAAAATAAATAAATAAATATTATATTTTTTATATAACGTTAAATGAATTCATGGCATCTCTGTCATCTCCATTAATTTGAAGAAGCAACTTGGACGAGAAAATAAAGGGCGACCATTCAAATTTTTAGGCTAACATTTGGTGCTACTTCTGTACCCATACGCTGATGCCTCCACATCAATAAATATTTCATACAATGATAAGGTAATTTATTATAAACTTTTTTTTTGGAACAGGATATATACCCGCTGCCACTTTAAAAGAAGCGCTTGACGGCACAACTAATCCTTCGGCGGAACCTAGCGAGGCCACCCACCGGCATCGGGTCCACACTTGCTTTGCCTCACTGAAGAGACGAGGTCGTAGTAGAGTGGATCCGAACCCCAACTGTACTCGCCCACCAACCCTTCAGGTATATATAAACATAGTATAAGGAAAGCACAGTTGGCCTTAGATCGAACTACGGATTTGGGAATTTGGAAGAAACTTTAATGAGGGAAGGAAGGCTCTGTTAGTCTTTGCAGGTATGGAGGTTTATGGATTTGGAAGACTCTCTACGTATGGGCGTATTTGAGTTTTGCGGATGACTTTATCATCTTTACTAATGGTTCTATTAAGAAGTTGAAATTGCTTTTTAAATGTTTGGATAAGTTTCAATTGTTAAGTGGCTTAACTATTAACAATAATAAGAGTGGTTTCATTACTAGTAAATTAATTAGTGCTAATCGAATTGCTAGAATTCATGAGATTTTTGGGATTTCTCACATGTCTTTACCATTCACGTATTTGGGTACTCCTTTGTATAAAGGGAAGAAAAAGTCTTTTTTATTTGATAATATTATTGATAAATTAGAGAAAAAATTGAATAGTTGGGCGTTTAATTTACTTTCTTATGGTGGTAGACTAATCCTTATTAAAAGTGTGCTTGCTGCTTTGCCTATCTACCTTCTTCATACTCTTAATCCCTCTATTGCTGTTTGTGATAAGATTGACAAAAGGTTGAATAAATTTTTTTGGGGTTCCAATCATGGTAAAGATGTTATTCATTGGGGCTCTTGGCATAAGTGTTGTGGCTCTTTTTTGGAAGGGGGTTTGGGTTGCAAGTCCATGGCTGATATGAGTAAGGTGTTTTCTTATAAGCTGTGGTTCAATTTCAGAACTAATAAAAGCCTGTGGGCTAATTTTCTTCATAGTAAGTACTGTGGGGGTTTACACCCTTCCACTCGGTTTATTAAAAGGGGTGACTCCCCTATTTGGAAAAGATTATGTAAAATACAAGGAGATATGGAGAGTTTAATTCAGTGGGGTGTTGGCAAAGGGGATGTTTTTTTCTGGCAAGATCAATGGCTGGGTAAGTTTTCTATTGACATGTTGCTTAATACTAGATCCATTTCATCTCTGCAAGTTAATCATTTTATTTATGATGGGTTGTGGAATATTAATCTTCTTAAAGAGCATGTTCCGGATTTTATTATTAATATGATTACTAAAATTCCTATTCAATGTGAGAATCCTGATACTATTCTCTTTACTAACTCTCACAATGGTTTATTTGAGGCTAAAGCAGCGTGGCATTGCATTAAGAAAGAAAAACCTCATAACCCGTTTTTTTCTGTTCTTTGGAATAAATCAATTCCTATGACTTATGCTATTTTGGTGTGGCGTGTGATTTTTAATTTTATCCCGGTGGATATGAATCTGATGAAAAAGGGCATTCAATTAGTTTCTAAATGTCATTGTTGTCATCATACTGAAACGCTGAACCATGTCTTCGCTAATGGGCCTATTGCTGTTTCTGTTTGGCTCTATTTTGAAGAGCTGTTTAAATTTAAATTCTACCACAGTTTTAAGTCTATAATTGATATTTTTAAATGCTGGTTTTCTACCAGTAAAGGTCATGTTAGGAATTGTTTGGTTAGTATTATCATTTGGTTTATGTGGAAGAGTAGAAATGAAGCGAAGCATGATGGTATTAGGATGACCGTTTCTAGTATTATTCGTTCTGTTTGTGATAAAATTCAGTTGTTATTTGAATCTGGTATGCTCAATGACAGTAATTTCAAAGGTTGCCGGCATGTGCTCCATGCTTTTAATATTAGGAGTATTTCGGGTGTGCAGGAGAATAGGATCAGCATTATTAGATGGGTTATGCCTGTTATTGATTGGATTAAGCTTAACACTGATGGTTCTTATAATGGTAAGGTGGCTGGGTGTGGGGGTATTGTAAGAAATCATATGGGTCAAGTGATTAAGGCTTTTGCGGGTCCTGTTTTTGGGATTTCTGCTTCTGTTGCTGAGCTAAATGGGGTTATTTATGGTGTTAAAATGTGTATTAATATGGGTTATGATAGAGTCTGGATTGAAGTTGATTCCATGAATATTTTGCATTATATCAATAGTAATTCTTTGTTAAATGCTGAGAATTATTATTTGATTAGGGAGCTAAAGCAGAATTTGGCTAACATCAATTTTAAGATTTCTCACATCCACCGTGAGGGTAATGCGTGTGCTGATGCTTTGACGACTATTGGTTGCCATTTACGTGAGGTTGTGGAATTTAACATTAATGAGATTCCTAGAATTGTCACTGGCTTGGTTAAATTGGATCGATCTGGCTTGCCTTATATTAAGAAGTATAAAGGCCTTTAGTGAGGCTTTTCTGTGGGAATTTGGTTGGTGGTTGATTAGCCTGCTGTATGTTGTTATGATCACTGAGTTTGCCTTTTGTTCGATGACTGGCTTCTCCCCGTGTTGTTTTATTTTGGCTGGCTTCTCCCCGGGTTGTTTTCTGGAGATTGGTCTGTTATCTGGGCTGTGTGGTGGCTATTGTTGGCTGTCTTTTCATTTACTGAACTGGGTGGAAGGTAGAGTTTTTAATGGTAAAAATAGTTATAATGTTTATCTGAACTGGACTAATGGTATTTGCTATGCTTGGAGCTATTTTCTGTTACAGTTTGGAGACAATTGTTATTTGTATTTTGTTGGAAGGGGGGTGGTCAGAGGTAATATGCTGATGTCTCAGATGGTTGGGAGTATGTCTTGCAAGCTTCTTTCAATTTTGAAGTACCAGATCTTATATCGTATCAAGGTACTTTCTTTTGCTTTATTTTTTGGTTTTTGCTGTCTGTTTCTCATTTTTTGCAGGAAGATGGTGCTGAACGTCTATTCGCAGATCTTCCTTTTTTGGGTGGCGGTTATTTTCAGTCGTAGATTTTTATTTTGCTTCTATTGTATTATTAGGATGAGGAACCACAGGCTCGTAGGTTTTTCTTTTCTTTTGCTTGTAGCTCGTTCGAGCAGTAGAGAGCTAGTGGTTCCTTTTAAGGACCATGTAACCACATTTTTTGATGAAACACGTAGGCCCTTTGTGGGTTTTAATTAAAAAAAAAAAAAAAAAAAAAAGTCTGCATGGACTGTTCGAGAAGCCATAAATACCTTTTTTTAATAAATAATATTTATTTTCTTAGAAAAATAAAATTACAGTATGGAACAGCAATATGTGAAGGTCATTGGCTCATTGCATGTTATAAAATTTTTTATTAAAATCTATTTTAAAAATCAGTAAAAAACTGTTACAAACAAAAATTAAACTGATAAATTGACAAACTTTTGATGAAAAGCTTTCTATAGTAACAGCTTTTGAGCAATTTTTTTTTTTTTTTTTTTTTTAATTCTGAGCAAATATAAAGTAATAGTTTCCAGCATTCAACGGCAATAGGAGTGCTATGAGAAACATATATATGTTCCATCAGCCCTACGCTTCTTCCTTACGCAGTTCTGCTCCGCTTACTCATTCTGTTTTAGTCCACTATCACTCTTTTTCATTATTAGCTATTTTACAGTTATTTGCATTAAGATAGCTAGACTCATCTACACTAATATTAGGAACTCTTAAGTATACTAGTATATAAGGAATGGGATGGAAAAGAGATACATAGAAAAATATATTTCACTGTTTTATTGTTCTGTTCTCGACCACTCTTGTGTCTGCAGGGATTTTCAGTTTGGACATCACATCAAATTGATATCAGAGCCAGTAGCTTGGGCTAGCACTGACACCGTCCTGACGTGCGATGCAGCAAAGAGATCACGCAAGAAGAAGATAAAAGTATTTACCTTCTCCTACAGAGTTCTGCTGAAGGAAATCCACCTCCCGCTTGAGCTCCGGCCACCACCTGTAACACTTACAGGATACAGTAACTCAATGAAAGAGTTAGAATAGAATTTTGAATTCACCCGAAAAATATCCCGCCTTTATTTCTAAGGGTATTTATAACTGTCGATGTACACTTAGCACTAGAATCGGCTACACAGGAAGCAATACACTCTAAAAACGAAACAGGGAATTATAAAACGAACTAATCAGAGAACGTTATAAGCGGGTGGTCCAAATACAACTACAGCTGATGACACTCCGGTGTCATTCACCCGGGGTAGGAGGTTCGTCGAGCTCATAATGAGGCATTAGATCTGCGACGTTGAAAGTCGCCGATATGTTGTAATCGCCTGGAAGATCAATTTGGTAGGCATTATCATTGAACTTCTTGATGACTCGAAAAGGGCCATCTGCCTTTGGTTTAAGCTTTGCAAAAGCTCCCTGTGGAAACCGTTCCTTTCGAAGACGAATCCACACCAAATCTCCTTCCTTAAAGTCGACTTTCCGGCGAGTCTTGTTGGCCTGATTTTGACATTTAGTATTGTGTTTTGCAATAACCTCTTGAACACTTTTATGCATTTGTTGAATCTCCCTACTTCTCTGTTCCCCGTCAGTGCTGAACACAGAAACTGTGGGGATCGGTAAAAGATCCAGGGGAGTAATGGGATTATAACCATAAGCAATTTCAAAGGGAGTACGCTTGGTGGCCTGGTTAACTGATCTATTAAACGCAAACTCCACCTGCGCGAGAATAAGATCCCATTGTCGGATGTTCTTTCCAATAAAACATCTCAACAGATTGCCTAAGCTGCGATTGACGATTTCAGTTTGACCATCAGTTTGAGGGTGTGCCGCCGAACTAAACTGAAGACGAGTACCAAATTTTCCCCAAAGAGTTCTCCAGAAATGGCTCAAGAATTTTACATCTCTATCGGAAGTGATGGTCCTTGGAATACCATGGAGGCGAACTATCTCCTTGAAGAATAAATCTGCCACATGTGTCGCATCCAAGGTTTTTGTGCAGGCTACAAAGTGGACCATTTTTGAAAAACGATCCACAACCACCATAATAGAATCCTTTTTTCTTTGAGTAAGTGGTAAACCCACCACGAAATCTAAACTAATATCAACCCAAGGGGATGAAGGGATCGGTAAAGGTGTGTACAGTCCGGCATTAGAATTGGAAGTCTTAGCTCGCTTACATACACCACAACTTTGCACATACTTTCCCACATTCTTCTTCAAAGCAGGCCAGTAGAAATTCTCAGATAACAAATGGATGGTTTTATCTCTTCCAAAATGTCCGGATAAACCCCCATCATGACTCTCGATCATAAGAGCCAATCGTAGTGAACACTTGGGTATACACAATCGCTTTCCATAGAAAAGATATCCCTCTTTAACATGGAATTGCTTATGATTGGTGCCTTGACATTTTTCCCAAAGGTGTTGAAAATCTGCATCTTTGTTATACAATTCCTTGATTACGTCAAATCCAATAACTTGGCTCTGGAGCGTCTGCAGTAATAGGTGTCGTCGACTGAGTGCATCCGCCACCTGGTTGTTGTGTCCGGCCTTGTGTTTGAGCACATAATGGAATGCTGACAAAAATTCGGACCACTGTGCGTGTCGTGCTTTCAGCTTCTTCTGATGGTTTAAAAACCGCAATGCTTCATGATCAGAGTATAACACAAACTCATGTGCCAACAAATAATGATTCCAGTGTTGTAATGCTCGAACGATTGCGTAAAATTCCTTATCATACGTAGAATATTTCCGACGAGCTTCACTTAATTTTTCACTGAAATAAGCCACCGGATGTCCCCCTTGCGTGAGAACAGCTCCGACTCCCAGATTAGAAGCATCACATTCAACTTCAAAAGCTTGCAAGAAGTTAGGGAGTACCAGTGTAGGGGCCGATGACAAATGTAATTTTAACGCATCGAAACTCTGTTGAGCTTCTTGACTCCATACGAATCGATCAGCCTTCAATAATTCTGTCATGGGAGCCGCCACTGAACTGAAATTTTTGAGGAACCTTCTATAAAATGACGCCAGGCCATGGAACCGTCGGACGTCTGTGAATGATTGTGGCGTGGGCCAACTGCGTACTGCTTCAATCTTTTCCCCATCCACATGTAAACCTACAGCTGACAACTTATATCCTAGGAAGGATATTTCAGCAACAGCGAATTGACATTTCTCCTTATTCACGAATAGCTGTTGTTCTCGGAGAACTGCAAAAATGCTTTTTAAATGTGTTCGATGATCCTGCAGATTGGAACTGTAAATGAGGACATCATCAAAATAGGCTAACACAAATTTAGAGAGGAAAGGTTGCAGAATATGGTTCATCAATCGCATAAAAGTACTGGGTGCATTGGTTAAGCCGAATGGCATAACCAACCACTCATATAAGCCTTCATGTGTTTTAAAGGCAGTCTTCCACTCGTCTCCTGTCTTCATTCTGATCTGATGATATCCGCTCCTCAAGTCGATCTTAGAGAAGATCGTAGCACCCTGCAACTGGTCGAACATGTCGTTGATCCGAGGAATAGGGAACCTGTATTTAACAGTGATTTTGTTAACAGCCCTGCTATCTATGCACATCTTGTATGTGCCGTCTTTCTTGGGCACCAATAACGCTGGCACTGCGCACGGGCTGATACTATGTCTCACAAATCCTCGGTTCATCAAGTCTTGTACCTGTCGCTTGAGTTCAGCTTGTTCGTCTGGTCGAAGCCTGTAAACAGGGCGATTGGGAATAACTGCACCAGGTACAAAATCAATTGAATGTTGGATCTGTCTTTCAGGCAGTAATTTGGCAGGAAGAACATCTGTGAGCAAATCAGCATATTCATCTAGAATATCTTGCACTTCTTTATTGTCATAATTGACGCTGTCATTGCTGAACAATATCAATATCAGCATACCCACACCCTCCTCTCTAAGAGCTTTCACAAACAGAGATCGAGTCAAGAGTTGGGGTTGACCTCCTTTAGATAGAGTTGATGCAATAGGAACCAACACTATTTTGTGATTCTTGTATTTGAACGAATAAGTATTTGATTCCCCATCATGTACCGTTTTTCTATCGAATTGCCAAGGGCGGCCTAAAAGAAGATGGCAGGCATCCATCGGTACAACATCACACCAAGCTTGATCCACAAATTTTCCAATGAAAAAATTAACAAGGCACCTCTTTGTGACCCGCACTTCATTCTCCTTCTGAATCCACGAAAGGGTGTAAGGCTTGGAATGATTCTCCGTGGGTAAAGCTAGTTTTTCCACCATAGTTGTAGACACTACATTCTCACAACTTCCGCTGTCTATAATCATTTGACAGACTTTACCGCCTACAGTGCATCTGGTTTGAAAAATACGGTGTCGCTGATCTGTATCTTCTTTCTGTGAACTCAGTACTCTGCGAAGAACAAGTAGACTCCCCTCATCAGCAGAAATAATCGTCGTTTCAGGTGTAACTGTTGGGGAATTAGTTCCCATGTCCTGTTCCTCAACCATTTCTTGATCAGACCCAATATCTTCCATGAGTGTAACTACCCTGCGATTTGGACACCCTGAGGCGATATGTCCAAAACCTTGACACTTAAAACATTTTCTTGGTGCCATTGTGTTTGCTCCCGGAATTTTCGGTGCTCCATTAAAGGGTTTATGACCATCCTTGTTTACCGGATTAAATCCCACAGATTTCCCTTCTGTTTTTTTGAAATGGAGTTTCTCACTACTATCTTCTTGAATTGTGGTCCTCCCTCGAGTCCACTTGTTAGGACGTTGCTGCTTTTCCACTTTTATAGCCAAATTGAACACATCCTGTAATGTCCAATACGGCTGTAATTGGACTATGTTCGCAATTGGAGCCTGTAATCCCTCCAGGAATCGTGCGACGGTATTTTCTTCAGGTTCTGATAAATCACATTGGAGTGACAACTGTTCAAATTCCGCAATGTATTCCTCTACAGACAACTGGTTCTGCTGCAACCTATGAAGTTTTAAGAATAAATCTTGTCGATATCGTTCCGGTAAGTATTTGCGTTGAAGTTCCTTTTTCATCTTACTCCATGTGATAATCTTGCTGCGTCCTTCCCTTTCTCTATTACGTTTTAAATTTTCCCACCACAGCGACGCACTTTTCTTCAGCTTGATAGCGATAATCTTGACCATCCGATCCTGCGGTATTTCTTTAAACTCCATAATTCGTTCTATGGTATATAACCAATTAACGAACTCATCCGGATCGAGCCGACCATCAAAGTCAGGTAAATCTATCTTGACTCCTGCATCATCTCTGTGAGGGTTACGGCGAACAGGTAGGGTTCGTCTTTCTTCTTCTTCACTGTGAGATTCAAGATGAAAAGGATTCGTTTCTTCCTCTTCTTCTTGAACTTCTTGATCCGTCTCCCTATGTTCAAATCTTGCCAATCTTTGTTGTAACTGCTGAATTTCTCTTTGCAGATCTTCAATGATCACGTCTTTCGTCGGACGCTGCACGTTCCTCCGAGGCGGCATCTTTGCCGGCTCTGATACCAATTTGACACCGTCCTGACGTGCGATGCAGCAAAGAGATCACGCAAGAAGAAGATAAAAGTATTTACCTTCTCCTACAGAGTTCTGCTGAAGGAAATCCACCTCCCGCTTGAGCTCCGGCCACCACCTGTAACACTTACAGGATACAGTAACTCAATGAAAGAGTTAGAATAGAATTTTGAATTCACCCGAAAACTATCCCGCCTTTATTTCTAAGGGTATTTATAACTGTCGATGTACACTTAGCACTAGAATCGGCTACACAGGAAGCAATACACTCTAAAAACGAAACAGGGAATTATAAAACGAACTAATCAGAGAACGTTATAAGCGGGTGGTCCAAATACAACTACAGCTGATGACACTCCGGTGTCAAGCACCAATTGCTTAAACTAGCCAATGGGCAGCTTCCAATGATGATCGAAGCTTAGAAGCACTTCGGGTAGTGCAAACAACCATCTCTAAACAAATATCGAAACGTTCTTCCGATTTTAAGCATGTCACGATTGACATAAAGAGAGAACTCCAAGGGGAGCAGTTTAGTCCATTTCAACCATCAGTTTGGAGGATGGTTAGTGGAATTATTCGATTGATACCAGGAGGTGGAGGGATAGAAATCTGAGACATCATAATGAGCTCCGCGTCAGATTGGATATCCTATTTTTTGAAGGTCGATTGCACATTGAAGACTATTTGGATTGGAAAAGAGCGACCGAGACGGTCTTCGAGCACATGGAAATCAGACTCGAAAAACAAGTTAAGTATGTAATTTGTCGGTTCAAGGGAGATGCCAGTGTGTGGTGGATACATGTTTGACAAAATTGGTGACGAGAATGCAAGGTAGTTGTAAGAAGTTTGCTCCAACCCTGAATGAAACAATTAATGAGAGGGCATTTCCTCCCGACTGACTATGAACATCGGTTATATGTTGGGTATCAGCATTGCGCCCAAAGAATCAGACAATAAGTGAATACACTGAGGAGTTCTACATATTAAGTGCTCGCAATAATGTTAATGAATCAGACACTCTGCTAGTTGCTCGCTACATCGGGGAGTGAATCAGACACTCAGCTATTATATATTGTCTTTGAAATGTTTAATCTTTCCTTAAAATGAACTCAATTATGTCTACTCTATTACCGTAGCCATTATTGGATTGGATATTGTCAATTGTGCATGAAATCAAGCGTGCATATTATGATTTTAGTGGTTGCAGAATACTTTGAAACATGGCTTACTAATTAATTTTGTATGGCGAAATGTTTCAACTTTCAACTTTCAATTATTCAATTAGTCTGTTAATAATGGCAACGTATTATAATTTGAATGTGGAGGCAAATGAACAAAGAAAATCATCCCATTGCACGAAATTTTATTAATTAAATATTATGAATGATGCCTCATGAAAAAAAAAATTAGCTTGATGAAGCACAAATGTAATTGTAAAATTGAAGGGAGTAACTTTCAAAATTCAACTACAGATTATTCGAATTCTGGTTTGAGCAAACTTACAGTCAAAATGATCATGAGACAAACCCAATAATACAAAAAAGTGATATAATCTGAATCTCAATGAATAAATATCAAACATTTGAAGTATAGTTTGAAATTTTGAGATATTAATTAGAGGATTCAATAATCTACAAATTTTATATGCTTTAGTCAAAACGAGTGTCTCATGATCATTTAATTCTAACATCAATAAGGCACCTAAATGTAAAAAGAATGGTCAATGATCCAGGAAATCAATAATAACAGTCCGACTGAGTTTTTTTATATTTTCTCTATATCTACGTGACTTTCAACTCTTAAAAATTTATAAATAAGTGTCATTTTCTACATGAAGCGAAAATTGACTTTAGATTCAAATGAAGAGTTTATAAGGTTTAAGAATCCAATAGCCCCTCCCGAGCATCACCATCGGACCATCGCAATCCTCCACTATTGTTTGCAATAATCATTAAATTTTCGTCATCCAACCACTATGATTAGACCATCACTATCATTGAGTCACAACAATCAAATTGTCATAGCCCAAACCACCATCTCCAAATTATCATGCCTAACCACCATCTTCGAACCATTGATGCTCAACCACCATTATCGAACCACCAGCAGCCAACCACCATTGTTTGATAGCTGCCACCTAAACACTATCGTTGGACCTCCATTATCTCACCACTTTCGTCATCTAACTGCTACCGTCATATTGTTGTTTCACAACCACTATAGTCAGACTGCCAATGCTCTAACATCAATGTCGATTAGCGTTGTTGTTGGACCAATGCCCCCAACCATCATAATTAAATCTTTTTTTATCAAACCAACATTGCTAAATCATCATCAATTAGACACAATAATCCAAACATCTCTCATCCCATATGGACTTTGAGATATTTCTGCCAACCACTCATACTCATATAATCTCGCCCTCTTCAAATTTGGAAATGAATAATTTTAATTATTTATGTTATTTATCAATATTATAAATAAATAAATTTGATTTTGATTCTGATTCATAAAATTGAATAGTATTGATTGTGCATTGATTTCAAATGGAATCGGCACACAGCCCTCTTTAGGCCCAGAGGTCCGGTTTCAGCTTCAATTACAGTCAAACGGTAACCAACCATTCTCTGCATCAAAGCAAGACCACGTGTTCTTCAATAACGCCCACCCACGCCCTATCCACTGCCTCCCCTTAGCCCAGCCTTACCTATTCCTCATTCAATCCAGGCACACAGCACCAAGCTTTAGCCATGAACAACCTCTGGTCATGGATCGCCGAACTTCCATCCTCTCCCCTCCCCCTTGCCTCCTCCTCCGGCCGCTCCATCCTCCTCTCCGCCGATCCCAACACCGCCACCGACCTCCTCACTTTCTCTATCTCCTTCAACGGCTTCCAAGCTTCCAATCCCACTGAAACTCTCTGGGTTTCCGACGCAATTCCCCTCTCCTCCCCCACCACCCATCTCCTCCTCCTCCTCCAACTAGTCCACGAAATCATCATCCCTCACCTCCCCAAACCCGACCCAGCCCGATTTCTCCTCGCGCTCGGCCCAATCCCCGACACCCCTAACTTCCTATCCCTCGCGCTTCTATGCCGCCTCTTCTGGCTATGCGCAGGCGAGTCCTCTGCTGACGCCGGCTTTCTTTTCTTCCGCTCGTTCGACGCCGCGCTCGAGTACGCGCTCGACTGCCGGCGCTCGCTGCGCGCTTTCCTTTTCGCCGCCGGCGCTGACAGGGAGGAGCAATTTATGCGGTCGGTGGGGTATGTGCTTGCCAAGTGGTGTATTCTCCGCCAGTTTCCGGCCAGTACGGATGTGCGCCGCCTACCTGTCGGCTGCTTCCCGGCATATGCGGCGGAGGTTGTGCTTAATTAATTTATTTATTTATTTATTTTCCATTGTTGAAGTAAATTCTTGCGACAGGTGCACGGGCTCTGGATCATGAAGGGTTACTGTCCAGTTCCGGCGATGTCCCGCTCGTCCGGTGACGGACCCAGTGCCACTCTCGGGTCCCCGAAGATCAACCTGAAGGAAGCCACAACCCGCTACGCCCTCGCCCACCAGCAGCTGGAGCTCGTGGTCCAGCTGGAATACTCCATATGCGGGCGGGACCCACGGTTTCTCAAAATCGCCCTACGTGTCGATAATATACGCCTCCACATGGCAAGGCTGGCTTACGGAAAGCGCGACGACTACGGCCCCGCAACCGTTGAGGGGCACTTTCCGTCAAGGGTGAGAATTTGGGTTGGGCCGGAGGCGGGTTCTGTCTACGCTGTCGGGCCCAGTTTGGGGCGGTCGAGTGGGAACCCGGAGTATGTGGTGGACTCGACCCGGACGGTGAAGGGCGGGCTGGGTGTGGGGGTGAGGGCGAAGGCGCGGTGGTCGGCGAGGGTGCGGCGGCGGAGCTGGTGCTGGGAGCAGGAGGCGGAAGGCGTTGCGGCTGTTTTTGAAGGCGTGCTTTGTGATGGGGAGACGGGAACAGAGGTGGCCGTATCGGATATGAGGGCGGGGATGAGAAGGAGGCATGTTGGGTCGGAGAGGGCGTTTAGTAAAGCGGGAGGGGTGGTGTTGTCCGGCGATGAGTTACCGGAGGTGGTGAGTTGGAGGGTGGGGAGGGAGATGGAGGGGGAGAAAGTGAGGTGGAGATTGGGGGTGAGGGTGTGGGCGAGCCATCTGCCTAATGAAGTGAGGAATGGGTATTTTGAGACGAGGTGGGTGGAGTGGGAGGAGGAGGTGGAGTTGACTGTGGTGGCCGGAGTCGGTTGTTGTTAGATGAGCTCCGGTCATGGTTAAAAGATGATTTATAATAAAATTAAAACAGTAAAATATTAAAAATAATTTAATTTATTCTTAGTAATGTCAGCAAAACTAGATTAAAATATTTTGAGTAGATGGCATACAATAGTTACAAGAACAACAAGTGAGATAATATGAGATGGAAGAAGGAGAACATTTCCTTTGATTTGTATTATTGAGAGCATAATTTGTTGCTGCATTATGGTTTGTGAGGTTTTAATAAAATATGAAATTGCACAAATATTACACATCAAATATTTCCAGATGTTTAAATATCAATAAGGGTAAAATTATGAGTTTGAAAAGTCAGAACTGTTAAATTCTCATTGAAGAAATGGCATGGACTTTAATATATTGAGGATTTGATGCACATGGAGATGAATGAAGATGGTGTGCCCTATAATATACTATAGTCAATCTTGTTTGGTTCATATCTTAGCATTTTTCTAATGATCTCCGTATTTTCGCTAAATTTATTTGTTGACTAGCACAATCAGGGCTTGGATTCTTTCAAGAAGAGAATGTTAGTTGAATTTGAAGCAATAAAGCATATAGCCATAATATCCTATGGCTATTGTGCCTATTGGAGTTGAGCCACACAATAACACCAATTTTTGACCTAGTTGTCACAAATGCATGACCAAGTTAATAACATATTTCAGTTAAATTTTATTTTTTACATGATTTGTATTTAATTACTAATTTTTTAATAGGAGAGAGAGAGACAGGCAGCCAAAATATCAAAATTAACACGAAACAAACTTGTTCCAATATAATGGGTCAAGTGAATGTTGTTTAAAGATATCAAGAAATTGTATTGTTGCGTCCTAGAGTATTCGCAGCGATAGAAAAATATATAGTTTTACGTCTTAACATTGTATGAAGATCGAGCACACAAGCAGATAAGATAGAGGGTGTAGTGTTCATAAGAGACACCTGAGTTTTTACGTGCCTGATGATCGCTCAGAAAAAAAATATCATTTAAATAAGACGTGAATCTCAATCTCACGAACTTACGGTTCCCTTTAATTTTTTCAGAGGTAGATTTAGTTTAATATTTAACCAGATTTTTCCTAAGAGTGGTGTCAGGGTTTATTTAGATATATGTTCTACTTTCTATAAGCACAAGCTCTCATAGATAATTTTCCCTCCTAACACATTAAGAAAGCACTCTCAATTAAGGATGAAATATACTTAGCTTCGTGTAAGGAGTATGTGAATATACAATATATTTTAGAGTTTTAAATTTAGTTATGGGGGGAATGAAGGTACGCCCGATCAAGATCCGATGGTTCCGTCATCCCGGGCATACCGTGGATTCAATCTACCAACACTAACAACCATTGATTATAGTGTCCAATGAATCTGATTAGCAACCATGGGTTATGGTTGCCTCCTCTCAGGAATCCTGAGTAGACTGAAGTGGAGATGTGTGAATTTTAATTTGATTTAATTTGAGTTGGGGCTTATGGCTTCCTTAGAAGTTGCCCGTTAATTTGTTTACTTTAAGGCTTACGGCTCTAATTAGGAGTTGCCCGTGTGATTTGATTTGGGTAGGGCTTATGGCTTCCATAAAAGTTGCCATGATAGTGGGACTTATAGTCTCTTTTAGAGGTAGCCCAAAGAATTTTGATTGGGTAGGTCTTATGGCTTCCTTAGAAGTTGCCTAATGACGGGTCTTATGACTTAGCCCTGTAAGCTAAATAGCCCGTATGGTGGGTCTTACAACCTAGCCCTTATAGACGATGATACCCATATGGTTTGAGTTTTGGGTTTAGGTTCGTTAACTTTGAAGTTCCTCACTTATAAATAGCCCACCACTATAGACGATGATACCCATTATGGTTTGAGTTTTGGGTTTAGGTTCGTTAACTTTGAAGTTCCTCACTTATAAATAGCCCAAGTGGTGGGTCTTACAACTTAGTCATATAGACAAAGATGCCCAAAAGAGATTTGAGTTTTGAATTTAGGGACATTCACTTAGAAGTTTTCTAATATGCGTGTCTTACTGCTTCGCTTAGAAGTAAGCTAAATGGCGGGTCTTACAACTTAGTCCTATAGACAAAGATACCCAAAAGGGATTTGAGTTTTGAATTTAGGGACGTTCACTTATAAGTTTCCTCACATGCGGGGCTTACTACTTTGCTTAGAAGTAGCTCAAAAGGCAGGTCTTACAACTTAGTATATATGCTAAGATGCCCAAAGAGATTTCAGTTTTAGTTATAGGGTCGTTCATTTAGAAGTTCTCTAACACGCGGGTCTTACTGCTTCGATTAGAAGTAGCCCAAATGGTGAGTCTTATAACTTAGTCCTATAGGCTAAGATGTCCATTTAAGGGGTTTAGAGTTAGGATGATTTCTAGCTATTACCCATAAGGATCATACTTACAGCTTTCATTGAAAGTAGCAGGGATAAATTTCGGAATATCGTTTCATTTAATAGATATAAGTAGTGAAATAATTATTCATAGGAATTTCTAATTCTATTAGAAGTAACCTATAGGACTTAGATTAGTGGGGATATAGCATTACATTCTTTCCCACCTCAACACATGTTTTAGTGTTTCACAACAACTTTACTTTCATCATTAGCTTTCATTGTTTGTTTCAGCATTAGCCTTACTTACAGTGTGTCTGGCAGAAGTTCAGGCCTATAGTGGTGGTCCGGTAGAAGTCCGGGCCTCTGGTGGTGGTCCAGTAGAAGTCCGGGCCTTTGGTGGTGGTCCGGTAGAAGTCAGGTCCTCAGGTGGTGGTCCGACATAACTCCGGGCCTCAGGTGGTGGTCCGGTAGAACTTAAGGCCTCAGGTGGTGGTCCGACAAAAATTCGGGCCTCAGATGGTGGTCGAGGAGGAGCAAGAAGGCAAGAGCGATATCCGATTTCTCTTTTTTCTCTTGCTTGGAGCCCCCCATTAAGAGGGAGGAGGGATGTATTTATAAATTTTCTAGAATGACATGACCCGTAAATAGGTGGTAGATCAAGGGAATATTGAGAGTGGCTTGGATGGACCTCCGATGTTGAATCCCTTGATCATCTACCGTTTCATGGACATTTGTATGCCTTAGTGATGTCGAAATTCAAGGATTTTGGGCTCGTTGGATTTGTCTGGTCGAGCTGCTCGATTTGACTATAAGTACGTCATGTTTGGAAACTAGTTGGTAATCCAAATTGTGGTTTGAACCCTCTAACAACGCTTCATACCCTTGATTTTGATCGATTTGGGCTCAGATTGAGTCGAATTTGGTATCGTTGGGTTCGTATTTCTGAGACGCTCAGTTTGACTATAAATTTGTTGAAATCAAAGTTCAGTGGTTCCAATTTTAATTTAGAAATGTGCCAACTTGATTTTTCCACGATATTCGTGCCCGATCAAGATAAATTTTTGAGGATGTATCAAGTATGAAATTATTTACCATAATTTAGAATTGATAATAAATGTAAAAGTAATATTATTTTAATTTTTCTTTTGTCAATACAAGATTGTTTATAATTATGAAAAATTAATAGGATGTATAAAGATAGAACTTCTTCATATAAGAATACTACCCTTGGCTAAATTATATATTATTTTTACTTATATATTTAAACTTAATCTTCATCATGTGTTACTTGATTTAGGAGCAAGCTTGTACAATTCTCAATGCTGAAGACCTAATGTTGGGGATTGAGAAGAGTAAACCATCACAACTAATGGTAAAAATAAATAAAAATCGAACGAAACAAATAAGGAAATAGAAACACAGTGGAAATCAAAGGACATCAATATTTAACGTGGAAAAACCTGAAATTGAAAAAATATCACGGAATCACACTACACCAAAAAAATTCACTATAAAAATAAGAAGAAATAAGTACAAATCTCTCTAAAAAAATTCACTATAAGCTTCACTATTAAAGTTTAGCTTGAAATTTTGAGATATTAATTAGAGGATTCAATAATCTACAAATTTTATATGCTTAGTCAAATCGAGTGTCTCATGAACATTTAATTCTAATATCAGTAAGGCACCTAAATGCGAAAAAGAATGGTCAATGATTCAGGAAATCAATAATAACAGTCCGATTGAGTTTTTTTAGATTTTCTCTATATCTACGTGACTTTCAACTCTTAAAAATTTATAAATAAGGCGAAAATTGACTTTAGATTCAAATGAAGAGTTTATAAGGTTTAAGAATCCAATAGCCCCTCCCGAGCATCACCATCGGACCATCGCAATCATCCACTATTGTTTGCAATAATCATTAAATTTTCGTCATCCAACCACTATGATTAGACCATCACTATCATTGAGTCACAACAATCAAATTGTCATAGCCCAAACCACCATCTCCAAATTATCATGCCTAACCACACACCATCTTCGAACCATTGATGCTCAACTACCATTATCAAACCGCCAGCAGCCAACCACCATTGTTAGATAGCTACCACCTAAACACTATCATTGGACCTCCATCATCTCACCACTTTCGTCATCTAACTGCCACCGTCAGATTGTTGTTTCACAACCACTATAATCAGACTGTCACTGCTCTAACATCAATGTCGATCAGCATTGTTGTTGGACTAGTGCCCCCAACCATCATAATTAAATTTTTTTTTTTTCAAACCAACATTGCTAAATCATCATCCATTTGCCACAATAATCCAAACATTTCTCATCCCATATGGACTTTGAGATATTTCTGCCAACCACTCATACTCATATAATCTTGCCCTCTTCAAAATTGGAAATGAATAATTTTAATTATTTATGTTATTTATCAATATCATAAATAAATTTGATTTTGATTCTGATTCTTAAAATTGAATAGTATTGATTGTGCATTGATTTCAAATGGAATCGGCACACAACCCTCTTCAGGTCCAGAGGTCCGGCTGCAGCTCCGTTCAAGATCACAACAACTCATAATTATCAGCTCTCATTAAGTATTCCGTTCAAGATCACTAATCATAAAAAATTTCCCATTGCCATAACGTCATTAAGCAAACTGAGTTTAATTAAAATTACTATGGTCATCCCCCTTCACTGTCTTCCACCATGATTCAACTGAGCACTTTGAACCTCTCTGCATTACAGTGCGTCAGTGCGCTCATCCCAGAAGCTTTATTTATATGTCAATTTTGACGCACAGGTCTCTGCAAACCACCATTTATCTCTTTTAGTTTCTGTATCTCATGTCATTTCTTTCAAAATCACGTCCTCGCCTGTATCTTTCTGCAGCTAAGAGGACGATTCATCTGCCACAGTTTTACTTCCAAGCACGGCAACTTGCATCATCTCCTGCCAGAATCTCTTCATAATTCATAGCATTTTTATATATATATATTTTCACACTTTTAGATGTTCTTTATTGTTTCCAGAGCATGAGATCTAACCAGCAAGCAAAATACTAATCTATGATAAAAATTTTAAAATTGGCAATTCAGATCAGTCGAAAGATTTAAAGAAAGATTATGTAAGACAGCAGCTAATAGACAAAATTTCACGCTTAGAACTTTAATTATGGCAAATCGACTGCTCCTCATTCTAAAAGAATCAGAAGTTCTTAGAAACATAACAAAAAGGAAAAGAGGAGCGACACAGCTTTGCTTTGCTGCTGCACTTTTACACTCTTAACATGTCTCATGCTCCAAAAGCCCCGCTCGTGCTATCTCTTTGCACTTTAGCCCCCCTGCTGCGGCTTAAAGAAGACTCGCAAATTATGACGGGGAGTAAATAACAGTTCTCTTTTGCACGAATTTCATCGAGTTCATTTCCCTACAAAATATCAATTTTGATTCTCTGTAAACTAAGATGGAGAGCCGTTGATTAGTATTGGGCGTCACAATGGCACATAATTTACACAGATTTGTATAAAAATATGAAACATAATACAATCTTAGTTTCAGATAATAATCACTTTCGAAAATCTCACACTAATAAGGTTGCTGTAAGCGTTACAACAATCTATAATTTCGTCGAGTAGAAACAGAGCACGATGATTATCTATCTACAATTCTATCATTTGTAGAACAAAACCAGCAAAAAACGAGTGAAAAGCAAAGACAGAAAATCTTTTAACGGTTATGAAGCGGGTCGGAGGCATTCGGAACCTTCCGAACGCTGCTTCGAAACAGAGCACCGCTGGAGCTTTTTGTCCTCGTCGACCCCCCGCCGCCGCCGGCTGCGGCGTCGAAAACGCCGGAGATGGACTCCACCATTTCGGTTATTTTCCTCCCTTGAACCGAAAAGACAAAGCAGAGCACGAGGAGAAAAAGTATCAGCATCACAGCTCTTTTACGCAGCCCCATGTCATAGAAGCTATGCTAAGGCCCTTCCTTTCCTAGCGGCCATAGACGTCAATGTGTTCAACAGCCGAAGCCATAAGACTTCTACAGAAAATAAGGGATACAGCTCTCAAAGTTCAAATGGAAGGCTATGCTATTCTCAAATCTCTCAAAGGTGACGTTTTTCCTCTCGGGGTATCCTGGAAACAGAGAAAGGCGGCCCATTTATTGGATTTCAGGCTTTGGGGCATGGGCTTCTTGTCGCCATGACCGCGTTGGGCGGAAGGAAGAAGTCTATGCGTAGCAATGAGCTCTTGTAGGCATATTGTCACTTGAGCATGATTGCTTGGCTTTGGGAAGTGGGTTAATAAAGATGAATAAGTGCTAATTAATGGTAATTACTCTGCTTCTTTTACTTTTTTTCCGCTCTCCTTAATTTCCTCATTAAAGGCTTTGAAGTTTGGAATGGCTATCTTGGTTGTATTCATTCACGCTTGTGCATCAGTGGATGCTTTTAAAAATATATTTATAATTATAAGGGAATTTAATTTAAATTTGTTATAACTTATAACTTAAAAACTAATTGGCAAATAGATTTTCTTGATGCTATAAAGTACTTTGGATCTTTTTATCAGAGTTTGCAGATGTCTGTATGTATTTGTATTTTACTAGGAAGCACTTTGACCTATGGCTATTGACGAGTAGCCATCCCAGTCTTATGCACTCTTTGCAGCTCTCTCTCTCTCTTCACACACTCTTTTGCAGTTCTACTCTGTCTGCTCCTCTCTCTATCTCTGCTGTCTCTGGTGTGTTTCTCACCACTCTATGGATCTAGGAACTTTTCATATTTCAACTTATTAGACTAGCTGATTCTGTGTAAGGCGAAAGTCTAAAGCTTTTAGATTGGTGATTCTGTATTCTTAAATTTCTTTCTGACGTTACATTCTTAAAAAAGAAAAAGAAAATTTGTTATTTTTAGATGTTTTTTTTTTGGGAGAATTTGGGGCAAAGCCCTCTCATATAACAAAAACGATTACAAATAAGGTAAATGACTGAAAATATAACTCCAAATCTAAAAAAAAAAAGAGATAAGGAATTCTATAAGAAACCAAAAAAACAAAGCAGAGACCCAGAGAAAAAAATGGCTCAAGAGCCAAAGGACTCAGGATGTTCTTCCAATACACGACAGTTCTCGAACGGGTCTGAGTAGAACAAGAAAACCCTGGTTGCCAATCGACTTAATTCATTGTTGATCTACTCTAAACTCATTTATTTTTTGGCCGAATTTAAAATTACACATATAGTTTAATTAGATGAGGGTCATTCTCCTCAGCTTATAAGCCATAAGGTCATTTACACCAAGGCGACGATCAATCATCCCGTTCAACAGAAGACTTGAATACAAAACCTCTTAGTCGGTAGTCAAAACTCCTAATTAGGTGAACTTTTCTTTTTTCACTTCTTAATAATAAAGTTCTTCAATTGCAATCATATATGGCCAACTTGACTCTCATTTGCAGCTAAGAAGAAGTTTATAAATAAGATATAACATTGCATAAGGGAAAATGGTCCCAGTCCTCTACTCTAGTTTTGTATTGTTGTGTATATCTTATCATATGATGAGTCAATTATAGTCATGTATTATAGTGTAGATCTTATAAATATATTTTGATGAAATGGAAAAGATTTACGCGAACGAGCTTATTTTCAATTTTATGTATGTTTAGTAGCTTTGTAGTCATTTATTTGTTTAAAACATTTGTTGTAAGAGAAACTGAAATAATTACAAAATTAGATCTTGAAATTTGTCTATCACAACTCAACATTCAAATTATTTATCAAATGTATAAGTTCATTTATGATTTTTATTAATAAAAAGATGAAGAAAATATATATTTATTCATTATTTTGCTTACAAGAAGCATGAATTAGAAGTTTCCCAATTCATAAACCTTACAATCACTCACCACTAATCCGAGTAATCAAAATTTCGCTTTGTTCACTTTTGTGAATTTTCTTTTACAATCTGAATTTTTCACATAAAAAATCCCAAAATTATATTTAGATTTTATTTGGAACAGCTTTCGAATGCTTTCATGGTCCGAAAAATAGTTAGTAAAAAATAATATATTTAGAATGCATTTTTTTCACCTTTATTTTAAATTATTATATTTGGAAAACTATTTTTCAAGAAATATTTTTAAAACTATAATTAAGAAGTAAACCTCTAAAATTAATTACTTAAAAGTTTAAATTGTCCTTTAATTTTCAGGACAGCTTTCTCACAGTTCTCCTAAAATTTTTGTAATAAAAATCAGTTTTTTTTTTTACATAAACATTTAAGTTACTTTCTTCGTAACAATTTTACAATCATTTGAATACAACTTTAAAGTCGTCCCAAACCAAATAAACTCTTATTCTTCTTTCGGAACAACTTTTTTATCATTTTTGTATTTGATATATGTGTGAATTAAACTTATTATTTATTTATTAGTAATATTATTTTATTTGCACAAAATTAAAAAATAAAAGTAAGAAAATATGATTTTTATTTATTTAATAGCTTATAATTTCATACTAGGATGAGTACTGTGGTCGGGTGTGGGGGTATTATTAGAGATCATCTTGGTAATGTTGTGATGACTTATGACGGGCGTGTCCTTGCTCGTTTCGCGATTATGACTGAACTTTATGGTCTTAACTATGGTATCAACCTTTGTATTAACTTGTGTTTCCATAATATATGGATTGAAGCTGATGCTATGCTTCTTATCAACTAAGTGAACCATTTTTTTTTTTTTTTGGCATAATGCTGATAACTTCTATTGATTAGGGAAATTAAACAAAGCCTGTCCACTATCAACTTTAAAATTTATCATATTTTGCGTAAGGAGAACATGTGTGTTAATGTGCTTGTTAAATATGGTTACAATCTTTCCAATATTCATGAGTTTAATGAGTTTACATTTTTTTAAATTTATTAATTGTGACTGTAATGATTCTATGTTCATGGATAATGATATCTTGTTGGAGTTTTTGGGATTTTTTTTCCTGTTTTACTTGACTAACTTCTGCTCTTTACATTTCACTGTAGCACGTACGTTAACGATGAATTGTTGGTTCTGTAGCATGTTCATTTTTTTCGTGAGGCCGAGCTTAATCACTATTTTTTCACCTTCTTATTTTGGAACTTTTATTTGGTCTGGTGACCTGACGTAGCTCTACGTTCCGACATCACTAAAATGTCACCATGTGTTCTTACTCTTTACCGTGCGGCCTGACAACCCGACCCGGAACGGACCGGGGATTACTTTGTTCGCGTATTGCTAAGTATTGCTTGGTATTGCTAGGTATTGGTCAATTTTGCTCGGCAATAACGAGAAATACCATTATGTGAAGACCAATACCGAGTTTTACTCGGTATTGCTCGGTATTGGTCTTCACAGAGCGATATTTCTTGTTATTGCCAAGCAATGCTTAGCAATACCGAACAATATCTAACAATACCAAGCAATATCTAGCATTACCGAGCAATACACGAACATAGCAAACCAATACCGAGCTTTTCTCGGTATTGATCTTAACAGAGCGATATTTCTCGTTATTGCCAAACAATACCTAGCAACACCGAGCAATACCTAGCAATACTGAGCAATACCAAGCAATACGCGCACATAGCAATCCCGGGGTCCGGTCCGGGTCAAGTCGTCGGGCCACGCAGTAAAGAGTAAGAGCACATGGCGACATGTTATTGACGTCCAAATGTAGAGCTACGTCTAATCACCTGACATAATAATTGTTCCTTATTTTGGGGGTTTGTATTTATGATTAGTAGATACCACTGGCTTATAGGTATTTTTTTTATTTATTTTTAGCTCGTTCGAGCATCAGAGAGCTGGATGTCTCTTTAAGGATCTTATAAATTTGATTGATGATTAACACTGAAACTACATTGGTGGGTTTTAACCACACACAAAAAAAAAATGATAAAATAAAACTATTTGGCTATACATATTAAACAATCTCATACTCTAAAGAGTACCACCACAAACGGTGATGGCACCTCTATACTACTTCATAGCACTCCTTACAATCACCCTCCTCGTCCTCCTCTCTGGCCACCGCCGCCGCCACCGCCACCTCAACCAACCTCCCACGATCCCAAACTCCCTCCCCATCATCGGCCACCTCCACCTTATCTTTCGCCAGCCACACCAACCCCTCCACCGCACCCTCACCTCCCTCTCTTCCACCTACGGTCCCATCCTTCACCTCCACTTCGGTTCCCGCCCCGTACTCATCGTCTCCTCCCCCTCGGCCGCCGAAGAATGTCTTACCACCAACGACATAATCTTTGCTAACCGACCTTTACTGCTTTCCGCCAAGTACCTCGGTTTCAACCACTCCATCCTCGGCGCCGCCCCATACGGCCCTTACTGGCGTAACCTCCGTCGAATCGCCACCATCGAGCTACTCTCCACATCACGCATCGTCTCCTTAGCTCGAATCCGGGCTGAAGAAACGCGATCCCTCCTCCGCTCCCTATTCTCTACCGCCGCCGCCGACCGATGGAATCTCGCCGAGATGAAAACCAGTATAAAAAACCTGGCTTTAAACACTATGATGAGGATGGTGGACGGTGAAAAGTACTACGATGAGAGATTTTGGTTGATGGTAGAGGACGCGTTTAAGCTGAGCGGTAGTTCGAGTGTGGAGGATTTTGTTCCTTGGATTAGTTGGTTTGGCGTGGCGGCGACGAAGAGGAGGATGATGAGATTAGGGAAGGAGTTGGATGAGAGGTTTCAGATGATGGTGGATGAACGGAGGAGGAGGAGGAGGAGGAGGAGTGTGGTGGAGGAGGAAGTGGATGAGAAGACTTTAGTTGATGTGATGCTGGCTTTGCAAGAAGAGGAGCCAGAGAGATATTCTGATGAGATCATCAAGGGGATGTTATGGGTAATGTGTTTATTTACTTCTAAATTCAGATTTGTTTCATGATATTATAATATAATTTATATCATTATATAGGTTATGAAATGATAAGATAGTTAACATTGGAAGATATTTACATTTTCTATAAAGAAAAAATAATCTCTTGTTCTACATTTTTTTGTGTTTATATATGTTAAGTATTCTTTTAATTTTAAATATTTATCTTTTACATTAGTGCTTTTTTTGAAAAAAATAATAATAATCAGGATATTCTATAAAGAAAAACTATTTTTTGGCTTTAGGTTCACCATTTAAAAAAAAAATAAGAGAGAAAAAAGTTGCTCCAATTTCTTCAACCATGATAAAATTTCAACTCTTATTTTTTAATCTAATTGGATTTACATAGGAGGATAAGATTTGTTATTTGTTTGGTCCATGTAAACCCAATAGTCATCAATTTCAGTACCATCTTTGATGTCATTGTTGGAATGTGATTGAAAAGTTGGGATTTATTATAAAAGAGGAGATACTAAATTAAATAGGTTTTTTTTTAAATAAAATAATTATCATTAATTAAAAGGATAATTAATAAAATAGGTCATATGGGCAATGAAAAGGAAAAGAGAATTCAAATGTAGGTAAACTTCATTTTCCATTTAGATGCATCATTAATTAAAGAAAGTCAAATAATAGGAGGGCATTTCATATGAACTTTCTTTTTCATTTTCCCACAATATATGATTTTTTTTTTTGTACATGCTTAGATAAACAAGTATATATGATGTATTGTCATTAGGGTTCTTGTATACTGGAATACTTAAATTAAATAGTACAGAGAGAATTTAACGTCGTAATTTGTATAACGATTCAACACACATGGATAAAATATGAATACATCTTTCCAATCAATCTTTATAAATGCATGCAGGACTATAAAAATGAACAGAATAACAAATAAAATACTTATATTCTGAATCTCATTTATCTCAGTCGATTGTGTCCTTATCCTTCTCTAAAATTATGAAAAATCGTATAGTGAGTAGAAGCTTACTGCACCCAGTGCCTGAAAAGTAGAATAATATCCATGTAATAATTGAAATCATGAGCAGAGTATGGTTATCATATATTCATGTGCATGTAATATATAAATATGAATAGTAATGGTTAGTATGAACAATGTCAATTAATATGAATCTTAATCATCAAAGTGAGCAATAATCATTTACTTGGAACAAGGGGTTTCAATATTTGACATGACCCGAAAACAAGACTCGAATCCGACCCGAAAATTCTGGGTTAGGGTCAAACTGAACCCGAAACGGGTCAGGTTCGGGTTCAACAATTTGACCCGTTTTAAAAATCAGGTCGGGTTCAGGTTGACCCTTTGACTCGAATTGACCTGAAAATCTATTTTTGACCCGTCAACCCAAGATTGACCTGTTCTTTACCCGAAAAGTGGAGATTGACACATTTTTAGACCAAAAACTAGCAGTTTTTGTTGGCACCGGGTCATTCGGGTCGTGCTGGGTTGACCCGGACCCGAAGCGGGTCGAGTTCGAGTCCGAAAAACTGAACCATTTCTAAAAATGGGTCGGGTTTGGGTTGACCCGAATAGTGCCGAGTCAGTTTCGGGTTCAATCCAAACCCGACTTGTGACTCGAAATTGACACCCCTACTCGTAATTATCCCAAAATATTAAGAATAATGTTATAGTTATATTATCATGGGAATCATGTAAGCTAATACACTTGTGATTGAGGTATTTTAGTTATCAATGAATGTCAATATCATGAATGGTATTTCTATGTCTTATCATGTTATTTATGCAGTATGTATCAATCTCATATGTTAAGTGTATCACATATATGTATTAATGTTAGTATCATTATGCATCATGTTCGTGTATTATATCATGTATCATATAGCTCATATAGCATATAACTATATTCATATTATCTCTAGCATCATATCATGCATGTATATATGCATGTACATATTCATATAAATACATGTTAGGACATCAAAAATCATATGATATTTTCTTTCATCTTGTCATATCATAATTGTGTATCAAGTGGCTTCTTGCAACATGCAAGAGTCATTACTCCTATGCTTTGGTATATCTCATCCACTTATGACTCCTTATCTTTTATTAGGATTATGTTAAAAACTCTTAATTTAAAAGAAATCTCATCGGCCCACCCTCCTGTAAAAAATATTTTGCTCCAGCTAATCTAAATCAATCTATAAATAACCAGTATTTTTGCATCACACACTAATGCTATATCTTATATGCAATTCATATCATATCATATGTGTATCTTATGCAATTTAACATTTGTATTATTTTAACACTATTATATCAATATACCTGTCCTACCAATGTACTCGGTATAGTATGCATGTTATTTTAGGTGAACTATATTATATTCATGCCATATCATACTTGATAAAATAAATGTATTAATCCTAATATATTCACATGTGTCCATATTCTTATTAGTTTAGTTAAAATATTATACATGTAAAACTACTATGTAAAAATATAATATGATCAAATCAAAATGTGTAGAATAATATATATATATATCAAAACTTATACACTGAATGTTCATTAAATTGAGAGATAATATATTTTAATCAAATTTTAGAGGAATAGAAAATCAGAACTCAAAATCATCAGAAATAAAAATAGGATTCGGAATACCTACCACGATTAGAACAAGCTTCACAGTTAGAGAACAGATGGAAATGCCTTTGAAGAAAATTTCTCTCTCCTATCCCCTCTCCCCTCTCCCCTCTCCCCTCTCCCCTCCTCTCCCTTCTCTCCTTTCTCTCCTTCTCCTTCCTGACCAAGCAAAAGAGTATGGGGGAGGGCATGGACTAGGTGACTTTTAGGTTTGTGAATTTAGATATTAAAAAATAATGATAATATTTTTAAACCCAGCACTTCAACACTCTAGATTGCAGCAACGCAACACTAACCTGAACACTCTAAACCCAAGAGGCCGATGCTGCATCAAACAACTCTGGAACCGTTGCCCCCACACAACTCGAATCGTCTACATGTAGAGGCTAGCACCATTACGCTCGCAAGCATAGCATCGCGATGCTCCCACACATATTTTTATGCTTGCAGGAGTTGTCTTATGGATCATACATAGTTCATTAATGTTGCACTTTCTCTTCCCCTCGAGGATACACCCCTAATCATATGGTTTAATTCTTAAAATTAAATTTTGTCACTCAATTAGAAAGTGCAACACTCATGTTTATAAAAGATGTTTTGTCATATAGATGGCCATAAAAAAATAATAATAATAGACATATAAAAGAGAAATGTTATACTCCTAAAACTTGTGAATTTATATACCACTGTATTTTTAAACATCAAGCTCTGAAAAAAAATGTGAACTTCTTCATCAATTTAAAGTCAAACTGATGCATCATGAAAAAATAGGTTTGATTGAGAACAAATGTTGACGTATATTTGAATTAAAAACTTACATGATTAAGTTCACCGGGCCATCCAAATTTCTATTTTAAAAAATTTATAATTAAATTGAATCCTTCGACGAGATGCCTAGAATCCATAAACACCGAAAGTAATTTGATTGGAGTCCAGATGGGCCCAAATTAATCAAACATTTAATTGAAACAGAATTAAAAACTTTAAAACATTTACTAGACAATCAAATGTTCTTCGAATCTCTTATGCCTATGGTCAAATCATGTGTCTAGACAAGACAAATATAATGACCTAAGATCACTAAATTTTAACATCATTATAGCACTTATATATATATATATATATATATATATATATATATATATATATATATATATATATATATATATATATATATATATATATATATATATATATATATATATGTAAAAAATGATCTATATTCAAAGGAATTAATAGGTGTAATCCTAATGAGTGTTTAAAAAAATTTCAATATTTGTAGGATATGCATCTTTGCAATGTCCTAGGATCTAATTGAAGGATTGAATACCTAAATCTCACAATTATCACTCAACAACAAAACACCTAGAGATACTAAAAGCCATATAATAAAAACAACTTAAAATTTTTCATTTCATCAAAAACTTATATATAATGATCAAATTACTTTCAATCTATACATCAAAATAATTAAGATTGAATTACAAAATATTTCATAACTTAGTATACTTCTTTTCTTAACCCATCACAGATATCAATGTCCATTCAAAATATTAAATAGAAATTTAATTAAACCTCAATAACTTATAAAAATGCATAAAGTACTAGCAGAATATGATTTTTTAGGATTTTATATATACTTGAATTGAGAGTTCTTACTTATGCTTTTAAATCCACTTTGACAGGGATTTTAGATAATTCATAGAATATTTGTCATCAGAGGTTCACTTGCATTTGACTTGCACATTTTATTAGCATTCATGTAGAAATTCGGTAATCCCTAACATTCAGTTTATAATGTCACTTATATGAACAGGTCGTAATTGCAGCTGGAACCGAGTCTTCTTCTGGAACAATGGAATGGGCACTCTCCCTTCTTCTAAATCATCCCAAAACATTACAAAAGGCAAGAGATGAGATAGACTTTCATGTAGGTCGTGATCGTTTGATCACAGATTCAGATCTTCCTCATCTTCACTACCTGCAAAATATAATTAAAGAAACTCTTAGATTATATCCAGCTGGTCCTCTTTTAGTTCCACACTACTCATCAACAGACTGCACTGTAGAAGGCTACAACATTCCAGGTGGAACCATGTTGCTGATAAATGTTTATGCGATTCAGAGAGATCCAAAGCTATGGAATGAAGCAGAAAGTTTCAAACCTGAGAGATTCGACGAAGGAGAAGGATCAGATGGTTTTCAGTTCTTTCCATTTGGCTCGGGAAGAAGAAAGTGCCCAGGAGAAGTTATGGCAAATAGAATGATGGGCATGACATTGGGAGCTTTGGTTCAGTGTTTTGAGTGGGAGAGAGTTGGGGAAGAAATGGTTGATTTGTCAGAAGGAGAAGGGCTTACTCTGCCTAAGTTATTTCCTTTGGAAGTAAAGTACAAGCCTAGGGAGGTTATGATGAATGTTCTATCACAGCTTTGATTGATTAGCTGCCATGCTGAACAATTATATATATAACTAAATTGATAGCTGGCCGATGTTTAAATAAATGTCTTGTATGGTGTTATGTTTAAGATCTTTGGATGTTTTAAAAATAAAACATCTATTTGTATTCATATAAAAAAATACTGTGTTTCTATGTATCTATAACATTGAAATCATCTGGAGAAAGCCTATATATTTGCCATTAAAGCTAGACATCAATCTTTGTTTTAGGCCTTTCAAACTTCATCTCCTTAGCTCCATCTAGCAATATATGGCAAAGGTACTCATTTATAACTGCAATTTCATGTGCCAGAGTCATTAAACTTTGAAAGCAAACTGTTATGATTGTGATCATTGAATTCTTTTTATTTTAACGTTTATGTTTGTTGGAGCTGTTTCCCCTTATGTGTCTTGAGCTATTATTCCGTGCAGACACCGGATGGGAAAATCGTCCGGTTAAGTGCTCGGTACCGAGCGCGGTATATTTTTGGAGTGACATTGTGCATTTTTATTGGTCTCCGGACACCCTCTGGACTCCACACAAAATAATAAATGGTTTACATGACCTCAAGTACTGTAAGCATGTATAAAGGAGTTATTGTGATAGGAAGAACAATCCCTCAGTGCTCCTCATGAAAATTTATTATGTGCGATATTCGGATGCATAACGTCATCCAATGCACAGTGCATTGGATGATGTGGTGCATCCGAATTGACTTCAAGATGTGTTCGACCGTACAAAATAATCTCTTGTTTATTAAGGTGAGAAAAGTTGATGTGGAACATCTTAGTTATAACTTACCTTAGGAATAGTTTATCTACTTTGTTATAGTTTTCTAGAAAGGTTTAGAATATTCTACTACTAGGTTGTATATTTAATCATTCTAGTAAGAAGAAGATATAGTTGTTTCGTCCTATTTAGTTTTTCTTCTAGTAAATTCATTTCTTCCATCCATCCACTGCATCATACGTAGCTTTGAAAAGATCTACTTGTGCTTCCTGATTGCGCCATTAATTCTGGGAAACTTGTCGTTGAGCTTATGGAGAGATCTCAAATGATCGGCTGTGAATGATCTACTAGTGTTTTTCACTCGACAAAGCTGCGGATTTACATTCAATCAAGGATCAACGTAAGATTTGCTTAGCCTTAATTAGAAGTTATAATCAAGTAATTTTTTACTTTATTTTTTTAGGACTTGCAACAGTTAGGATTGTGAAATAAAAAATATTGACATTATTGAAGTATAGAGATATTTTAACTGGCACAAAGGACTTGCACATAAACAGAAAAAAAAAAAAAACAAATTGCAGAAAAAACCAAGGGTTCCACATGAAAATTTCAGCGAAAAAAATCACGAGGTTTGACATAATTGAATGATTTTATTAGCGTATTATGTAGGGTTACAAATTATGTCTTTTTTTACAATCAAGGAGGACGTTCGTATGATGTAGTATACATGAATTGGATTGGATGATGGATTATATGGTAGAAATTAGAAGAGACTCATGACCTTTGAGGAATTATTCTTTGTATTGGTTGTTCTCATTTGTGAAATAGAGACTATATTAGGTGAGTTGGTTTTAACAGCATGTATCGATGTTGCTGGCCATGACACAACAAACTCACCAATTCTTGGAATTCGTGTCAATGACATCCATCAGTCTCATATGCAATGGCATGTGTTGATGTTAGTGACGACGACAAGAGACAAACTATATGGGCATCATCGGCTGTATCGATGGCGTGCATCATCCGTATATGCGATGGTATGCATCGACATTGGTGTCCATGGCTAGCGATGAAGTCCAAGTCCATTGGCATTTGTGTCGACGGTGTGCATCAACTTTATAAATAAAAGCATATGTCCATATTGTCGACATTGGCGTGCACCAACATTTATTTAAGAAGCGTGCGTCAACCTATTAGCAATAGCAAATACTGATGTTGTTAGCGACAAAATCATCGAGAGATGATTTTCTAATGACCTTAGTCATATGATAATGGTCAGGAGACTGCAGTCATGAGATTATATTAGTTAATAAATTATAGTTTGGTGATTGTGACTGTTCAATGATGGTCATATAATAATATTTGGGTGCTGGTTATTACAACATTTGATCACAGGCTATTCATTCAATATTTAAGTGTCTTAATTATCTCATAATTGCGCGATCTTGAAATTGTTGCACTCCTATAATTGAGAAGCTTCTTTTTACCTTAAACAAATGAGAATTGATAATCATTTAGTCTTGATTTGTAACCAAAAAATCATCTTGATCGGGCATAAATCTAGATGCAAATTTAAATTATAAATTTCTAAAATTAAATTCGCGACCATCCAAATTCCGATTTCAACAAGCTTATAGTCAAATTGACTATCTCAAGAAGACAACCCCGATGAGACTAAATTCAGTCCAATTCATGCCCAAATGAGCTCAAATCGAAGAACCAATGATTCTAAATTCAATCCTAAGACTTTTTTAATCAAATACTAAATCAAAATATATGTTTGATATAGATTTTGTGATTGTATATCCATTTGAAAACCATTAAGTCAAATAAATGACGTTTCCGAATGACATTAATGTTAGAAGAGATTCCTCACGCATACTCTTTGCATTGTTGGCAAATTTGGGATGGCAAATGCCCGTCCGATGAAAGCTAAACGCATTAATAGCAAACCAACGGTCATCTAACGTTATAACTACACTGCGCATTCATAAATAATATTTAATATTGAATGACTATTTTTAGTCAAAATATCATGAAAGTGATAGTTTCTCAGAGGATTGTATTTAAGAAGGAGCATGATGTTTAATTAAATTAGGAATAGGAATATAATATTAAATAAAATTTAGAAAAAAAAAAGTCAGATAGAAAGGTACATTCCATTCAATGCATCAAATTATTCTTTTAGACGTATTTAGAATACGTCAAACTGTTTGGCGCATTGCTACGGTACCTTAAAAATTTAATTCGGTTGATTTGGTTGACTGCACCAAATAATTTTGTGCATTCTTTAGAATGCATCATTCTGTTTGGCTAGTTTGCTTCTTTTTAATTTTTTTTAAACATATGATCCTATTACTATTTGAAATTAAACATTTTGCTCTTATTTAAAATTAGGGGTGTCAATATTTGACCCGACCCGAAAACCCGACCCGGAAAATCCGGGTTGGACCCGACCTGTTTGATAAACGGGTCGGGTTCGTGTTCGCATATTTGACCTGTTTGAAAAACGGGTCGGGTTGATCCGGCGGGTTGACAGGTCAACCCGGCAACCCGTTTATTTTAAAAAATTTTGAATTTCCCACCGTTTCCACCCGCCTGCCACGCGCAATGCCGCGTGCCCGCCTGCGGCCAACGCGATGCCGCCTGCCCCGCGCGCTGCCGAGGTCCTAACCATCGCGAGTCGCGGCCGAACCCTCGCGAGTCGCGGCCGAACCTGTGCTGCCGAACGACCCGAACCCTCGCGGCCTCGCCAGCTCGCCCAGTCGCCACTGCCGGGTCGCGGGTCGTGTCAAGTCAACCCGGTCAGGTCGGGTCCGGGTTGAAATGTCCGACCCGTTTGCAAAAACGGGTAGGGTTCGGGTTGACCTGTTTAGATACGGGTCGGGTCGGGTTCGACCCGAACCCGACGGGTTGACCCGAATTGACACCCCTTTTTAAAATATTCATTTTTTAGATGAATTTAATTTCTAATTAAATTTATGCAATATTCATTTTTAAATATAAGAAAATAATTGTATATATGAGAAATTATCAAATATTACATAAATATCCACTGTTGCTTAGTTTGGTTGGTGTGCAAGTATGATTGGGAACCCCCCGACCCACAGTACCTCTTAATTGGGTCTCAATCATGTACGGGACAGGAGGTTTCTGGGATGAGTGAATCTTGTAGGTCAGATAAAGATTAGTCACGCCGCTAAGTGTCCATTCGGGGGTGACAACAGGTGGATACTTTGTTCCAAAAAAAATTTTATAGAATTTTTTTTTTTTTTTTTGTAAAAAAATAAAAGATTATACCTTGACTATTTATATGAATCTCCTCATGAATCAAAGAATTAAGAAACAAATGGAGACCACCCCTCACTCCTACTTCACAACACTTCTCCTTATAATCACCTTCCTCTTACTCTTCTACGTCCGACGCCGGCGCTGCCACCACCTCAACGTCCCTCCCACCATCCCCGGCTTCCTCCCCATCATCGGCCACCTTCATCTCCTACGCCACCGGTCCAATCAACCCCTCCATCGCACGCTGGCCTTCCTCTCTTCCACATACGGCCCCATCCTCCTCCTCCGCTTTGGCTCCCGTCCCGTTCTCATCGTCTCCTCCACCTCCGCCGCTGAAGAATGTCTTACCACCAATGACATAATCTTCGCCGACCGGCCTTTACTCATTTCTACAAAGTACCTCGCTTTTAACAACTCCATCCTCGGCACCGCCCCCTACGGCCCCCACTGGCGCAACCTCCGTCGAATCGCCACCATCGAGCTACTCTCCACTTCTCGCATCAACTCCTTAGCTCGAATCCGTGCTAACGAAATCCGATCCTTCGTCCACTCCCTATTTTCTACCGCGGGCGACCAATGGAATCGAGCCGAGATGAAAACAAAGCTAAAAAATCTAAGCTTTAACATTATGATGAGAATGGTGGTTGGTGGGAAGTACAACGAGGAGAGGTTTTGTATAATGATAGAGGAGGCGCTTAGGCTGAGCGTTTCTTCGTGTGTGGAGGATTTTGTGCCCTGCGTTAGTTGGTTGGGTTTGTTGGGGACGAAGAAGAGGTTGATGAGATTAGGGAAGGAGGTGGATGAGAGGTTTCAGAACATGGTGGATGAGAGGAGGAGGAGGAGGAGAAGGGCGGTGGAGGAGAAGGCTTTGATTGATGTGATGCTAGCTTTGCAACAAGAGGAGCCAGAGAGGTATTCTGATGAGATCATTAAGGGCATGCTATGGGTAATGTGTTTATCTTTATAATTTAAATTTATTTGTTTATTTTATGTTTAATCAGAAAATGATCTTGGTAGTTGGTACTATAAAAAAAAAATAGATAAATATAATATGATTAGCTTTATACTCATAAATACATTATATTGCCAAAAGAATGCACTAATAAGAAAATATGTCTACAACCTGAACTACAAGCCTTATCAATTGATTTTACTTGGCTAGGGTCTTAACCTTTCTTGAAATGGCATGTTGGTAGCAGGGGCGGAGCCAGAAATTTTTTTAAACGGGGGCACAAATTAATACTAGTCATTAAATAACTCTTAAATAATATTTTTCTTTTGTGTAATCATAGATCTTTAGCTAAGATTTTAATAAACAATTATAAAAAAATACATTCAAAATTATAGTTGCTCCCATTAGAAAAGTATAGGTATAGCACTCTCTATCTTAATATTTATTGATAAATTAATATTTTTCGTATAAAATTATATTAATGAATTGAGTTCAAATAAATTACTTTTATAGTTTAGATTATTTTGTTTGAATTAATTAAATTGAGTTTTAATTTTTGAACTATAATTATAGTAATTAAATTTAAATTAGTTTAAGATAATTTTCTAACTTATTATAAATTAATTAGATAGTATGGATTTATTAGTTCCCCCATTGTACTATTTTATAGGCTTTCGTATTATATTATTTTATTGATTATAAACTTTACTACTACTATATATGTGTTTACTATTTTTGTATTAATTCCTGATCATATTACTACTATTGCTATGAATTGACTGATGACTCATACTACTTTTTTGTCATGCTTTGGGTCAGTTGTTGGATTTGATTACTTATTGGGCACTTAAGCTCATTATATTTGATTAAATGATTTCAGGTCAGGGAAAGTGAGCAGGAGTGTAAGATTGATTAGGATCCTTCATATTTAAGTTCTTATTATTTTAGTTATTTTTTATACTCGGAATAGAGTAGTTGTGATATGATTGTATAGATTCAGAATAATATACATAGTTTTTAAGGAAATGAATATAGATTTATATATTAATATATTAATTGCTAGTTTTTTTTTGTTGGTTTTATATTGATAAAAAAATTTATATATCTATGGTTATTATATGTTAAAATAGTATCAAAGTTTCTTCAAATTAAATTCTAGAACATCACACGATCACCATCACCCACCGACTATAGTCCCTTCGAGCTTTACAACAACGCTTGACAACAACCAACAAAATAAAATAAAGGCTAAGCCTGCAAAAATAAAACTAAAAAAAAAAAAAAACATACTTACAACATATATCTGAACCTATCATCCAAAACTACCTAGCTTGCCTATTACCCTTTCCCTAGTATGAAAATGAAAGCAAAATTAAGAATGAGCTAACACGGCTCAATACACTATCGTAGTCTAAATTAGAAATTAATAATTGAAATCAAAAGATTGAAAATACTATGATATAATAATAAACTGGAGTACTGTATAAAACTGAAACAAAAGCAGAAGTTGAAACTAAATTTCAAAAACAAATTAAGAGCATTTAAATAGCTTTGGAAGCTCATTGAAATCGATTAAATTATAAGAAAATATTTCATAGTGATTATCACAATGGCTTTTAAGACCAAATTTCATACATCTTCATTAACAAAATTTAACCTCGATAGCACACTAGCTTAAGCATGAAAGAATCTCACATCGGTTGCCCAAAGGCCTCTACATAATAGAATCTCATTTCGGTTGCTCACTAGTATTGTCATTACAGGATCTCACCTTAGTCGCCTGCTAGTGTTGGCCTAACAGAATCTCACCTCGATTTTCCACTAGTACTGACATAACAACACATCACATCATCTCATATTTCTTTCACCATTATACATATTTTTTTATGCATTTGTTTAATTAAAGCATAATTGAACTCAATTAAGAAATTACAAAAATGTCTGAACATTAAGTAATAGAAATACTACTGATCAAAAAGATACAATTTTCAAATTTAATTAAAGTACAAAAATTATATAAAACATCATTATAACACTTTAATCATACTATGACACAATTTTTTAGAGTCCCGATAAATTTTTATTAAAAAAATTGCACATATTCTAAAACATATGGTGAAATTTTTTTTAAAAATACTTAAAATATTTATAATCATAATCTTTATAATATATAAAAAGTTATGTTGTGAAAGTTCAACTAATATAAAGTAATTTTCATTTTTTCGATAGCAAAAAATATAAATTTTATCTAAAAAAATTACAAACATATTTAATTATTGAAAATCGACATGGGCAAAATATAACCTACCTCTATCCGTACAACTTTATCAACTAGCATGATGGCTAAAAAAAAAAGCCTAAAGCAGCTCAAAATAGAGTTTCTCATTAGAAACCCTCAATTTCTCTCTTCTCAATGCCAGCAGCATGTGATCGAAATGAATGGAATAGTGGGTTTAAAATATATTCAGTGTTGTTAGTGGCCTAGAGCTGTGAAGCTAGTTCAAAAATCTAAAAATTTGATATTATAATGTTGCAATGTCACTATTTGGTGTCTGAAACTGTGCATCATCGAGATGCTTAGAGGCCTAACATTGGGGCGCTCAAATAGTAATATTTTTTAGATTTCACCAAAATTTTCTTCAAACCCTTGGGACTTATTTCTAAAACACATGCAACCTTTTTAAGCATCAAAATACTCCCAAACACATGCAAACAGACTCAAATACCAAACATGAAATATGTTATATATCTTTCAGTCGGATCAAAACCAGTCTAAATTATATTATGATCATGGAGGTCTCACATCTGACCTCCGTTGCTTGTCGACCATGTCCCTCGGACTTCCGTCACCCACTGACTACGATCCCTCCGAGCCCCATTGCCCGTTGATTATGACTCTTCGACCTCCGTCGTCCGTTGATTAAGGCCCCTCCGACCACCGTCACCCAATTAACTACAGTCCTTCCAGCCTCGATCTGTCACTTGTCGATTACAGTCGCTCTAACTTCTATCACCCAAATATAGTCATACCAATCAAATAAACATGTCATCATTCTTTTGAGAACAACTCTTATACTACTAGATTCTTCGAACTCCCATCATGTCATGTGTCACGACTCAACCCGACCGCAACGAATCCCGCTCGCATCGGGTCGCGTCGGAACTTGAAACTTGAAATCCAGGATCTAGTTTTGGGACTTGCTTCAGACCTTTCTTCCAAATGTAAAAACAAACAGAAACATATAACTGCTATTAACTTCCAAAACACAGAAATGAATTAACTATTTTCTTCTTTCTTTCTCTTTTCATCAAAATAATCATGTACAATACAGTGCATGGCTACACACGGAAAGAACAGAACAGAAAAGTCATGACTGTAAGAAAATCAAAAGTGCAAAATACATAATCTCAGATCAGACACAGAACGGCTAGTCCAAGACTTCCTTCACTTTCCCAGAACCTGAAAACCACACAGAAAGTAAGGATGAGCTAACAGCTCAGCATGACAACACTCACCAATCAAAATCTCCAGAAATTCACATCAGAAAATACATCAGAAGCAGATATTCCAATAGCCGTACGGAAATCGTATAGAAATCATATAGTTATCAGAATACATACACTTGCTCAAATAGAAGTCACATCACTGATATAGAAAAACGGAATTCACTTCATAAACAGAAATCGTACAGAGCAAACAAAATCTTACAGAACCAACAGAATAGTACAGAACAAACAGAATCGTACATAACATATAGAATTGTACAAAACAAACAGAATCGTACAGAACAGACAGAATCGTACAGAACATATTTCAAATCAGATAAAAATCACATTTCAGATATCACATTTCACATATCACATATCAAATATCCCTGACCCTGACAGAATTTCGACGGATTCTGACCCCTTATGCCTCCCTTCCCTGACACTAACAGAATCTCAGATTCTAGCCCCTTATGTCTCCCTTCCCTGACACTGATAGAATATCAGATTCTGGCCCCTTATGTCTCCCTTTGTGCTTATAGCACCAGAACAGAACAGATATATAAAATTTTCATAACAGAACTTGTTTTCAGATTTTTAGATTTCTCGGACCCAGACAACGGAATCACAAAGGATTCCGGCACCTTATAACTTCCTTCTGATATCACAACACATCAAGACATTCAAATCAGAAAAATCGAATACTTCAGAAAATTCGTCAGCGGCATAACGGCAGTATACGAAATTTACACAAAATTCACAGATTCAAAAATTTACCAAATTACCACATATAGTACACAACATTATTCTAAGACTTTCATTGTACTGAGATAGTAAATTCAGACATCCAGATAAATTGTTATTCGATCAAAACTCAGCAGAATTCAAAACCTGATAAAAATATTCCATAAAATACTCAAAACGTGCATAATTATCATCTCATAAACATACCTAAAGTTATGCGGTAAAACCTTTATCAGTACAAAACAGAATCAATTATTCGCTAACGGAAACAAAATCTGAGACAGAAAAGTCATCAAAATTCTCGTTTCTAAAAATTGAGAAAGGCGGAATGTACCTTACTTTGAGTCGGTCAACTTTTTCAACTATCGTGACGGACGAAAATGGACCGAAGTTTCCCAAAAATTCACTTTTCTTCTTTTTTCCTTCAAATTTCTCTCTCCTGGGCTTTTCTCTCTCTTCAAAAAGATCTTGTTTCCATATATATCCAGTCTGATCGTCCCGGACGATCCCAGATCGTCCCGGGACGATTTGGCCTCTAGACGAATTTCGTTCAGATGAAATTAAATATCGTATCTGGACGACTTGCTCTCTGTAGGATTTTTCGTACAGACGAACCCTAGTTTGTACTGGGACGAACCTTCCAGCCAGAAATTCCTGTACAAACCTGTACCGATCATCCCAGACGATCCAATTTCATCCGGACGAACCTTGAAGGAAAAATAGCTTTCACATCATGTGTTCTATATGATGTATATTTGTTGCATTGAGTCAAGGCCTTCCTCCCGAGGAAGAGCATCATTTCTAATCAACTATAAACAATAGTATAATCATTTTAACTATGCAATGCCTCATGGTTATTTCCCTTTTCAATATTTTTCATGTAAAAATCTTATTGTCTATTATGACTCTTACACTCATCTCTCTTATCTATCTTTGTGTTAGATCTCCGTACAAAACTTGAACGTTAAATTCTATATTTTTCCAGCGTCACGAATGTTCGAAGACGCAACACTAATAAAATTATATTAGTACAACTAATGTCATATGTTAAATCACAGTAAGAACATATCGGTAAAGATAACATGAGTATTCACTTGAACATGATATAAAAAATAAAATACATAACATAACATAAAATTTAACATATTAATGCAAAATAGTTGAATATTTTCTCAATACCTCCTTATACCTCTTACTCCATTTTTGTCTCCCATTTTTCCTATGTCTTCTTATACATTCACTTGTACATATTTTCCCAAAACCCTCTATAACTCCACTCATACTTATACCTCAACTTAATCATCTCAAATCTATTCAAGTGTATAAATGCAAAGATGGAGGAATTATATGTGTGCCCTGGTTCTATTACTCCGCTTATATTTCTCATAAATATATACAGCTATCATATATACTTCCTCCTTTTTCCCTCCTCCGCATTGTATCCTCTAACAAATAAATGTAACATATCAGTCTCATCGCATGAACATAAAAACATCAACATATTCAACATGTAATTACAATATTTAACCTGATACAAGAGTATATGAAATTTCACAGGTACAATAAAATAGTAGTGTGAATGGGATAAACTTATATATCATAAAAAACATTTTAAAATATTTATCATTTTGTAAAAAATTTTATAAATAACAACACAGACACATAAATACTTAAAATGATGCATAGCTTAAAATATTCAATGAAAATTTATATTTTTCTTGTCAATATAAGTAAAGTAATATGTTCTATCATATAGCAAAAGTAACAGTGTGAAACTTCCTAAATCTTCATTAGTTTGTGTTTGTGTAAACCCAAATCAAATAAAATAACAAAAATACCCACTCAAGCAATGAAACTAAATTTTGAAGTAGGATATAGGTAACCTATCTAGAGTCAAACAATTTTCTTAACTTGCCCATCGTAGGAAATTGGCTCTTAGACCTTCAGATGCAACTTGATATGTTTAAAATTCCTCTCATTCTCTCTCTAATCCACAGCCTCAAAATGAGAAATGAGCTTTCGTAAATGGATTTTGATATGTTTAGACACAACATCGTAGTGCTACCTTTCTGAGTACTTCAGCATCCCACTAGAAGTTTCCAAACACCCAGATATAGAGCTTAGCGTCACAGTGCTCCCAAGTAAAGTTTCAATGCCAAATAAAAACTTCAGCGCCGCAACACCAACTATTCAGTGCCATAGCACACCCCACTACTTATAGACTAATAGATAAAGCAATCCCGCAAAGTTACAACTACGGTGTTGCTAGGGGGAATTTTTCGAATTAGCATATTCCTTTCAAATTTAAACCACAGCCTTCCATGACTAAACTAAACATAATATATATATATATATATATATATATATATATATATATATATATATATATATATATATATATATATATATATATATATATATATATATATATATATATATATATATATATATATATAAATTTATAGAATTTATCATGCACTCAATGAACCCATAGTTCTTCCCTGGTTCAATTCGGGTCATCACAGATAAATTTTACACTATAGAAATGATCATTATACTATCTTGACTCATTCACATTTATAAACACTCAACTTCAATCACGACTAGCAGAAACTTGAATGGAATACAGCATTGTGAACTAAAGCTATCACAGCCTCTATCTATTAATCCCAAATTCTAAAGAGTATATCATAATAATTGAGAACAACACCCATAATTATGATTATGCTGGAAGATTTCTTTTTCTACAGTATAGAACTAATTTATAACGCGAAAATGGTACTGTGAAAATGATGCTTGCACCAAGTTAGGCAAACAATTTCTATAATATTGAATTTCACATAGTCCCACATCAGACAAAAGACAATAATTGCAATTTATATGGTTTCACTTTCTACAAAAAACAGCTAAAGCTAATGCATACAGAAAGTCACTTTCAGGAATTTAAGAGAGAAATAAAAGTTCTCATAGTTTTATATGAATTTCTTTTTTTAAGATTGTTGTCCTATGAACATATATAATATTCATTTTTCCACTAAGATAATATTTATATATTAACTATATCATTTTTGTATAGGTTCTAATTGCAGCTGGAACTGACTCTTCATCTGGAGCAATGGAATGGGCACTCTCCCTTCTCCTAAATCATCCCAAAACATTACAAAATGCAAGAGATGAGATAGACTTTCATGTAGGCCATGACCGTTTGATCACAGATTCAGATCTCCCTCATCTTCACTATCTCCAAAACATAATTAAAGAAACACTAAGACTATATCCAGCTGGTCCTCTCTTGATCCCGCACCAGTCATCAGCAGATTGCACTGTAGAAGGCTACAACATTGCAAGTGGAACCATGCTGTTGATAAATGTTTATGCGATTCAAAGAGATCCAACACTATGGAAAGAAGCAGAAAGTTTCAAACCTGAGAGATTCGATGAAGGAGAAGGATCAGAAGGTTTTCAGTTTTTTCCATTTGGTTCGGGAAGAAGAAAGTGCCCAGGAGAAGTTATGGCAAATAGAATGATGGGCTTGACATTGGGAGCTCTGGTTCAGTGTTTTGAGTGGGATAGAGTTGGGGCAGAAATGGTTGATTTGACTGAAGGAGAAGGGCTTACTCTGTCTAAGTTAGTTCCTTTGGAATTGAAGTATAAGCCTCGGGAGGTTATGATGAATGTTCTATCACAACTTTGATCGCTCAGCTGCCATGACGAATATACATATACATGCGTGTGTTTAGTTCATAAACGATATATAGCTTTATTGATAGCTAGTTAGTGTCTAAGGCTTTGTTTGGAACGACTTTCTTATTGCTTCTTACCAAACGAAGCCTAAGTGTGTTGATTGTATGGAGTTATGTATGAGATCGTAAACAAATACCGCGTTTCTATGTTTTTATGCTATAACTCAGTTGTTCTTACGGTTGGCTTCTTCAGAACTTTATAAGAAAGTGTGTTCCAGCTTCTAAGCATGAAAAATGTAAAACAGGAGGTTGTAAGATCATGTATTTTTGCTGAGTTGAGCTAGCTAATAATTGCCGTTATTATCTTTCTCGTTGTGTGATGAAATATTGAGATTTCATTTGGAAAGACTTTTTTATTATTTCTTAAAATAGCTTTTTAGAAATTTACTTTAAAAATTGATAAGAAAGTTATCCCAAACGAAGCCTGAGCATATTGTGATACAAATATTTTATATATAGTAAAATACTACTTTGTTTCCCAAATAAAACCTAAATCTAACCAAATTTAGCTCAGAATACTTGAGCTAGCTATTCATATATTATTCCCAAATCATTCAGTTTACATCAACAATTCAAATTATATCTAGGAAATAACCACGCGCCGCCCGCGCCGACCACCCCGACGGACGATGTTGACCCGCCCGCCCCGCCTCTCATATCCCAACCCGCCAAACGACCGTCCCCCTCGCCCTCCCCCCATCGCCGGCGTTCGCTGCCAATTCCCCTCTCCGGAGAACCCACCACCATTCTCTACCCCACTTTCCATTCCCTTTCTATGCAAAAACTGAACCAAACTATCCAACGCCACATCTACATCCTCACTTCTCATCAGCTCCTCCCCAACTTCCGCCGGCGTCACCTCCACCTCCTCCAATAACCCTTCAATTTCCCTAAATCTCCAATGCTCATTAATTCCATGGTGGTTCCAAGCCAGAAACTTGAACCCCGAAGCCCCGCAGTAGCCCATCCGCAGACACATGTCGACTCGGCCCGGTTGAAGGAGGACAGAGTCGACCCGGTCCTTCTTCTTCGCCGTGAAAACGAGCACCCGCTCCTCCCCTGTGCTCGCCCACATCCAATCCACAAATCCCAGAAACCCGGACAGAGAAAAGTCGCCATCTTTACCACTCGGTTTTTTGAAACAATCTATGTCCTCCACAACAAGCATTGATCGGCTTGACATCCCCAGCAATAGCAGCTTGATCCCTGAATTCCACTGCAGCTCCTTTATGTTCAAATCATAGATGTCCAGCCGGAGAAACTTCGCCATGGCGGCAATCAAGCTTGATTTACCGGTCCCAGACGGACCATAAAGCAAGTAGCTTCGCGTCCATGGCTTTCCCTTCTCTTTATACCACTCCTTACTCTTCGAAAACCTGGAGAGGTCCTCCACTATCCTCTGCTTCAACTCAGAATCCATGGCTAATGTTTCGAATGTTGCAGGGTGAAGCAGCTCCGCCGGCGGAAGAAGCCAGTAGCAGCCTTTATTGGTGTGGATCTTCAGCGATCGATCAGCCGCTCGAATGCGTTCGGACTCGTCCAGTATATAACGGAGATAGGAGTTCAAAGCCGTGTTTTTGTGATTCTTGTGGAAGCAGAGTTCGAAAAATTGGATTTTTTGAGGTACTCGCTTCGGCTGCCCGTCGAAGTAGACGGTGTGGAGATTGTTTCGGCTAAGGAGGCGCCACCGGAACTCGATGCCATTGAAGATGTCTAGAAATTCTTGTTCGTTTACGAGGGAGAGGGTGATGGTAGTGGCGTCTCTGTGTTTGGTGGCTTTGAATTTGGAGGTGGAGGAGGAGATGATTGAGCTGAGGTAGGTTTTGCATGCAAGGAAGAGATGGGGTTCGGATTCGAGGATGAGGATGGTGTGGTCGGTGGAAAGAGCGGAGCGGAGGGTGAGGAGAGGAGAGGAGATTCGAGTTTGTAGTTGGCGGGGAAAGAAGGTGCTGACGAAGGTGCGGGCGATCATGGCAGAGGCCGCGACGGAGGAAGCGATGGTGAGGAAACTGCGTGATGTTGCGTTTGCTTTCGTTTGGGACTCCATTTCAACTTTTTTTTCCCTGAAAATTTTGAATGCTGAAGCAAAGAAGACGTTCGACCAAAACTTCACAATATAGTTCGTAATTGTTATCAACTGAATTCTCTCTCTCTCTCTCTCTCTCTCTCTCTTTCTCTCTCTCTCTCTCTCTGGTCTTTCACTCTCAATTTACAGAGGAAACTACCATTCATGTCCTCTTCATCTTCACTCTCCTCCCCCTTCCCCCTTCTCTCGCTCTCTCATTTTCCGATGGCTTTCCTTTTTCTAAGCTTCGTTAATGAGTCAATCCCCTTTTTTCCTTTTCTAAGTCTCGTGCAAAGACTTTTAATGTTCTTAATTGACTAAGCTTTTTTCTGAAGAAGGCGTAGAAAGTCTTCAGTCATGCACGAATAAAATTTTAGTTTTGCTTGTTCTGCACGGTGTTTATCTGTACAGTAGTTTTTGATTGGGTTATTAAAGAAAAGGTTAAAATAAAATGTAATATTTAAGCTTGATTTATAAATGAATATAATGTTAATGAGTCTATTTAGAGGTGCAAATAAATCGAGTCGAGCTCGAGTCACTCATGACTCTAACTTAATCTTGATTAATTAAACGATTTTGAGCTCGAGCTTTATTTTATGAGTTTGAGTCGGCTCACGATTCAGCTTGTATATTATGAAAGTGAGAGAATAATTATTATAATAAAATGATAATAATAATAATAATAAAGAATCACTTAGTATTAAAAAAATGAGATATTATTTTTCAATATTTTTAATAATTATGTACTTAAAATTAGGAATGTTAATATATTTGCTTTGTTTTAAATCAACATTTTAGGGTTGGCTCAAGCAAGAGCCATTTATCTAATGGAACTCGATCGGACTCATGAGTCAGCTTAACTCACTTACACTTCATTTATGCCTAAGCTAGTAATTTTTTTTTATTCTCTGTTCATTGTTCCAAATGTTTGATTTCTCGCTATTATATTTATATATAACTCAATAATTATGATATGTGATTTATCTGGTGGATCTATTTGTTCATATGAGGGAAAGACTTGAATTTTGACTTGAAATTGAAGTGTTTTGAATACTGAATAATTCTAGAGCCCTTTGTAATTTCCGACGTCAACAATCACCGACAACGACCAATGCCCTCCTACCCCATCATCCAACTATTATATTCTCAATACCATCACCCAACTATCATGCGACGTCTCTTAACCACCTTCATCCCATCCACCATCTTTCTGGCAATCTCTATTGTATGCACACGAGAGCAAGTTAGGGTTTACAACATTGTAATCCCAACTTCTGTGAATTAAGGAAAATGAATTTATTTAATCTTGCTTAAGTTATGAATTATTTCTACAAGATTAGGCGCTTTTTTTATGTAAAAATTTTTAATGCCAAAACTAAGATGCCAAAACTAACAATCTATGATACAATCCCCAAATTAGCTCTTCGGTGTTAGAAGAAGCTACGATCCCCTAACTACACCTCGTCAGTGAAAGCTATTATCCACCTCTACGATCAACACATTCTTGAATGCCATCTATTTTTGAAATCTATTTTAAATGAAAGTTCTTGATTAGCTTAGCATAACTTTCTAATGCCGAGACTCCATCAAATTTCAGAGTATTGTGATATCAATAAAACTAAATAAACATCTTTATTTCTGTTGCGAACTAGAACATTTACGGCAGTAAAGAGATATATAGTTTAGCGTCCAAATTTTGTACGAAGATACAACACACAGACAAACAAGAGAGAGGAGTGTGAGAGTCATAAGAGACACTATGATTTTTATGTGGAAAATTCTGAAAAAGGGAAGAACCGTAGGATTTGAACCAGTTAAAATGATTACACTAGTGTTTGTAATCGATTATAAATGGTGCCCTTCCGCGACGGGAAGACATGGGCTCAAAGTATCATATTGAGCATATTACATTGTTAGGGTTGAGAGAATCAAATGATAAGGAAGTCATTTTTAAGAGAACGTTGGCATGTTCATTTGGTTGGTAGGCATGTATTTGGACAATGGAGAACAAAAAGACTATAGTCGACGGGCGATAGTGATTGGAGAGATCGTACTCGAAGGGCGACGGTGGTTGGAGTGACCGTAGTCATCGGGCGACGGAGGTCAAAGGTTCCATAGTCGGCATGAGAAGGTGGTCGGAAGGATCGTAGTCGAAAGACGACAGTGGTCAGAGGGACCGCAGTCAACGAGCGATAGAGGTCTGAAGGACTATAGTCGACGGGTGGCGAATGTTAGAGGGATCGTAGTCGAAGGGCGATGCAGGCCGGAGGAACCATAATCAACAGGCCTAATTAAGTCAAATTTTAAGGATGCATCAATTTCATAATTTAAAATAACATTTTATAATATTCCCATTAAAAAATAATCTCAACCACTAAATTTCAGTTAAACCTCTACATGATAGCTCACATCGACAATCATGATAGTCATCAATGGCAATGAAAGTCTCATTAATGTCAAAGCATATCCTTACATACGCTTAGAGATTTAAACGAGTCGAGTTGAGATTAAATTATGCTTAACTCAAGCTCGAGTCGTAGGCCAAATCGTGAGCTCCTGCTCAAGCTCAACTCGTGCCAATAGATGCGAGCTAACAAGTCAGCATGTGAGGCATAAGAAGAACGGGCCGACATGATTCCGCCTTCCGCTTTCGCGGTTCTGCCTTCCGCTTTCGCGGTTCTGCCTTCCGCGGTTCCGCCTTCTGCCTATTCGAGCCGCTTGATGAGTCAACGAGTCCAGCAACAACTCAATTGAACTTGAGATCGATTACTCAACGAGCTCAACACTCGATAAACTCAGCTAGTGAGCTTGTTACCTAATCGTATTTGAGCAGGCTCATGAGTCAGTTGGACTCGTTTACACCTCTATATGCGCTGTAAAAAAAAATGTGACTATTTGAAATTTTATTTTTAGTAAATTTTACTTTTTTATAAAATTATCCAAAGCAATTGCAAGCCGCTATTAATCTTCTCATAATAACAAATTAAAACAAAAAAAGAGAATCCTGATTGATGTATTCATAATCTTAAACAAGTCTGCTCTTGCAACTTCCCCCTATATATACCCGAAGCCGTCGAAGGCCTCTCTGCACTTTAGCTTATGCAAGCTCAAGAGATGAACAAAAACACAGACGGGAGAGAGAGAGGCAGAGAGGGGCAAAAAAAGAGATCAGGCCGGGAGTTCTAATATTAGCCTGTAAGAAGCTTAGGGCTTGGAGCTCGCCCGAGATATGGCGGCGCTATAGCCGTGTTGAAGGAAATGGCGGGTGCCCAAATGTCAGCGCCGTTGCTTTCCGCTATTGTTACTGTGATCGAAACAGGAACTAAACAAAGTCCTCTCTTTCTTAAATGCCCTTCTCCTCCTCTCGAATCAGGCTCCATTGCTGAATCTGTCTCTGCTTCCATGTACGCAGAGCTCAGCAGCTGTCAATGAAAACATGAAGCATGAAACGGATGACTATTGCCTTCCAAAACAAACTTTTTTTTTTTTAGAATGATTGAGAATCCGTTTTAAATGGACTCGTTTATTTTATTCTAGTTCTTGACAGTGCCAAGTAACTGGTGAATCGAAACAGAGATAGAGGGAGAGAAGGAGCTAGACCTGCACTTGGTCATGAAGAAACCTGATGTATCCGAAAGTTTCCTGAAGTACAGAAGCCGTATCTGACTGAAATCAGAGAAAAAAAAAAGGTTAAGAACATGTACTGCTTAAAGTTCCAATCTTTGTGCCTCTAGAGAGGAAAAAATTACATTTTTTTTTTAATTCTTCCAATACGCAGATGAAAAACCACGCACCTTGCCCATAGGAGAGACAAGTTGCTGCAGAGCTCTGACCTGCGACCCCAGCTTCTCCCTCCCCATCTGATAACAAACTCCGCATTTCATTCAATAAGATAATTTTCTCCTCAAGAGTAATGTATTCTAAAAATTCAATTAAAACAGAAAATTGAAGCTCGCCTGAACAGCTCTGGAAACAGGGGAAGCCTCTGACTCTGCCTTCTTGCGCTTGCTACAAGCCGAAACAGCAGAACCAACCCTCCCACACCTTCCTCCTCCTCTTCCGATTTCGATGGCTGACATTGGTTTCTTCTCTTGCACAATAACAAAAATTAGCAAACTTTTCAATTGAAGGGAAGCAGCAGAAGAACATACCCTTCTGTTTCTGGGCTTGCAGTTCTCATCAATCGGGGTAGGGGAAATGGAAAGTACCCCTCCATTGTCACAGACTTCTTCTTCTCCACCAAAACAGAGCATTCGAACTGTTGATGATGAAGAAGAAACAGGAAGAAAACGATTAGGCGGAAAGAAGACAAAGCCAGTCTCCTCTGCTTTGCCGCTTACGACCTCTCCGTTATCATCTTCCTCAATTAATAACTCCATGAAACTGCCTTTAAATTCTTCGGCATCCTCAGATTCTCTTCCTCCGTCTCTAGCGATGCATTTCTCCATTTTTTCATTAGCCATTGAATCAGAATGGAGGGCACTGATTCGACGTTAACTCGCGAGCTTCGGAAATCTCGGTAGGGAACGGAGAGTGAAGTACGGCTTCTTTTCCTGCGTTTTTATCTTGTTCTTCTGCCTCGAAGCTGATAAAAATTGCGATTTTATCGAGGACGGGGTAGCCGTTGATGAAGGAGTTGATTGTCATGATCAAGGCTTCCCCGACGCTCCTTTCAAATCGTATGAGTGGGACGGTCGATGGGCTTTGTACGGGTGGGCCGTTCACCGGACCGGTCAAAGCCGCTGACCCAGCCCAATAATGCCTTGTTTATCTGCATGGAAATGGGAATTAGGAAGACTATTTGGTTGGTTGGCTTTCAAAAGGAAGTCTTTTTGTTTGGGACAATTTTTTTATTGTTTTTTTAAAGTAATTTTTAATAAAAAAATAAAAAATTTATATTAAAAAGTTGATTTAAAAAGCATAAGAAAGCCTTCCCAACTAAGGCTAAGGCTTCATTTGGGATAACTATTTTATTGATTATTTAAGTAGTTTTTAGTACATAAATTTTAATTTTTATACTAAAAAGATGTTTTAAGAAGCAATAAGAAAACCGTCCCAAATAAAGTCTAACAAATATAGTGAGATTTTTAGAAGGGTATGAATTATTCAAATATTTTTCTTACTAGCGCTTCAACTTGCAGATCACAGGTTTGAAACCAATTAGAAAATCCGAGTGGGCTGAATTTGAGAGCTCATCCAACCAAAAAAAAAGATATTTGTACACATTTTAAATATCAAATCTCTTTTATATGTTAAAATCGTGAGGGATACTAGGCAACAAAGATGATCATAAGTAAATACAATGTGGTTGAATATGTGACACGATATAAGTCAAAAGATGAGTCAAGCAATGAGTACATGGTTTCCGTTTTTAGGTTTGACATTCTCTTTAGCAAAGAAGAAAGTATTACATCTTCAATGCCAGTGGTGAGAAGCAACGAGTTCGGAAAGTAAACTCTTTCAATATATCATATTCACTTTTAGTTTGTTTGTTTAGTTAATTAAACGATCACAAACAAACTTTAATAAAATCGAACAACCAGTAGCTTGTCAAATGCTTGATTCATTTACATCCCTAATGTAAATGCAACCATTATGGCTCACATTGATATATTTAATTTTATTGTAAACTAATGGAAACTACCAACTTTTTTTTTATTGAGGATGTGAGAATTCTTAAGAGATTTGTATAAAACCTCATGTTATTTGATTTTTAAATAAAAAATAATTAGCCTAATCTTATATCAAAATTCATAATATTACTATCACAATAAGAAATAGTTGCTTAGTAAAATATAATAGTAAAATGTTGTTTTATAAATGATTTCAAAAAACTCTCACATAATTTCAATTTGAGTTATTTTTTTTTTTAAATAAAGTAAATTATTATCTTTAATTACTATTTTTAAATTATTATCCAATTATACAAAAAGATCAAACTAAATAAAATTTATCAAAATAACTCAAAATTAAATGAGCTAAATGGAGTTCACCATTTCCCCTCGATTTTACACTTTTATTATCTTCTCAAGGTTAAATCTCATAAATTTAGTTTTAACATAACATTTCAAATATTCAAGCTCGATGTTGTATGTACTAGATCATCTCATGATCCATTTAGTCTTGATGCGGACTAGAATATACGCAGCGGTAGAGTAAAAATATAACGTCTTAACAATATACGTATATCCAGCACACCAACAGATAATTAAGGGAGAGAAACACCAGAAACTTTTTTACGTGGAAAACCCGAAAAGGGAAAAACCACGGGGCCTGGCCCAGATGAGAAATTTCCACTATATCAGGATTGGTTACAACATTTGATTCGCTCCTTTACTTGGAGATGCTAGAATCACAGTAAGTTAATAACAGACAAAAAATCTGATGATGATTAATGGATCGACCAAAATAAGGCAGTGGTTGGGAAAAGCTCCAGCGACGGTCAGTAGAAAAAACTCAAGCGATGGTTGGCAGGAAAACTGGCAGTGGTTGGCAAGAAAACCCGGCGGTGGTCGGCAGGAACTCCGGCGATGATCAATAAGGAAACCCGGCGGTGGTTGGCAGGAACTCCGGCGGTGATCGGCAGGAACCCCGGCGATGGTCAATAAGGAAACCCGGCGGTGGTTGGCAGGAACTCCGGCGGTGATCGGCAGGAACCCCGGCAGTGGTCGGCAGGAACTCCGGCGATGGTCGGCAGGAACTCCGGCGATGATCAATAAGGAAACCCGGCGGTGGTTGGCAGGAACTCCGGCGGTGATCGGCAGGAACTCCGGCGGTGGTCGGCAGGAACCCCGGCGGTGGTCGGTGGCAAGAGAGCTCCCAAATTTCTCCCTTCCTTCTTCTCTTCTCTCTTCACTTGAGCCCTCTTGTGAAGAATGAGGGCTCTATTTATAGTTTTTCTGGAGTGGCATGGCTTGTAAATAGGTGTGAGATCAAGGGCGAATCGGGAGTGGTTTGAATGGACGGTTGATATTGAATCTCTTGATCGTGGACCGTTCGTTGGACATTTGAAGGCTTTGATGATGTCGGAATTTGGTGATCTTGGGCTCGTTAGATTCGTCTCGTCGAGACGTTCGATTCAAGTATAAGCTCGTGAAAATCGGAGACCGTTTGGTAACTCAAATTATGGTTTGAATCTCCCAACAGCGCTTTGGGTCTTTGATTCAGACTCATTTGGGCTCGGATTGGGTTGAGTTTGGTGTCATTGGGTTTGTGTTTCCGAGACGCTCAGTTTGACTATAAGCTTGCTGAAATTGGAGTCCATATGCTCCTGAATTTAATCTTTGAAGTTTCCAACTCAATTTTGCTTCAAGATTTGTGCATGATCAAGATAATTTTCTTATGATGTATCAGTTGCCCCCCTATTTTCGGATGCCGAAGGTTATAAAGTCCGAAAATATATATTTATATATTCTCATGAATGTTTGTCCGCATAAGTAGCAAAAAATGACAAATATTTGATTAGTTTATGTGAATTTACATATTATTTATAAATTGTCCATCAACTTTGCTATATAAGATTTTAAAAACAAAGTTATTATTTAAACTTTGTGAAATTCTATTTTTATTTGTTTGCATGATATTAATAATTGGATGATTAAATTACGTATAAAATATACTATATCAAATATCTGTTGACATTTAAATCAATATGTATATGATTTAAAATGTAATAATAAAATAAACGTATATTAGGCTTGCTAGTTAAAATAATTTCCAGCCAATGAAACATAATTTATACCGATATATCTTTATTACTTAAAAGATATATTTTTGACAATAAATTGAGAAGTTTAATTGCTTCATTAAACATTTAATATTTAATTAATATCAATTATATTTTAATTGAAATCTTTCATAATGCGATATAGTAGTTAATGGTGGAGATCCGGCTTAAAATTACTTATAATTTTATAAACTATTGCAGCCTTAGTATAACCTATCCATTATCACATATTATACGATTTGGTTTGGCAACGTACCAATGAATTATTTGAGGTCAGTTTTACTTATCATAATTTGCTATTAAATGATAACAGTTATAAATTTAATCTGGCCTTCCGCCTCCACCTTTGGATAAATTGAAAATTTTATTATTAAATGTGTAACATAATTATAGTATATTTTTGACTTTTTAAATCTCCAAATAATAATAAGAATTATGATATGACTATTTGAATTCTTATATCTATTTATGAGGATAATGAATTCTTATCTCTTAAAATTCTTATTATTATTTAATGAAAACTTTTCATCTCCCTTTCATGCAACTATAAATACCCCCTTAAGGGTAAGGAGAAAATCACAATCTCTTGTGTCATTCCAAGCCCTCCTTTTGGATTGATAGCTCGGAGATTGTCAGCGGCGATCAAAGCCTTACTCTCTTGTGCCGGTCCAAGCATTCCTCTGGATTGGTAGCTCGGGGAGTGTAGGTAGCGATCAAAGCGAACATTGGTGGCGAACATAGCCAAGCTCTCTTGTGCCGGTCCAAAATTTTCTTTGGATTGGTAGCTCGGGGAGTTTTGGCATTTGTTAGTCTTTTTCAAATTTGGAGATAAATATGGCCGACAATCCCATATTTAACAATCAACGAAGATCCTTGGATATCGCATCAAAAAGGCCTCCTTCCAAAAATCTGGAGAATACTTCTGATAATAATATTTTGATTTTCTTTGCACAAGAGTTTTGATATCTTATCAAAAACTAAATTTCTTTAGGTGGAGGATTGACGGATGCCTCGAGAATTATTCATTCTGCTAATGATGGTGATAGGAGGAGATCTGATGATGTCGCATCCATCATCACGTCCGATAGCTTAGCAGCAATTCACAAGAAATTTCACGTGCCGAATAATGTGTTAATTATTGCTCCAAAGAAGACCGATAGGGCACATGCTCCTCCACAAGGATTTGTAGCCGTATATGAGATGACGCTACGTGCTGGTTTGAGGTTTCCTCCAGCACCCGAGTTACTCGAAATTTTCAAAGCATGTGGTGTTGCATTACCCCAATTTTTATGTAGAGCAATGACAATTATAATGGGCTTGATAGTATTTTTTAGGGAACGTAAAGCAACACTAACCGTAGAATATTTATCCAAAATGTGTAAATTTACAAGTGATTCTTATGGTCGGATTTCATGTCGAGCCAATAAGAAATGGTTGGATTTTGTAACGAGGGACCCTTCAAAGAATTGGTGTAACTCCTTCTTTTTTGTGAAGAATGAGTGGGACCTTCCTGAAAAATGGGATAAATTGAAAGAGTTGCCAAGCTCTTTACATGTAGGAGAGGAAGATATTTTGAGAATTTTGAATTTTCCTGATACGGAAAGTCTTCAACAGGAACTACGCTATATTAGTCGATGTGTGACAGAGGAATCTCTTTTTAAAGTTGGCCTTTCCATTCAGGCAGGAAGATCCCATGCAATTCGGTTGAAAAAATCTGAGAAGGTTCGTGAAATAACTTCTACCGCTTTTAAGCGTCCAGCAAGCCAACCTTCAGAAAGTCAAAGAGTAACTGACTCTTCCCACCTAAAGAAGAGGAAAATAAATAATAAAGCGATCCCACCGAGAGATGATGTGGGAAGCAAGGGCGGAACCATTGGTTCCTTAGGGGGGGCAATTGCCCCCCCTCAAAAAAAAAATTTTTTTAATAGTAGGGTAAAAATTTTTAAAAAAAAATTTTGCCCCTTCTCAAAATTTATTTTTGCCCCCCCTAAAAAATTCTTTTGTCCTAACTTGTCCTAAAATATCTATATATTTCTATACATTTAGTTCTAATATTTTCTTTCAAGCTTTTCATGACAGTTTAATTACACATTTTTTCTTTATTTTTCTTGCTTAAATTTTTTAAAAAAAGCTTTTCGTAATATATATAGATATATAATAATATTTTTTAATATTTAATTATTCATGTGTTACATTTGCCCCCCCCTCAAAATTGAAGCTGGTTCCGCCCCTGGTGGGAAGTAAGGAAGCTACACGTCTCCCGACCATTGATGCAATTTCTCTTGATTCGGATATTGAAACTCGATCCTCAAGAATACATATACCAGAAGATGTATTGAAGCATACTTGTAGCGGGCGACGTCATGCCAACGAAATTGTGAGTAATTTCAATCTCTTTCCTTTTTTATATTTGCCCAATCATCACTTTTTTTTTTTTAGCATAATTAAATTTCTTATTGCAGATGATTCAAAAGATGGATATGGAATCTCGATTTGAATCAATTTTGGATAATTGGAATGATGAATTTGTAAAAGTTAAATATTTACAAGGAGAATATAAACGAAGATTGGATGCAAAGATTAAAGAAATATCATCCTTTGAGAGCCAATTGACAGAATGTAGAACTGAATTAGCAACAATATCCACATCTCTCTCTTTTCAAAATCGAGAAGCTGACCTTTCTCGCCACGAGTTGATTGAGGCTCATGCAGAAATTAACCAACAAAAAGAAGCTTTGAAAATACTTGCATTAGAGAAGAAAGCTCTTGAGAAAGAGAATAAGAAGTTACAAGATCATCTTCAACAAAAAGAAACGATCACTTTGGATATTGAAGCCACATCATTGAAGGCCATTGAGGAATTCAAGAAGTCTACAATTTATCATCAAGAGATTCAAAGTCGTGCTCAAGAGGCTTATGAAAAATTATTCGATATTGAAGTAAAGGATCTGGAGCGTCAGAATCTCGAAGAAGGCTTTACTCGTGGTTTCCTGAAAGGTGTTCGGTTGGTTAACCGTAAGACTGGGGTTGATATTGAAGGGCTTAACCCAAGTCAAGCATCTGAGGATTCTTCTCCAGACTCGAGCGATGAAGATATTGAAAGTGAACTAGAAAAGGTTCTTTTCAGCGATGATAATGATATTGAATAAGATGTTTATTACTGGTTGTATTTCATCTATTTTCTTAGAGATTTTTATATATCCATTTTGTGTTTGGAGATATATCCTTATATTTATTGGATTAAAGAAATGTTGAACTTTCTTAGTAATTTATGTTTTTTATCGATAGAAAGATTTTTTTATGGAGTTAACTTATTTATGAGAATTGAAAGACATCAATCCCTTTTGGATTGTTCTCATCTATCCAAGGTTGTGTTGTCAAAAGACTGCTTGATGACATTAGTCTTGGTGGGAGAAGTTGGATCGAATCCCTTAGGAATGATCATAAAAATTTAGAAGTGATGATATACATCTTCTCAGGATGCCAAACCTATCCAAAGTTGTATTGTCAAAGCATTGCTTGATGACATTAATTTGCGTGGATGAGGTTGGATCGAATCCCCCTGGGATTGATCGTCAGAATTTGAAAATGATGATATATATCCTCTTAGGATATTAAATCTATCCAAAGTTGTGTTGTCAAAGCATCGCTTAATGACATTAACTTGCGTGGATGAGGTTGGATCGAATCCCCCTGGGATTGATCGTCAGAATTTGAAAATGATGATATATATCCTCTTAGGATATTAAATCTATCCAAAGTTGTGTTGTCAAAGCATCGCTTAATGACATTAACTTGTGTGGATGAGGTTGGATCAAATCCCCTTGGGATTGATCATCTGTGGATTGAGATACAACGAATATTGTGTTTTTCTGAAATCAATGCTATGCTTAATGTTTTATTTTAGGACCACTTATATTCTTCTGTTTAAAGAAGATGTCATAAATGATAATGATCAAGCAAAGTTTTACTATATAAAACACAATACAAAATTTCATGATGGAAATAGAAAGGCTACATAATAGTTCAATTTGAAAATAGTTTTACTGATAATATTTGCGGAGATTTCCAATATTCCAAGTATGGGGCAGCATTTTTCCGTCGCCATCTTTTAACTTGAATGTTCCAGGTTTGACCATGGATGCCACCATATAAGGGCCTTCCCATAATGATGATAGCTTGTTACGTTGGGGGCCCTTTCCAGCTGCTTCAAGACTTCGCAGAACTAGGTCTCCAACTGAGATGCATCGGGGTTTCACCTTTCGATTGTAGTGGCCAGCTATTCGTTGATGATATGCAGCAATTTTAAGGGATGCCATGTCTCTTATCTCGGGAAGAAAATCCAAATTGTCTCGGAGTTTTTCTTCGTTATTGTTAAAGTTGAAAGTCTGAGCCCTGAGGCTTGGGACTCCAATATCAACCGGGATTATTGCTTCCGTGCCAAAGCAGAGGTTATATGGAGTTTCTCCTGTTGGAGTTCTAGCAGTAGTGCGATAAGCCCAAAGAACATTTGGGAGCTCATCAGCCCATTGCCCCCCAGCCTTCTCAAGACGTGTTTTTAGTCCTTTAAGTATAGTCCGATTTGTAACCTCCGTCTGTCCATTTGCTTGAGGATGAGCCACAGCTGTATGCACCAGCTGTATATGGAGGTCTTTGCAAAATGCTGTAAAGATTTTTCCAGTGAATTGGGTTCCATTGTCAGTGATGATTTTTGCCGGAATACCAAAACGACAAATAATATTCTTCCATACAAATTGTTTTACATTTGCTTCTGTAATTTTTGCAAGAGCTTCAGCCTCCACCCACTTGGTGAAGTAGTCCACTGCCAAGATGATAAATTTTCGCTGTCTGGTGGCTATTGGAAATTGTCCCATTATATCAATTCCCCATTGGGCGAAAGGCCAAGGGCTCTGAAATGACGAAAGTTCAGTGGCTGGTAAATGTGTGAGATTGGAGTGTAATTGACAATTGTTACACTTCTGAGTGAACTCCAGTGCATCCTGCTTTATTGTCGGCCAGTAGAATCCTTGTCTTAGGATTTTGTTGGCCAATGCTCTTCCTCCAAGATGTTCCCCGCATATACCTGAATGAACTTCTCGTAATGCATAATCGGCCTCTGAAGGCGGAAGGCATTTAAGATATGGTCCGCTGAAGGCTCGTTTATATAATTCTCCACCAATGACAGTAAAGTTAGCTGCTTGCCTTCGGAGTCGTATTGCAGTTGTTGGATCTTCAGGTAGCACTCCTTCTTGTAGGAAAGATAATATAGAATCAATCCAAGAAAGCTCCTTTGGCTTGTCGATTGATTGTATAATCCATGGTCCTTCGATGCTAGAAAAGTGTACTTCTTCGATATATTTTCTCTTGAAAAGATCACCATTTAGTGATGTGGCGAGTTTCGAAAGAGTATCTGCACGAGTGTTTTGTTCCCGAGGTATATGAATAATTTCAAATTTCTCTATGTGGTTGAGAAGCGACTTCACCATATCACAATATCGTGCTAATTGTTGATTTTGAGCTTCAAATTCTCCTCTTACTTGAGAGACTACAAGTTGCGAGTCAGAATGTACTATTAAATTTTGCACTTCACATTCTATAGCTAGCCTCAGTCCGGCAATAAGAGCTTCATACTCAGCGACATTATTAGTTGCAGGAAATTTTAGACGCAGCCCATATTCAATAGTGGTATGATGAGGAGAAATTAACAAAATTCCAGCCCCAGCCCCAGAGCTTCCAGAAGCTCCATCAACATATAATGTCCAACAAGGAGAAGAGAAAAGCTGGATTGGTGCTTCATCGGAGATCGGAACAGTACATTCGACCACAAAATCTGCCAAGACTTGTGATTTGATATCTGGTCTAGGTAAGAAGTGGATGTCAAACTCTCCCAGTTCTATTGACCATTTAATTAACCTTCCTGAAGCTTCGGGTTTTTGAAGGATACTCCGTAACGAAAGATTTGTGTAAACCCCAATTGTATGAGCTTGAAAATATGGCCTTAATTTTCTAGCAGAAAATACTAACGCCAAAGCTGTTTTGTTGGCTAATGGGTAGCGTCCCTCAGTCTCAGAAAGAATTTTACTAACATAGTATACTGGTCGTTGAATAGTATTTTCTTCTCGGACTAACACTGAGCTTATGGCATTTAAAGAGACAGCCAGATATAAATATAACCTTTCTCCTTGAATTGGTTTTGACAGAAGAGGGGGCGAAGCCAAATAAGTTCGAAGTTGTTCAAAAGCTGCTTGACATTCATCTGTCCATTGAAATCCTTTATTTCGGGCATTTCTTAGTATTTTGAAGAAAGACAAATATTTATCTCCTGAACGGGCCAAGAAACGAGATAAGGCAGCTATTCTTCCATTCAGACGTTGAACTTCTTTTATATTCCTTGGGGGCACCATATCTCTCAAAGCTTTGATTTTTTCAGGGTTAGCTTCTATACCTCTATGAGTAACCATGAATCCCAAGAATTTTCCAGATGTGACTCCAAAAGCATATTTTGTAGGGTTGAGTCGTATATTGTAATGTCGAAGGAGGCTAAAGCATTGCTCCATATCAAAAATATGTTTTGTCCTTTCAAGAGTTTTAACCAACATATCATTTATATATACCTCCATTGAACGACCTATGAGGTCTTTAAAAACTTTATTCATGAGGCGTTGATAAGTCGCCCCAGCATTCTTGAGCCCAAAAGGCATGACCTTATAGCAATATAGCCCCTTATCAGTTTGAAAAGCAGTCGCTTCCTCATCTGCAGGATCCATTCTTATCTGATTATATCCAGAGTATGCATCCATGAAACTTAACATTTGATGTCCAGACGTTGCATCAACTAATTGATCAATACGAGGAAGCGGGAAACTATCCTTTGGGCAAGCCTTATTGAGATCTGTGTAATCTACGCACATCCTCCATGCCCCACTTGCTTTTTTAACCATTACGACATTTGCAAGCCAAGTTGGATAATATACTTCTCTTATGAATTCAGCTTTCAAAAGTTTATCTACTTCTTGTTCTATAGCTTTTTGGCGATCTGATGCAAAATTTTTCTTCTTTTGGATGATTGGTTTATACGTAGGATTTATCCTGAGAGAATGCATAATAATATGTGGGTCAATTCCAGGCATATCTGCCGAACTCCATGCAAAAATATCTTGATTTGTTCGCAAAAAATCTGTATATTGTATCTTTTCTTCATCAGAAAGTAAAGACCCTATCTGCACCGTTCTGAGTGGATCTTCTTCTGATATAGGGACACAAATTAAATCCTCTACTGGGGAAGCTCTATAAAGGACATCTTCATTTTGCAGATCAAAATTTTCAATGCTTAAAGTAATAGATGGGTGAGGTTGAGCTTGTCTGAGATAGCAAGATTGTGCCTCCTATTGATTTCCTCGCACTTCTCCAATCCCTGCTGGAGTTGGGAATTTCATCTTCAGATGAGGCACTGAAACGATAGCTTTAAAAATTGATTGCAAAGGTCGCCCAAAGATAACATTATATACTGATTCTGACTTAACCACAATAAATTGAACTGAATGAGTAACTTGTCGAGGAAATTCCCCCATTGTGACAGGGAGCGTAATTGTTCCTTCTACTCCTACTGGACGATTATCAAATCCATACAATGGTCCAGTAGCAGGTTGAAGCTTCTCTCTAGCCAACCCCATACTAAGAAAAGTTGAGTAAAATAGGACATCAACAGAACTCCCATTATCGATTAAGATTCTTTTAACATTATAACATGGATCTCCAATACCAGCATTAATGACAAGTGGATCTTGGTGCGGAGTATGAATCCCTTCTAAGTCAGAATATCCAAATGTGATGGAGTGATCAAATCGTGCCTTCTTTAGAGTCGGTTCCTCTGGGCTGGTGAGTAAGACTTGAGAGGATATTAAGGGCCCCCCTGCAATAGTTTCAATTTCTCCAACTATCTGACGATTTGTATGTTGTTGCCTTTGCTGTTGATGATGTTGCTGTTGGTTCTGCCCCCCAGTAGGATTAGCCTCATTTTGAACAGGTGGATTTTGAGTGAATTGACGAAGATATCCCTATTGAATTAGCCTTTCAATTTCTTCCTTCAATTGTCTACAGGCTTCAGTTGTATGTCCGCGGCTTCGATGAAAGTGACAATAATAATATTGATTTCCAGAATTTGGTTTTAGCGGTTGGGGCCATTTAATAGTTTGCTTATGTTGTATAGCCATAAGAATATTAACACGAGTTGTATTCAACGGAGTGTACTCCTTCTTTGGCCTGTAATCCCGATTTTGCTGAGGGGGCCGTGGTGGAAGATCTTGATTCCTCTTCTGAGACTTTTGGGCTCCAACTCCAGCTTCGTGCCCATTCTTTCTCTTATTAGAAGGTTGTTCAAATTGTTTTCGATGAGCATTGATAGCCTCATCAGCAGTAATTTCAGCTTCTACTCTGTGAATTAAGTCAGCATAAGAATGAACTGTTTCTCTCATTAATGCAGAGTAAAAAGGTCCGGGGCACAACCCTCCAAGAAAAACACCTCGTAGTAATTCAGGATCAACGCCTGGGATTTGTCGAGCTTCAGAAGAATATCTTTGAAAATATTCCTTCAAAGATTCTCCTTCATTTTGACGGATTCCAGAGAGATGTGATGAGTCTTTAATAATTCTTCTATTAGCAACAAACTGTTCGACAAAGAGTTTTGCGAGATGAACAAAATTATGGATTGTATTTCTAGGGAGAGCATAGAACCAAGTGCGAGCTTGACCCTTTAGGGTCGCAGGAAAAACTTGACAAAGAAGCGCATCAGAAGCTCGCTGTATGTGCATAATTGTTCGATAATGATCAATGTGTTCATAGGGATCAGATGACCCATCATATGCATCAATGTTTGGTAGCTTGAACCCTGTTGGAATAGGGTGTATAAGAATTTCATATGTTAGAGGAGAAGATTCTTGAAAGCTTCGTTGTATATTGAAATGATTCCTTTCCCGTATTGGGAATTCTTCTTGGACCAGTCGTCGTAATTCATCTCTTATGACATCGCGAGGAGTATCTAGAGCAGGTTGAAGATTTTGCATCTGATGGGCTCTAGGTGCAGGATGTGTTGAACTAGCAGCATCATCTATTTCAGGATTATATTGCGGAGGAGGAGCATGAGTTTGATGAACATTTTCAAATTGCTGGTCCATATTATTTTGTTGGCGACGATGGAGAGGAGGTTCATCATTTTGAGACGGCATCCTTTGCTGTCCTACCTCCTCCAATATTTCGAGGATCCTTGCCTGTTGTTCCTCCATCCTACGAATTCGATTTTCCAAGGAAGAAGGCCCTTCCCTCTGATAATTACGACGTCCATGATTGCCAGATGGGAATCTAGTTCGATGCGTATTTGAGCGAGAGAATCTATTGCTGGTATTGCTTCGATCAGCCATTGAAGAAATATTGGGAAAGCTTTCCCACAGACGGCGCCAAACTGATGCGGACTAGAATATACGCAGCGGTAGAGTAAAAATATAACGTCTTAACAATATACGTATATCCAGCACACCAACAGATAATTAAGGGAGAGAAACACCAGAAACTTTTTTACGTGGAAAACCCGAAAAGGGAAAAACCACGGGGCCTGGCCCAGATGAGAAATTTCCACTATATCAGGATTGGTTACAACGTTTGATTCGCTCCTTTACTTGGAGATGCTAGAATCACAGTAAGTTAATAACAGACAAAAAATCTGATGATGATTAATGGATCGACCAAAATAAGGCAGTGGTTGGGAAAAGCTCCAGCGACGGTCAGTAGAAAAAACTCAAGCGATGGTTGGCAGGAAAACTGGCAGTGGTTGGCAAGAAAACCCGGCGGTGGTCGGCAGGAACTCCGGCGATGATCAATAAGGAAACCCGGCGGTGGTTGGCAGGAACTCCGGCGGTGATCGGCAGGAACCCCGGCGATGGTCAATAAGGAAACCCGGCGGTGGTTGGCAGGAACTCCGGCGGTGATCGGCAGGAACCCCGGCAGTGGTCGGCAGGAACCCCGGCAGTGGTCGGCAGGAACTCCGGCGATGGTCGGCAGGAACTCTGGCGATGATCAATAAGGAAACCCGGCGGTGGTTGGCAGGAACTCCGGCGGTGATCGGCAGGAACTCCGGCGATGGTCGGCAGGAACTCCGGCGGTGGTCGGCAGGAACCCCGGCGGTGGTCGGTGGCAAGAGAGCTCCCAAATTCCTCCCTTCCTTCTTCTCTTCTCTCTTCACTTGAGCCCTCTTGTGAAGAATGAGGGCTCTATTTATAGTTTTTCTGGAGTGGCATGGCTTGTAAATAGGTGTGAGATCAAGGGCGAATCGGGAGTGGTTTGAATGGACGGTTGATATTGAATCTCTTGATCGTGGACCGTTTGTTGGACATTTGAAGGCTTTGATGATGTCGGAATTTGGTGATCTTGGGCTCGTTGGATTCGTCTCGTCGAGACGTTCGATTCAAGTATAAGCTCGTGAAAATCGGAGACCGTTTGGTAACTCAAATTATGGTTTGAATCTCCCAACAGCGCTTTGGGTCTTTGATTCAGACTCATTTGGGCTCGGATTGGGTTGAGTTTGGTGTCATTGGGTTTGTGTTTCCGAGACGCTCAGTTTGACTATAAGCTTGCTGAAATTGGAGTCCATATGCTCCTGAATTTAATCTTTGAAGTTTCCAACTCAATTTTGCTTCAAGATTTGTGCATGATCAAGATAATTTTCTTATGATGTATCAAGTCTTGTGTTAATCTCAACATTTTCAGTTTGTCATTGATTATATTTTTAGACTTAAATCAATATATAATGTCGGTTGTTGAACCGGCTTATCATCGGCTTTTACACTCTATCAATAACCTCTTGCTTCCACCATCATCACTTGGAACCATCTCATGTGTTGCGACTACACCTCATACACCTATGGTAAGCTTGTGTTGCTCATGTGCTTAATGGCTTTCTAATCCATTTGTTACCATTATTCACTTATCACAACCTTGTAATCTTTACTTGATGATTTATCTACCATCTATGTAGCACCCCAAGATCAATTTTTTAAAAGAATTGTCTATTTTAATCTCTTAATTAATCAACCAGATCTTCTTTGAATTCATCAATATAAATTAATCAAGCAAAAGCAACTAAAAAATATATACATCAAAATATAAAATTATATTTATCACTCAAAATTTATCTATATTAGTCAAGAGTTTAATCAATGCATTCATCAGTCTATTTTTTAGCTCTTGATTATAGAATAATAAAACTAAAAAATATATAAAAACAAAATAAAACTTGATTTTCATATTTGCTTCATTCTAGTGGATCCTAAATCACAGAGTAAGCTAACAACTCAGTAAGTTACAACTGAAATCAATTCAAGGCAATATGAATTGTTTGTATGTAATCATTCAATTACTATCATTATGAATATAACTATAAAAGCATGCGACAATTAATGAAACATAAAATAAAAAACAATTGATCTAATATGAGACTAATAATATGAAATCGACATCTTCCCCCACCATTGAAATTGGATTAATGAATGGATTAGGGCTTACAAGAGCGCATAACTTTTATATGCAAAAAATAAGAAGGGTGAAATCACAATGCATGACCTACTTGAAATAATTCTACTATATAGACTAAACATTAGGTTCAAATATGAAACTAAATGAGTCTCATAAGCCTAGTCTCTAGAATCTTTCTTAAATGTGCATAAATATAATATATTTATAATTTTTTTAGAAAAGGAAATATAATCTTCTTCTTCTTGCTTGGGTCCCCCTCTCAAGAGAAATGATGGACTATTTATATCTTTTTGAGGATGGCATGACCCGTAAATAGGAGGAGGATCAAGGACAAATGTGTAGTGTTTTGCATGGACGACCGATATTGAATCCCTTGATCGTAAACCGTTCATCAGACACTTGAAGGTCTTAATGATATCAGAATTCGGCGATCTTGGGCTCGTTGGATTTGTCTCGTCGAGCCACTTGATTCGACTATAAGCATGTCAAGTTTGGAAACCGTTTGGTAACCCAAATTATGGTTTGAACCTTCCAACAATGCTTCGGGTCTTCAATTCAAACCCATTTGGGCTCGAATTCGTTTCCAATCAAGATAATTTTTTGATGACATATCACATCTACTTATATATTGAAATATTTCATTAGAATCATATCCTTTGATTTTTATATTTCTGAATCGTTTATATAAATATTTTGATATTTCTTATAACATAATTTTATATGAATCCTAAATCTTCACATAAAGTTAAGATGTTGAATATTCTCCACAATGTTGTCAATTTTTTATCATACAACAATAATTAATGTTAAATAACGGGTAATAATAAAATAATGAATTAATGTGACCAAAAAAGAGACCTAACCCCACTTTAAGGAATTTTTATTCTGTCAGGTTACCTGATGTAGCTCTACGTCAAGTAGCCAATAATATGTCGCCACATGCTCTTACTCTTTACCACGTGGCCCGACGACCCGACTCGGACCGAATCCGGGATTACTATGTTCGCGTATTGCTCGGTATTTGCTCGATATTGCTAGGTATTACTCGGTATTGCTTGGCAATACCGAGCAATACCGAGTAATACCTAAAAGAACTCGGTATTGCTCGGTACTGCTCGGTATTGCTTGGTATTGCTCTTCACATAATGATATTTTTCATTTTTGTCAAGCAAAATCGACCAATACCTAGCAATACCGAGCTATATGCAAACTCTCGGGTCCGTTCCGGGTCGGGTTGTCGGTCTGCATGGTAAAAAATAAGTGCATGTGGCGATATATTATTGGCTACCTGACGTAGAGCTACATCATGTAACCTGACGGAATAAAAATTCCACTTTAAGGGGCTGCTTGGCAACGGAATTTATGCCCAATTCGAGCAGGATTTTATGCTAAATCCTACCAACATGATTTTATGGCGTCGTTGGAAGTTGCTGCTAAACATGATTTAAGGCGGAATAAATCCTCTATCTCATCATTTTTGCGGTAAATCCCTGATTTACTAAATCCCTGATTTACTAAATCCCTACAATTCAGTGGATTTAACATTATATCGTGTGGTAGGGGGAGTGCGAGAGCGAACAGAGGAATAGTTGGAGTAATTGGTGGCTCCTAGCATTAAGTTGCTACCGCACCATTCCTTTACAATGCGATCTCAATCATCTCCACACCCCTCTATCGAAGGTACTTGCACTTTCTTTGTCCACTCCTTCCGATTTTAAGGCCCCCATAGGTCCAGTTGCCACATCTCTGTAGATCCACTGCACTTCCAATCCAATGAAAACAACATCTTCAGAGGAGGTTGAGATGTTTTGATACTTGCAGAACTCAACTTCTCGCAAAGCAGAACAACAACGAAGAAATTCATAAAAGGAAAAAGCAACCCCTAAACAAATAATGACAAGCGACTTGTTCGAAGCCGTGCCTCATGCAAACCAACTAGACCTCTACCTCACGCAAACCAGCAAAGCCTCTACCTTGCACGAGCCAAAGAAGCCTCTTTCTTACAAAAAAGCAATGAAGAAATAGGAAAATAACTTTTTGAAAAAAGAAGAAGAAGAGGAAAGTATTATATTATTAATTCTTAAAATTTTAATTGGATAATACTTTAATTAGTTTAATTAATATGATAAATAATAGTATAATGATCATTAAATTAATTTAATTCATATTTATAAGTGATGTTATTATATTTATTAGTATTATAATTGTTATTTAATTAGTTTAATACTTAAATATTTCATTAATTCGGTTTAATTGAGCTAGTTTCTAATTTGATAATTCACATAAATAATTAATAATAATTAAGCTAATTTTTATTTATATTAAATAACCCTAAATTTATTAAATGTAAATACAATTTAAGTTGATAAGTAAATCATTATAAACTAGCAAATTAAATTCAAAATATATGAAATTTAATTTTTAAATGGATCAACAGCTTTAAATCCTAAATTATAATGCTTAAATAATTTTTGAGATTTAACTTTCTCCAAATTTACTAAATCCGAATATACAAAATTTAGTAAATATTATTCAAGTTAAAACCTACTTATTCCAAACAGCCCCTAAAGGCTCCGTGGCCCCGTTCAAACACCATTATCCCAGCGAGACAGGCCGCCGGCGGCCAGAGCAGGAAGGGCAAACGCTCTCTGATGTTTTTCACGAAGATTTCTTCGCTTCCTTTTTACTGTTTATGAACGTGTCTCCTCTCTCTGTAGTTTGCTCAAGAGAGATCGTGCCATTTTTGTCTGTGGTAAACGGGACCTAGGGTTTAGTTGTTCCTTTTCAGAAATTAACGAGACCTAGGTTCGAAAACCACTGGATAAGATCTAACTATTGTTGCTTCTTCCACCTCTCGAGCACCAAACTGGCCGGCTATAGGTATTAAGTTCACTCCTTCATCTATATTACTTGTTTCTATAACATCAGACGCTCTAACGCCAAATTTGTTCAACGCTATCAATATTACTGTTGATCAGGGGTGAGTGAAATGGACGAAATCGCTTCCCGGGAAGAGAAGGTGCGTAAGTTCGAGGAATTCGTGGATCGCCGCCTCAAGCCGGACCTTGTAAAAGCTGTCGCTCAGCGGTAGGTGTTCTCCTCCTTATGTGCATCAGTTACCCATCTTCACTTTATGACTTCAACATTTTTTTCCTTTTTTTTTTTTGCTGTGGCAGGGATAAGGTTTTCCAGCAGCAGAAAGTCTTGTATCCTTCCGCAATTCTTCTTCGGGTTTCTTTGTCGCGTCTTTATCTTCTATTTTACCTTGAGGGTCCTTTCTGTTTTGTAACTTGACTTCCCGCCACTAGCCAAGATCTCAGGAGGAACATACAGAACCTTGAGAAGAACGGCGTGACTTCCCTCCGTACCATGGTTAATCTTGGGTCTGAAGTTTTCATGCAAGCTGATGTGTAAGCACCACCAGTTCTGATTTATTGCTCTTGCACATTTTATCTCCTTAGGTTTACAATTCATTGCTATAGCTTTTTGGTGCCTATTTATGGCTTTTTAATTTTGTGTAATACCTGTGAGAAGAATATCAGTTGTATGAAAGCTGAAGAATAGCTTCTAAGAACCAAAACTTTGGCTAGCTTCCTAGAAAAATTTTTATAATAGTTTTTTCTTTTTGAGCTTTTCAATTAATTAATTAATCTAACTATATTCTAAATACATTTCAAATATTTTGTTATAATTATTTAAAAATCATGCTATATATATTTTGATCATTCAATCAACACAGTTTTGTGTCACAATATTTTTTTTCAAACAACTACATTCCTTGCGTTACTTTACACAACATGATTTTATTAGAAGAGCCAGGAGTCTCTTTCTCATTCTATCCTATCCATTCTTTATGTAATTTCCTTCTCTTTTTCTTTTAGAAAGCAACTATCAATGCTTCATTTATCTTGGAAAAATGTTCAATATGTTATTTACACCAGTGAGTTAATGCTTCATTTTGTGATATTTTTATTTTGTGTTTGTTTTCATACAACGTGCTTGCCACAATTTTTATTTATTGCCATAAAAAACCTACACTGCACATTCACTTCTTAATGATCATGAGAAGCACACTTGAAGGAGCCTCTGCTCTTGATGAGATTAATAATGATTATTCGATTGCAACAGAACACATTTTAACAGAATGAAAGTATCAAATGTAACCTACAATCACATGTTTAACCTTCATTGTAGCTATTCAATCCTATTTATCAAGTTTATTCAATTTAAGTTAGTAATTGTATATGGCATCCTTTTCTGTAGAGAAACTAACTTTATGTAAACTACTACTACATGCATGGTATGTTTTAGCATCATTTGGTGGCTCTATCTAGCTTTAGCATAAACCTTTGCATAGTTATTAGGTTACCTGGTGCGGCATGTAGGTCACCGGCACAAACATAGATTTTGCCACTCTACTTTGCAGGGGCAGGATTGCGTGCGTTAACATTTTCCAAGTCCCCATAATGATGGGAGTCTAGATAACTTTTCACACCCTTTCTTTAGTAGTTCTAGTTTAAATATTATCTGAGTTGTGGGTCATTTACTAGATATGCACATGCTATTTATTCAGTTTTTCCTTAAATATGTGTTCCATAGGGAGATAGTAAGTAAGTTTTTTTAATCTTAATAAGCCCTGATAATCAGATTGATTTATGCATTTTTTTTTCTTTTTGAGGGAACACATAATATTGCAACATGTAAGTTTCCCCTTATCAGATTCAAAACCATTGCAACATATCAACAGTTGCAATCTTCGTAGCGATTTGATTGTTTGTTCGATGTAATATGTCGTGCTACATCTACATTCTTTCCTTTACTTGCTATTTCTTGTCTTATATTCTTTTCTCAGTTTTACTTTTTTTTTTTCCTAAATTAATTATTACATATTTATGCAGGCCTGATACACGACATATTTTTGTTGACATTGGAATGGGGTTTCATGTGGAATTTACTTGGTCTGAAGCCTTGGAATTCATTTCAGTGAGAGAATCAAGATTAGCCAAGTATTTATGCAAATTTTGACTACATTACTTAAATTTTTTATTCAATATTTTTCCCAATCATTTAAATCTGTTTTTGAAGCATGAACCAAGTGAGAATGTTTGTGGTTAGGGATAATGTGTATCCATATTTATATTCAAATCAAATAAAGTATTTTTCCCTAGGATGGTAAATACTAAATAATCCCATCCATGTGGGATTTCTGTATATATCTGCAATTCAAAATCAGTAAAATTTTGTCTATTTAAATACGATTTATATTTGTTTTCATAGGTCACAAATGTCGTTTTATTTGAAACTAGGACCTTTATTCTAAATAGAAAATCTGGCTAGAAAAATTAGTTGATCGGGCTATCTTATCTCTCCTTTGGTTGTGGATGTACTTTATTTGGATACCAAATGGTCTTCAATTATAATATAGATTATACCAATGATTAATATTGAGTCCATATCTTTTTATAGTATCGATGGGGGTGCTTATAAAAGATATTCAAACTGAGGTATATTGTTGTATACATTTTTTAGATGACATAATTATAATTTGTGTGACATCTACTAAAATTGGTGGGAAGTTAGCATAAGAAAGAAATTATTTAGAAGATGGAGACCTTAGAGTTTGTAAAAAAAATTGAGTATATTCTTTGCAATGTTTGTTAATGTGATATTAATAAGCATCAATTTATATTATTGAAACATAAAGTGATATTAAGGTGCAATAGATTTATCTTAGATCTATTATATAAAAGAGAATGTAATAATAATAATAATAATAATAATATATATATATATATATATATATAAGAGAATGTAACTTTTGGAGATTAGATTTGTTGGTTGAAATGAGGAAGTGTTAGGAATATTATATAATAAGAGAATATCATGGAGCTTAAATTTTAGATTTTATAAAATTGCAATTAATAAGTGACACATGAATTTGAGTTTCGACATTAATAAATTATTGATAACTAAATTGAGTGTGGAGGACATGAGAATGCTAAGATATATGCATGGAAAAATTAGGAGGGTAAATTACGTTCCTCATATTTGAGGAACAAACTTAAGTGATATGTTATCGTGTTTGTATCATTTAGAGTGACACATAGCTCTTGTTTTCATTGCATTTCATCCAAGTGGCATTTCATCGAAAATTTCAACAAACCTTGCTTGTCACCTTTATGAAGCGGGAAGCAATCGCAACTATGCCAAAAAAGTTGGTATGGTGGCGTATGACTGCCTATGCTATGTGTTGACCTTCTAAAGATAGCCAGGAAAGGCAAGCTTAAGTGATGCTTGACGCACCTTCATGAAATCTCTTTGCTCACTCTAAGAAAGGTGAGCTTAGGTAGCACCACCAACCTCATTTTTATGGGAAGACATGATGCATGCTCTTATGAGTTGTTGCAACGTCAAGATGGCAACAAACGAGACAGAAAGTGGAAAACTGAATAGGAGTTTGAAGTTCACTGTTTTGAGTAGTCCGAGAACAAAATTGTCAGCACTTTGTTGTCCAATTGGGATTTTTTTTTTTTTGTTTATTTTGGAATGGAGTACAATTCTTTGTATTTGGGGAAGCATCCCACTCAATGTGGGACTAATCCACATGAGGAGGCAACGGGTAAATTGGTTTATTAGCTATTTTGATTGATGTGGAGGTGTGAGTCCTGCTATTGTCATACTTCAAATAAGAAAAATTTTACCGAGCCTGCCCAATATTGTTTTAGGGGGGGGGGGGGGGGGGGGGGGGGGGGGGGGTAATATGATGTGGGTTTACCCACATATTGCATGTTGACTTGCATCCCATTGCAGTCTTTTAAAAAGAAAAGATCTTGGTAGTTTATCATGGGGGTCTATTTTTGGGCTTTGTCTGACAAGGAGGGGCTTTTGGCATGTGTAGGAACTTGGTGTCCCAGAATCACTCCCAAGATCATTGATAAGGACCCTCTTTCAGGGCTTTGAACCGGGTTGATCTACCCTAAACCATGACTTGCTCTGCTGCCAAAATTTGGAACTCAAATAGATATCAATAATGGACTTTTCAGCATGCTATATATGTATTCTAACGCAAGTGTTCAACACAGGCTAACCTTAACTTTGCATTAGCTGCTCGCTAGAAGGTTCTTTTTTTAATAGTTCTCTGGCATTCAGAAAATCTTACTTTTATCTTTGTTTTTTTGTTGTAGCTCATTGCCGCTCTATTTTTAACAGGCAAATAGAAGAGTATACCCACCTAATTGCTACAGTGAAAGCCCAAATCAAATTGGTATGTTTGCTCTTGACTTGGTAGTTTTCATTAATATATTGCTACCTTGCCAAGTCGGTTCCATTTCAATTTTATGTTTTGTTATTATTTTCAGTCAGTACATCTCTTGCTGTTAATGTTGAATCCTATAACATTAAGATATCGTTAGGAGGCAACAGATCTTGTTCTGAATGTCTGCTGATAAACTCACTTCATTATAAACTTTTAGTACCCATAATGCATGTCATGGCCGAATCTTTTTCTTTTTATTCATGACATTCTAATATGCTGGAAACATCCTTCTATAAGATAAAGACATTTTTTTTCATAAATTTATATTTTAATGTATTTTTCATCATGCAGCATTTTATATTAAAATCAAAACTTATTATATTAAATTTATACCATAAAATAAAGTATCAGTAATACTTTTTAATATTGGAGATGATTTAGCTATGCATCAAACATGGGAAGCTAACATCTTAATGAATGGTCTAGATGGATGAATGATTTAGCAATTTTATCATCTAGGAGCTATGATGCGATAGTATTCAAATTAAATAAAAATATTTTAATCATTCATAATGTGATATTTAGGCCATTTTTAATGGCATTTCTTTTAAAGATATATTATAGTGTGTTCAAAAATTATGGTGGTAAATATTAAAATTTACATGGTGTATATGGTCTCGCATATACACAAATAAAGAGAGAAGTGGCAGATACAGATGGTACAAAAACCTTTTGGTGTTTTGAGACTCGATATGTACTATTTTGACTTTTTAATAGTTTAACGCCTGTTATGTCTTATGTTCTGTGCTATTTTTTACATATTGGTGTTGATTATTGGGTTAGTTTTGAATCCTTTTGAGATTATCTTTCCATTCACTTAAATGCCATGTGACCTGTGAACTCTTTTCTTTTCTGATATGGATTTTATGTTTAGATGTCCATACCATATATGAGATGACTACTATTGGCTAGATCAAATATGAGTGGCTTCCTTGCACTCTTACACATCTATAAACTTCCATCTTAATAAGAGCTCAATTATGCACAAACTGATGAATGATGTGATTGCTGAATGTAATTAGCATTAGATAATTTTTATATCAAAGGACAAAGGCTACTCAAAGAATTAGATAATTAGCTCCATTTACATATAAGATTAGAGAGTGTCGCCTTAGATAGTTTGGTCATGTAAAACGGTAGCCTTTAGATGACCCTATTAAGAGAGTAGATGTATTAGATTTGGCCTATTAAGAAAGGTAGAGGTAGACTTAAAAAGACTTGATTAGAAAATATTAGAAACAACCTTTCTTTATTAGATTTAAATGAGAATTTGAGATTTAACAAAAACACAATGGAGAAAAAGGATTCATGTAGCCGGCCCACATAGTGGGATAAAGACTTGATGTTGTTGTTGTTGCTACTGAAAGAAGTTTACGAGTCTCCTTTTTGAAATCCATTTGGATTTTCTTACTTTTTTATATTGAATTATAAAATCCCCGACTGGTCTACGAGGCTATTATGATTGATAAAAATTTAGTAGCTTGGTTAATTTTTAAATCAAAGGGTACTCTAATAACCTTATGGTTCTCCTAGCAACAATCTTCTATTTAAAATATATCTGGATGCACTTACTCTTTTTAATATTGCATTTGAAATTTCTGAGTGGTTTAAGAAGCTATTTCGAATTTTGGGTTTAGAAAAAAAAGTCTTGAGGTTTTCAGTACAATTATTAAAAGAGAAGGGACTAAATTGCAAATTTCTATTTTTAAATTCAAAATGAGAGGGTGATGGGCCTTTTATGGCATTACTGGGTTGGATGGGATCCGTAACCCATTACTCGAGTACTCTCTTCACTCTTATCCTGCTAATATTATGATCCAAAGTGCTTGAAAAAATTTAGAAAAAGTCTTGGCTGAAATCTTATTTCAGCAATTTTAGAAAACCAACAACAAAATAATCATGAATAGAACACACAAAAACACTTTTTTATTGAAAGTTTTATGAAAGAAAATACAAGATATAAGTGGATCTTCAATTGGAGATGAAGATCCGGCTCTCTCAAATCTCTAGCTATTAGCTAGAGCCCAAACATACTAATAAGAACAATCTAATTCAACAAACAACACATAATCCTAACCCTAGGAAAATCCCTCTATTTAAAGCATACAATAATTGGCAAATACCCAAACAATCCTCCTCTAATTCTCTTCCAAATTAGCCCCAAATCTGCCATCTTCAGATTGAAAACATTTTTTAATTACTCACCTACAAATCAGCCCCCAAGAGCAGGCACAGGAAAGGACCGGCAAGACCGGTCCAGAAGGGACCTGATCTAACATATTCCTTGCACCATCTAGGCAAAAAAGATACTAAAGCAATCGTTGTGCTTAGTTACAGCATCAACCACTTTTACCCAGATCGCTTGAGCTCCTCACATTGCTCCTTAGTCATGTATTTGCCATCCAATCACTTTTGGGCCCCCTTTCTCACTGAATTGTGAGTGATGTTGTACATCATAGACTCAAAGTCACGTTGCAATTTGTCCTTCTCAACCATGCACACATTATTAAATTTGTTGACCTACAAAAAAAAAAAAAAAAAAAAAAAGAATAGAAGAGAACACAGAGGAAAGGTCCAATAAGCTATTGAACAAGTGCTGCTGCAAAGCACTTAAAGTTTGAGGACAAAATTATCTTTCATTTATCTTTGATGTAGTTAATATGAAGCATACATCTAATAATGCAAGATAGCGCTCACTATTGTCTATAGCGTACATTATGCACCATTTGCATTGCAAGTTGAAACAAATAAAAACAGTGAAAGCTATGTTTTTTCTAGTCTATAATGCATATGGCACACACCACTTTATATTTTAGACTTTTTTATTTTTTGGTTTATGGCTTTATTTATCTTTTATTTTTGTATAAATAAGAAAACTTTGCAGGAGATTCGATATAACATAATGATCTTTTATTCTATCTCCTTTTTTTTCATCTTTCCTTATTGGTTATCTTTCCTTATTAACCAATAAGGAAAGATGCATCAACTTTAATCGAGTTAGATTAAAATGACCATTATTGTAGGGGTTTTAATGGGCTATTTGATATGATTAGGGGTCATAGCTATGAAACTTATTAGTTATAATGGCATTAACAATCCTTCGTTTTCAGGTTTGTGAAGGCATACGCGAGCTGCTTCAGATACCAGCAGAGTGAGAGAAAGCGGTGTTACGCTGTGCTGTTTGCTAATTCTGACACTGCAGGTGCTGCTTCATTTCCTCATTAATGCAACAACACCTAAATACGGTTCTACTTCTGGAGATCTTTACTGTGCGTCTTATTTTTTTCTTTCCGTCACGAGTAAGTATTGTCCTTAGGCCAATGAAAATCCAGATCGACCTAATGGGCAACCCACATCATTTACCCGAGCCGACAGTTACGGATGGCACTGCTGCCAATGGATTCGAGCCTGGTACCTGTGCGTCTTATTTTTAGCATGCAGAGATCAGCAACACCCGGTGCTCGCCATTCTCTTATAAAATTTTAGTGGTTGTCTGCTACATCTTGACCCAAACATTATGGAAATTGGTAATAGGTGAGTGAGAGCTATATAATTATATGACTTTTATATCAAACAAATTGAATAAATTATATTATTTTATTAGCTTATTATAAATATTGTAAATCAATGGTATTAAAATATAATAGGAAATAATTAATTTTGTTTAATACAATAAAATTTATATAATAATCAAATTCATTTAAAATTAAAATAAGATTTGAGTTACAATAAATAAATGAAATTTTTGAATAAAATTCATATTATTATGTGATTGATTGCACATGCTCTAATGATGTCACATATGTACAACTTGTAGTATTAGGAAGACCAACAATGATATGAGAGTTTTGCTAGCAAGAAGTTTATTTTAAATAAGTGCATAACATAGCATATAATATATATGTGAATTACATGTAATGAAATGAATTGCATGATCGTATAATAGCGAAGGATTATTAATTTGATGTGAATACTTGGACGAGTTTTGATTTAATTTTTTTACTTATTTTATGTTGGTAAAAATTTGTTCTATAGCGATTTTGTTCCCGAATTCTTAAGAAAAATATTAGGGAGAGTATCTTTTAAGGTAAGTATATTCACTACATTGTAATAAGCCATACCCGACCTTGTCAAATGCATTTTTAAGGAGTTATTATAAGTCTAAATTATAAATTATTTTTGTAGTAACATAAATATTGCAGTGTTTTAATTATACGAAGTATTTTATAATTTTTGGATATTAGAACAAATTCTTAAGAAATTGATACATGTCGGTATAGAGTTTTTGGGTTATTAGGATCCGTTTAGCAAATTAATTTTATCAAACTTTTTTAAACATGTGAGCAATTTTATGGATAATTTTTTATAATTTTTTTAACTTTGAATTTGAAGATATAAGAGAATTTATATGATTTTTTTATTGAAAATTAAATAACTTATGTAATTATATTTATATTATATTTTTATTTATTATAAATATTTTAAACCAAACTATTAAATCCCTTTCTCACTTATTACTTCAGCTAGCAGAGAATCAGAAAACAAAATTGAGAAGAAAGTGAGGAAAAATAAAATAGAAATTAAGATTTGAAGGTTATGGAGCAATTTTTGCCAGTTGGTCTTGTGGAAAATTTGGTCGTCTTATTGTAAGGAATTATTCTCCTATTTTTTTTATTTCATTAATTTTATATGTTTCCTAATTTATGCATTTTAATTTGATTTAAACATGCAAAAGTTGTGATATCTTGATTTTTAATAAATTTTTCTCATATAATTTTTGGTATGTGATAGTTGTTAATAATATGAGCATTTTGATTGTAATGTTATTGAATTTCATTATATAAAATAAAAGTTATTAAATTTTATATGATTTACACTAAAAATAATTGGATATTTTTATTTAAGCATATTGCTAATGCTAGCATTAAGAATGAAAATGAGTGTATGATTGGGTAATAAATGGTTGTTATTAATGTTATAATAATATGATAATAATATGTGTGAAAATAAGTAAATTTGATTTCATTAACATTGGTTCGAAACTGACATGTATAGGATGGTGGGTTGACATACTTTCCTTTAAATACCGTGGTTTGGTGTTATCATCTACTGATTCATGCAATATTGATTGAGAGTTTTAAGGAGATGATTAATGTATCAATGAGAAATGAGTGATGACTTGATTATTGAGCAAACAAGTTATTGATACTGATATCATATTGAAAAAATACTGGTAAAGATAACACTTAATTGTTTAGTGTAACTATTAAAATGCATGTCATTGAGGCATTATTTTTATTATTGTACGAATTTATTATTATTCTTATTAATTTTATTGATGCCGACAAGAACATTGATATTGTTACTAATGTAACTATTTATTTAATGTTATTGTTATTGATTAATTGTAGTAATTACTAATATTGAGCACACGATATATCAACATGTGATTAAGATAATGATATGACTTATATGCACATGTTTATATGATTTTACTGCATTGATATGATTCTGACAATTTTTATTGAAGCTTTGGTTTTATCATTTTATATAATTTATTTACTAATTGATAATAAAAATATGGTAGCTGATTTATTAATTCGACACCCGTACTGATTTAATGGTTTCTCCACTATAATATTATACTAGCTTCTATATCAAATTGTTTTATCGTTTACAGACTTTATTACTACTATGTGTGAGTTTTGATGCTTCTACACTGATTCATAATCATATAAATGTTACTACTATGATTTAATTGCTGACATGTATATTACTCATTTGTTGTGCTTTAAGTTTAGATTTAAAATTTGATTATTTGTTGAGTTCTTGAGCACATTATATATGTTTAAAGAATCTAGAACTGATATATTTAATTAAAAAAAAAGCTCTGTTCTGGATCTCCGGAAGCCGCGGAAGTGAAAATAGTCAAAATATCCAAGATTTCGACCAGGAGAGCTTATTTCCGCCGCCTACAGCATCGAGATTCAACTCCCAGCGCCTCTCTTCTGCGTTCTCGTTACTCTTTCTCTTCCCTTTCCTTTTTTCCTTCGTCTTTAACCTTTGCTCCAATCACACGCTAGGTTTCCTCTGCACTGATCACTCGAGATGTTCGACGAATTGCCCCTAAGGCGGCATACACCTCGCCGACTCCGTCTCTCTTTCCATACTAATCTTTCCATGGTCCTCTCTTGCTCCGCTCTCCAATTTCCTTCCTCATGCCAATGAAGTCCGCTGCTTGGTTTTGGTCTGTGTAAGCCCAAAAAAATGGTATGTCTGCACTGAATTCCTTCCATTGCCATAATAAGCGAAGCAAACGACGTGAGAAAGATTCGATCTTGCCGTTATGGATCATCAGTTAGCCTCTCAAATCTCCCCACGGGCGGCTATATCTCGCGTCCTTCCGGACCTCTCCGACATCAGCGCCGTTCCTCCCATGAACGCATTGGAGATATTGAGGGAGACTGCCCGGATCCTCCGCACGGATCCCTCTACTTTCACGACCATTTTGGCCCTTCTAATTTGCCCCGTCTCCGCAGCTTTGCTCTCCAATTTCCTCATCGACCAGGCTATCGTTACTGTCCTTGGACGCCGCCTGATGCTTCTTGCGGTCACCAGTGGATTGCCATCCACACATTTCGTCAAACAGATCTGCCACCATCTTGCAGGCACCATTGTCTCTTCTACCTTCTGCTTCCCTTTCTTGATTACTTTCCTTCTTTTAGCCCGGGCCTGCATTGCTTATTCCGTGGCCTGCAACTATGCAGGAAAGAAAGTTTTAGCCACAGAGTTTATGGGAATGGCTCGTCGGATTTGGAGGAGTCTTGTATCAACCTACATTTGGATTTGTGCTGCAATTGTTGGTTGCCTTGCCGTCTTCATCCTACTCATAGTTGTTGTCTGCAATTCACTTGCTGCATTGGGTTATCCTCCAGAGCTCATTGTGTATCCAGCATTGCTGACAGTCTTAGCATTTTCCATTGCTTATGCACATACAATTATAGTATGCAATCTAGCTAATGTGATCTGTGTATTGGAGGATGGATCAGGACCAACGGCTCTTTTGCGGTCAGTGAGGTTGGTCAAGGGGCAGCCACAGGCAGGTCTGCTGATATTTCTTGGGTCGGCCATTGGTTTTTCTTTTGTTGAAGGGCTGTTTGAGCACAGGGTGAAAACATTGAGCTATGGTGATGGTTCTTCTCGTATATGGGAAGGGCCTCTGTTGGTCCTCATGTATTCGTTTGTCGTTCTTGTTGATTCTATGATGAGTGCCGTTTTCTATTTTACCTGTAGGTCTTCTGCCATGGAAGCGTTGAGTGGGAATGTCCTTGCTGTTCAAGAATTGGAAAAGCTTTCATCTTGATAAGATTCAGCCAGTGTAGGATAGCTTTTTGGCTCAGTTTTGTTTAGTGATACTATTTACTATCTCTTCATTGTTGTTATTAATTACAGAACGACGGTGCCATGATTTTCAGTCACAGAATATAAACTAAGCCATCTCTTCAGACAGAATTATGGTTGATGGATTTCCTTGCCGTTGCAGCATGAAAATTGAATGTTCTATTGCTGATAAGTGTATTAAGTCGAAGCAGATTATCAGAACGGACTCCCCAGTATTATTTGCACAATTGCACATATGTATGTTCTATTAGACCATACAACTTAAATCAAACTTTGTATTTACATTGGACATGTGGCTGTTATCTATTAGCTTTATTGTTTTATATTTTCCTATATATAGTATTCTGTACAAGGGCTCGGCAGACAAGCAATAATACTTTCTTTAATTTCTTAGTACTCTTTCTTCCTCCTGCTCCTGTTCTCTGGTTCTTGAGATTCTTCATGGCATCAGACGTCTAGGATCTCCGATCTCTGCTAATGCCGAACACCGCCGCATCAAATCTCAGCGAAAGCTCGGCATCGGAAAGCTCACAGCCATATCTCCTCTTTGCCTCCCTCAAATTCATTGTCTCAAACATCAACAAGATCGTTCTGACCCAGCTAACTCAAGAAAATTACTCAGTATGGCAATCGCAGATCTTAAAGATCTTTCGTGCCAACGGGTTTGATCACTTTCTTGATCTCTCCATTCCACCCCCTCCTCAAACTATCTCTCATTCGGATGGCTCTACACATCAGAACCAGCTATTTCAGCAATGGCATCTTACAGACCAGAACCTTGCCGCTTCCCTTTGCTCTACAATTTCATCTGCTATTCTCCCATACGTTGTTAACCTGGAGTCCACGGCCAACCTTTGGTCTATGCTTCAAAATCGTTTTCAAGCTACCAATAGATCTAAAGTTATCCAACTCAAAAACACCCTTCACAACATATCTCTCAAGAACATGACAATGTCCCAATATCTCTCTGAAATCAAGAATTTGTTTGACCAAATTGCGACATCCGGATATGTGGTAAACTATGACGATATAATCTTGTATATCCTCAACGGGTTGCTTCCTCACTATCAATCCTTCAAAACCTCAATTCGCACCATGTTAACTCCAATAAGCTTAGACAATCTTTATCCTCTTCTTTTAAGTGAAGAGATAAACATTGCCTCAGATGCAGCAAGAAACATCTCAGCCACTGATTCAAATCTTGCTCTGTACGCATATTGCAGAAGGGGCAGACGCAACAAAGGAAAATCCACCTTCGGACTTGGCCAATCATCCAGACATTCGACATCTCCGGCAATCACGTGTCAAATTTGTCTCAAAAGGGGGCATTGTGCCTCGGATTGTTGGCACAGGCTTAATGCAACGTACGTTCCTAATGTTCAAGCTTCCTCCAATCGGGCTCTCGTTGCTGCTCCAGAAAATTCTACCAACACTTGGTTTCTTGACTCCGGAGCCACGTCCCACCTCACGCACTCGATGGAAAATCTTTCCGTCTCTACTCCATATCAAGGCTCAGATGGCATTGTGGTAGGTGACGGCCGATCCGTCAGCATCGCCAACTCAGGGGTCAGCTTAATACCGACCCCATCCAGTAAGCTAAAACTATCACAAATTCTTCACACTCCCGCTTTGCATTACAACTTAATTTCCATCTCTAAATTAATTCAAGATAACGATATATCTATTACATTTGACTCAAAGGGTCTTATGATGAAGGATTTGAAAACATAGCAAGTACTTCCTCGCAGACCTTGCACTGATGGCCTGTATCCTGTCATCACAGCTAAGCCCGCCTCCTCATCCAAGGCTCTATCCGCCACCACCACATCTGCTTTCTACTGGCATCACAAGCTTGGTCATCCCAATCAAAGGGTGGCCCAAATCATTTCGAGATGTAATCCGCATCTTAGTATAAATAATAGTTTTCCTTGTTCTTCTTGTAGCAAATCAAAAAGTCATAAACTCTTTTTTGAATTGTCAAATAACCGTAGAAATGATATTCTTGAGCTCATTCACTCTGACATTTGGGGTCCTGCACCTCTTGTTTCTAAACAAGGTTTTCGTTACTATGTTCTATTTGTTAATGATCATTCTTGGTTTTCTTGGATTTTTTCAATGCGACTAAAATCTGACGTTTTTTATATTTTCTCTGGTTTCAAGAAGCAGGTTGAAAAATACACGTCTCACTCTATTAAAATGCTCAGAACAGATGGTGGAGATGAATACACAAACGCTAGGTTCAAGTCCTATCTTCACGCTCACGGGATCACTCACCAAATATCCTGCCCTTACACACCAGAACAAACCAGAGTTGCGGAACGTAAACACCGCCATATTATTGAGACTTCTCGCACCCTGCTTAACAATGCTTCGGTCCCATACTTTCATTGGCCGGAAGCTATCTTGAGCTCGGTTTACTTAATAAACCGAATGCCTTCCATTCATTCCAATAAGATTTCTCCTTTTGAAATACTTCATAAAATCAAACCTCAATACGATCACCTTCGCACATTTGGGTGCGAATGTTTCCCTCTTCTTCCTCATCCCAACCGCCACAAATTTCAAAACAAATCCACATCGTGTGTGTTCCTTGGATATTCTGATACATATAAGGGATACAAGTGCCTAAATATCTCTAACAACCGAATCTACATATCCAGAAACACCACTTTCAATGAAAATTCATTTCCATTCCAACTTCACTCAGAAATCACCACCACTCAAACCTTTGACGTTATTCCTTTACTTCTCCAACTTGTATCTGCTGCTCATCCCTCAAACATTTCTCAAAAATCTGTCACTGGTAACCTCTACGACAAGCCTACGTTCAGTTCTGAACTCATTACCACTGCTTCAAAAAATCAGCAACTGATATCCACCTCTTCTAACCGCCCGTTCAAGCATCTTCGACAACCCAACATATTACCTCTCATCCCATGATCACTAGACACCTCTGTTTAAAATTGCGCAATAAGAGGCACGCCACTGCGCAATTTGACCCAAAACTGCCTCGAGGCTTACGTAATTCCTCTCCTGGCAGAGGCGTACGCCTCACTTGGACTGAGGCGCGCCTCAGAGGCGCAATTGCGTAATTCTGGCTGAGGCGTACGCCTCAAATATATGCTCAGTAACGCTCGGTACCGCTCAGTACCGCTCAGTATATGCTCGGTACCACTCATTATATACTCGGTATAGCTAGGTATTTGCTCGGTACTGCTAGGTAAATGCTCGGTACAGTTAGATATTTGCTCGGTACTGCTCAATACTGCTAGGTACATGCTCGGTACTGTTAAAGAACATGCTCGGTACCACTCGGTATCTTCCCATAAAAATAACTTACGAACTTCAAAAACAAATAGAACTTCAAAATTACTCTTACAATAAAATTTTGTTCCGGGGGCGCTGCCAGCGGGCAGTGTCCCCTTGGACCCCCAGCAGTCCGGCATATTGTTATATTCATCATCTTTAGTAATAGTTGTTAGTGTTGGTCTACTTCTTCATGAGTGCATGCTTTGATTGGAAGACATTGGACTCTATAGGAGAGGAGGAAGGGGTGAGAAGATTCCCTTGAAGACCCATTTAGTGATGGGACATGATTGGATTATATATGTTCTTTCTTAATTGTACTTTGAGAGTTTTGATAGACTAATATTTTGTGGTTTTGTACTTTGGGATATGATTTTATTGCATCTATTTTCTTATTTTCCCCTAATTTTAATTGTCATTTAGACGTTTTTATTGTATGATAGAATCTTACTATTTTTTACTTGCTAAAACCCTTAAATTCTCATTTACACAATTCTTCGTCGATGAGGCTTACGCCTCACACCGCCTCGAGGCTTACGCCTCGCCTCACGGACGAAAAATGCCTCGAGGCTTATTTACGCAATTTTAAACCTTGTTAGACACAAAACCGGTTCCCTCAAACCAAGGATTCGTTTGAATCTTTTACACTCCAATTCGCAGACATAACACAATAGTACTCCCACCAATTACACCGAAGCACTAAAGCAGCCATAATGGAGAAATGCAATGGCACTTGAATTTTTAGCACTCCAGAAACAGGGTATGTGGAGCTTAGTTAAACCACCTAACCACTCAATAATCCTTGGCTGTAAATGGACTTATCGTCTCAAGCTTCACGAAGATGGCACCATAGCAAAGCACAAAGCCAGGTTGGTAGCATAGGGAAATAATCAAGAATACGAACTGGACTACACTGAAACATTTAGTCCAGTCGTAAGACTTCCAACAATCAGAATCATGCTCACCATCGCACTACACCATGACTGGCAAGTACATCAGTTAGACGTGGCAAATGTGTTCTTGCACGGTATGTAATATCTCGTTCCCTTACTGTTCCTCTCTGAATTGGATTTTCCTCCCAGAATCGGCCAGGACGATGTTGAGATCGTCCAGGCCGATCAGTGCATTGAAAACAGCTGATTTCTGGTGAGTTTTCTGGAAGGATTTCTGTACAGATCGTCCGGGACGATGTTGAGATCGTCCAGGCCGATCTGTACTGTAGAAATTATCGGCCAGACAACAGCCCTGGGAACTGTCCAGGACGATCAGAATTGGTCTGATCGTCCCGGGACGATCTGGCGATCGGCCAGGCCGATCTGAGTATAATATAAGGAAATGAGCTCGTTTTGAGGAGAGAGAAATTCATTTTATAAAATCAGATATTTTGAGGAGAGAGAAAGAGAAAGGGAAAAAGAGGAAAGCTTGATTTTGGAGGCCGCGGAGCGCTTTTCGTCCGACGCTGCTGTTGGAGAAAGTGTAGATCTCGTGGTAAGGACTCCGAACCCTACTTCTGTTTTCGAAGATTTTGAGGTTTTGTAAAATAGTACTCAGATTTGTGTTTTTGTAAGTGATTTTCGTACCCGGTTTGGTACTGGCGAAGATTTCATCGCATAACTTTTGGTATGTTGTAGATGTGATTATTCTGCACGTTTTGATTATTTATTGGCAGATTTCGTCCGGTCCGTTTTGGTTCTGCGGGATTTTATTTTGATTGCAATTTATTACGATGTCCGAATTGGTTTGAGCAGTAAAAGAATAGTCTTATAATGTTGCTGTGCACGTTCTGTATTAATTTGGTGAATTGTAATTTTTGGAGATTTCTGTGTAAATTCTGTAGACTGCCGTTGCTCTGCCCAATTTTCGTACGATCTCTGATTTTCCCGGAATTGATAGATTGAATTGATATGTGTATGACTATTGATATGATTGTTCTAGATTTCTCTATTATTGCTTATTGCATCGATTATTGCATGGATTGATTGATTCTGAAAGACAAGTGGAAACCTGGTTGAACGTTGGTTATAGAAACCAACGTATGGGTAACTACAACAGCATCATTGAATGATTGATAACTACAACAGCATCATTGAACGATTGATAACTACAACAGCATCATTGATAATAGCTAGTGTTTGTGCTTGTCGAGTAAGACCATTGTATGAAATTGCATGTATATGATATTGCATCGCATAGATTTCCTGATCTGTATTGATTTATTGATTTCGGATATTGATTTATTGATAGTGGTCGATTTATTGAATTGATTTATTATTGAACGGATTTATTGATTTACCGATTTCTGCTTTATTGGATTTGATCAGATTTACTGTATTGTACCATTTCACTGATTTCATCAATTGATTGTCGAGCATTGATACTACTGAGCATTGGAATGGACATTGTATAGATTCATTATTTCGTATCGCTTTTCTCGATTGATTTCAATTGATTAAATCGTATTGATTTGATAGCATCGATTTGATTGATTGAGTTGATTTATCGTTTTGCATGCTGCTGCATTGACTGGTTTTATTGACTATTGATTTCCGTACTACATTGACTACTAATTTGATTTCCGCTGTGTAGACTTGATTTCATTGACGATGGATTTCTGAATTGCATAGACTCATTGACCATTGATTGACTTAATTTTTATTGACCCGCATATTGATAGCATCGCCGTGCTTTGATTTCAGTTGTAGGCTTTGGTGACCTGCTGGGTTTTGTAAGCTCATTATATGTGGTTAAAATTTTCAGGTCCGAGCAAAGCAACTGGAATGGAGTTCGATCAGAATGTCAGACGAATCCTTTCACTATTGATATCTGGGGTATTACACGGTACCCTCTCTAAGACCGTCTATATGGCACAGCCTAGAGGATTTGAAGATTCTACGCATCCCGACTACATTTGTCACCTTCTCAAAACAATCTACGGTTTGAAACAAGCACCCAGGCAATGGTATAATACTTCCATGTCATATCTTGTTTTTATTGGGTTTTATCATAGTAACGTTGATCCATCTCTAATGATTTTTAAGCAAAATGACATTTACATTTACTTACTTATGTACGTTGATGATATACTAATCACGGGCAATAATCAAACTGAAATCTCGGCTGTTATAACCAAACTTAGTAATCAATTTATTATGAAACACTTGGGTAAAGTGCACGAGTTTCTTGGAATTAAAATAGAATACAGTAACAATGCATATTTTATTTCCCAAAGAAAATAGGCAGAATCTATCTTGAAACTTGCTATGCTCACGGAATGCAAATCTTTAGCGAACCCAACATGCACCAAACTACTATCTACATTCCAGGAAGATTCTACTTTGTCAGATTCGTTAATGTACAGAAGGATCACTGTCTCGTTGCAATATCTTGTGCTAATCCGTCCGGACATTGCTTACAGCATCAACCAACTCTCGCAACACATGCATCAACCTCTTCTTCAACATGTCTATCTTCTCAAAAGACTATTTTGCTATATCAAATGTACTTTAGATTACAACATCCCAATTACCAAATCTAATCTTGTTCTTCAATTGTTTTCTGATGCAGATTGGACTGGCGATCCAGTCTCTTGAAAATCTACATATCGATACTGTTCTTTTATAGGCAATTCTCTAATTTCCTGGAATGTCAAAAAGCAAAGTAAAGTTGCCAGATCTTCCACATAATACGAATATCGAGCACTGTCAGCCTATGTTTAAAATTGCGCAATGAGAGGCGCACTTCGAGGTGCGCCTTTGCGCAATTCTTCCCAAAGGCGCCTCGAGGCGCACGCAATTTAGAGCCTAGAAGAAGTGTAAGCCTCACCCTATGTGAGGCGCGCCTCAATTGTGCAATTGCGCAATAATGGGTGAGGCGTACACCTCACCCGTTGGCCCCACTCTACTTAAAATGACTCATTTTTTTCCCTTAACCCGTTCGGCCCAGGCATTTCCCGATAAACTCCGCCCGCAAGCCCCAGTTCTCGAAACAGAGCCCCTCCCGCACGGTCAGCCACCCTTTCCGCCGCCTCTCCCGCCGGCGCCGCTGTGGACCTCCGAAAGAGCACCGCGTGAACGGGTCGATTGGAAGGGACAGATTGGATCGCGCATACGACTGACCATTGAGGATAGAGGCTTTCACCAACACACCTCGATGGGTAGTAATATACATGACCAAATCACGGGTTTCCCCCATCCGATACAAGAGCTCGAATGGGGTTTAGTAGATGTGGGACCGAGTTTTCCACGGGCGCAAGCCCCCGTGGTTAATTACATCCCAGGCCGGAGCCTGAGAAAACTCTCGATTAAGGATTATACATTATCCTCTCCTAAAGTGGGATTGACACATGGGTATAAACTAGGGAATCCTACTCAAAGGGAAGAAAGGTCCGAAGGGCTGAATCGACATGCGTGGCTCATACCAGCACTCGGAGGCTCTAGGGTACTAAATGGAAACTGGAAGAAGAAAAATCAAACACTCAATCACATGCGTGAGAGAAGGATGGAGGTGGCGTCATCCTGTGACGCAGATAAGTAGGATTTAGGGTCCTTGAAAAGAAGGGACCTACCTACTATTTAAGGCATACTACGAGACCGAATGTAGTAGCCCCAAATCCTAAATCTAGTTTGGACTTAGTGTTCGACACACACTAAGACCAGTGTCCTAGCTAATGCGATGCAAAGATCTGGACTTATCCCGGCCTGGATTGGGGGAGCCAGCTAACCACTTAGTCGCTTTAAAACCATGCAATTAAGTCAGTTATGAAAGATAGGTGGGTGGTACAGTTATTGGAAGTAGGACCGACATCTAGAGAATCTCCTAAGTGGTCCTGGACTTATGTTGGGTGAATGCCCCTAGCTAATACAATTAAATTTTAATTAGTTGGTTACTAATGCAATGCATGCTAGTTGAAATGTCAGCTCATGAATGCTTTGGATTTTAAAAACAGGCTTAATATAAAATAATTTTTTTTAGAAAAGACTGAGTCTCCCTAGGTCCGGCACTTCATCCTCATAGGCCAGATTATCCGGACTCTACCCGCAGGCAGGGAGATATCTTATTAGAAGGAGAGAGAAGATGCAGTAATATGCATGCGACCCCGGACGATTTCGGCAATTCCCTAGGTTCGTTAAGTTTCTATGTTATTTAGAACTTAAAATTTTAAGAGTTAGTTACGAGTAGAAAAGTTTTATAGTCCTTAGAAGAGCCTAACGAAATTCAGGCGAAAACAAAAGCGGCATGCACGAAAGAAACCTAAGAAAAGCATGCACTTTCTACTGCGCAACCAGGTAAACACATCAATATAAATCAAACTAATCAAGTAAATGTCCATAGGCCAACTGCCCTTTAATTACAACCCAGGGTATGCAGAAAAGTAAAGTGGCCGGGCACCACTGCCAACAACCCGGATTTCTAAGCCTATGACAGACGCCAACAACTTTGAGTGGGATATTGGGTCTTCAATCTTTAGCTTTATGGATGTCTTCTCCTTGGGTTCTTTGAAACTCTCCTCGGACTCCTTGGATCTCTCCTCCTTGGACTCCTTGGGTTTGTCATGGCTTGAACATCCAAACGAAGAGACAATTCTCCCCAACAGGGGTGTATTGCCTTTTCTCTTTGGATATCTGAAGTCATCCAGCTCGATCTTCCAAATGGAAGAAGACTCTCCCCTTAGGGATGCCTTCTTCTTTTAGAATCTGAACTAGATAAGAATATCCCAACTCAGAGTTGTTTTCACAACTCTTAACAATATTACAAATTTTACATTAAATAGAAAGCAGAAAATTCTAAAGCCCTGCAAGGTTATCCTAATAAAAATCATCCCAAGCATTTTATATAAAAAATAAAAATGCTAACACCATTGACCCTGTGTCAAGCCATGCTCTTAATTATGAGGGCCAAGCAGCTCCATCTGTAGCAGTTATAATAATTTAATAATTTTAGCCCTCATTTCATTTTAGGGGGAGCTGAGCAAGTGCCTGCATAAAACATTATTAGAAATCATGACATTGCTCCCCCCTTTTCATCAGCTTGAGCATGGCCACCTGCACGGAAGAACAGTATATATATGGCGCTCCTAACCTAGGGTTAAATCTAACGCTCACATCCAGAGTGCAGAAAAAGTAAGCAAACACACCAATCATTTTTTCAAACAGCATGCAGTGAAAACCACGGAAAGCTCCGGCACACAGCAGAAAAATAAAACCCAGCGGCCTAACCTAGATCTAGAAGTGGTGCCCTAGCAAACCATTCTATGTGTGTGTAAGGCTAGTGTGGTTTGGATAAATCTTAATATGGGTAGTTAGTTAAAATTGTCTAAAGTTCAAGTCTGTTGAAGGCCAGAAAAGGAAATTTTTGTTGAAATTCAAATATTAATGAATTGGGGTGCATTTTAGTTAATATAGTTTGTTGATCAATTTTAGGAACTTAGGGTGATGATATTTGAAGTTAAAGTTATATTAGCCAATTTTGGAAAGTCCTGGGCCCTCCTAGGAACTAGACTAAGGGTCCAAAAGGTCACTATGGTAAAAATGCTAAGTCTGGATCTCCTATCACCTCAGGAAAATACTAGACCTTAATACGAGTAGTTAGACAGGTAGTAGGCTGAAATCGGAGTTCTCTAGGCGAAGTTATGCATTTTCTAAGTTTCGGGCCCTAAATGAACTACGGTTGACCAAAAAGTTGACTTTCTAATCTGGGCCAGTTTCTGGAAACCTAAAATTTTTAATAAATACTAGGTCCTAATTGGAGTCTAATGCAAGTGAGTTTACCTAATTTGGAATTTTCTACAATTAGTTATGGATTTCTAAAGATCGGGTATTTATAGGAATTTTCTAAATTTTCTAACAAATGGCCTTTTTTTACTGTTTTGATCCAAATGAGCTCCAAACTGATTGGAATCACTCCCAAAGCTCAGGGATGACCTAAGGAAGTGTTACCAATTGTTTGGAGGAGATTTGGAATTTTTAATAATTTTTAATAATTTATTAGGGGCAAAATAGCAATTTCCACCTATGGTCAAATTAAGGGTCAACCTAGAGTCAAACTAAGGAGTTCTATTTATCTAAGGTCAAGGGTCAGATTCTGGTCAGTTCAAGCTATGGTGGGTAATTTTCTGACCTAATATGTAATTATTGCATTTTTCTAAAGGTCTCAGGGCCTTATTTAACAGATTAATTAGGGTTGGTTAATTAAGGGCTCTAAAAGCTCCTAGAAATTTCCAGAAAATTATGAAAGGCTTATGATGTCACTAAGTTTAAGTGTTGAAGTTTTCATGTCGTTCTGGGATCTATCCTAGCTCCTAGAAAACTTCTAAGTTCGCTAGACGGGTCCTTAATTATTGTCCTTAAGGTGTCACTACGTTATATGGGTTTAAACTGAAGTTCATACTAACCCTCAAGGTAATAAATGCATGGAGTACATAAACAAAATAAACACGCCATGTCCTTAAATCTAGGAGAGCCTAGACTAAGTGCTTGTGGTGTGACGACCTACACATGCAATCTACGAAAGATAAAAAGTAAAGACACCTAAAGAGAGGATTAGTGAATGATTGGGACTCAACCATTCACTAACCCACTCCCCCATGATTGCTCTTCACACATAAGATCCATGTCTAAAATTTCATACGATAGCGGGTCTCCCAAAGTTAGAATTTATGTATAAGTAGTTTTAAAATAGTTTAAAAGTACTTATAGATATAGGTATATTTTTGGAAAATAAAATAATTGAAAATAATTCAATTCATAATACATAGGTATAGGGAAACTCACTGACCACTCAATCGATACTCGCAACGATTTGAAAGTAATGTTTAGTTTAAAAATAATTGGTATAATAGTTAATTTAGATAATATTAAAATAACCAAATCATAGGATAGGATAGAAAACAGTCAAGACAGCCAAAATCAAGGGCTGGAAATGGTTCCAAAACATAAAGCTCGTCTTGCTGAAAAGAATGAGGGGTCGTACACCGAAATCCGACTTAAAATGACGAAGATATGAATTTCCGAAGTTTAAATATAATAAAATAATGTTTTAAAATAGTGTAGTTTTTCTATTTTTGGCATAACAGAAACTACAGACATAATTTTTATACAAAAATAGTTTTAAACTGTGCAGAATTTAAAGTACACCCAAAACAAGGTGCTGTGCACAAAAATCCGACTCAAAATGAGAAAGTTATGCAATTTCGAAGTTCAAAGACAATAATTGAATAGTTTTAAAACAATGCTGTTTACTGTTTTCAAAAATAATTGCAGATAGACCAAAAAATTTCAAATAGAACCAATTCCAAAATGTGCAGAATCTAAATACGTTCAAAACAAGACGTTGTGCGTTAAAATCGGGTTTAAAACGAAGGAGTTATGCATTTTGCAAGTTTAAGTACAATAAATAGGTTTAAAAATAACTTAAGATAAATAATATTTATCAATAATTATTAAAAATAGAGTAAAATAATACTTTAATACTAATGAAACTCAGAATAATTTAAAATATATAATAATAGCAATATTTTAATTATTAATGATATTTAGATAATTTAATTAATTATAATAGTTAAAATAATATCTAATAATTAGAATATATATATATATATATATATACATTTTTAAATAAATATAGTAATATAATGATAATAATAATAATAAAATAACAAAGAATGATTTAACATAATATAATTATTCATATTATAATTAAAATAATAATATTATAATATAATATTAATAAAATACTTAAAATAATATTTTTAAAATATCACTTTTTACTGTTTTTATAATAATTAAAAAATACATACATTATTTTTATAAAAAAAATTTTCCTAGTGTAGGGAAAGAAAATACGATCAAAACGAGGTATTGTACGCGAAAATCGGACAAAAAATGAATTTTCTATGATTTTTAGAAGTTAAAATAGCTTTTAAAACAAATTTTATATTAAAATATTCGGTCGGCGACACGTGGCGGCCCGGGATTGGATCCCGGGACCGCGGCCAATCATTGGCGGCGGCACAATGATTGCGCCGCCAATCAATGATTGCGGCATCATGGCCGCAATCACGCGGCCACTAAGCCACGTCGGACACGGGGCTCGGTCCGTCCGATCGACCGTGGTCTCAATCCAACGGTCTGGATCGAGTCGGACGGTGATCCGGTCCTGCCCGCATACACGCCTGGTCGGACCGAACGCGGAAAATCCAGATCTGGACCGTCGATCGCAAGATCGACGGTCTGGATCGAAGCTGGCTGGTGACCGGCGTGAACCACAACCCTAAACCTATTATCGTCTCGTTCTCTCCAAATACTTGACGAAAAGTTATGAAATTTTAAACACACGTATTAGGGATGAAGAGCATTCATGGGGGATAGTTTATTTGGATTAATATGCACTAATCATGATGCTAATTAACCCTAAGTGTTTCTAACTAGGGTTTGCGATATACCTCAATCCACACGGTGGATTCGGGCGATCTCAGGCTTGTTGGATTCGTGGACTCCCCAGGAACAATTCTCCTGTTGAACTCGCACTCTGAAACAGCCTCAATCGAACGGAAGGAGCTCTGGACGTCCTTTGGCCTCGGTTCGCCGGAGTTGACGTCGCCGGCGGCTTGGGGTCGTCGGGATTTGATTGGGAAGGGTGGAGGGAAGTCCCAGGAGCTCTCAAACGAAAGTTCTCGGGCTCAGGAAGGCTAGGGCTCAAGCAATTTGAAAAAGATCCCCTATTTTTCTCTAAAACTCCTATTTAAGCTCCTTAACTCCATGATTAACGGTTGGGATCCAATCCATGACTAATTGGGAGGGAAAACAATTCAGAATAGCCGTGGTTTGGATTTTAAAACGAAGGGAATTGATTTAGAGCAATAAATAGGGCTTAAATGACCCTTAATGGGCTTTAATAGGTTATTATGACCTATTAGTGGCTTGGTTTGACCAAGTCAACCTTGGACTTGGTCAAACCAGTCAAATAGGTCAAGGGGGATGAGGATCAAGCCATGGAACCCATTAAATTAATTTAAAATTCATTTTAGGCTTAAAGGGTCCAAATTGGTCAACCCTGGTTGACTTGGTCAACAGGGTTGACCCAGGGTCCAAGTAAGGGCCCAACAGGCTCGACTCGACTCACTGAACCCATTGGAAAGGGTCTTGGGGTCTGGCCTGGTCAATTTGACCAAGTCAACTCTCCAAGCCCAATTCTGGGCAAAATCGAGGTCAACAGCCGCATCTCCCGCCGGCGCCGCCTCTCTCCGGCAAACTTGAAGTGTCCGGTCGCCTTGTAGGAGAAGTCCACAAACGATTTTAGGTATTTTTTTTAGTTTTTGGTTAGATTTTTGAAGTGAAAGAAATTCTAGGGTTTTAGATTTTTTGAATTATTTTGTGTGATTTTTGATTCTTTCATTAGGGATCATGGTTAGAGGCAAGGAAAAGGCGTCTTCGTCATTGCGTAGGGACCCTTGGAAACATATTGTACAAGTTGATATTGGCGGCGGAGAAAAGAGCTATGTTTATTTGTAATGTAATTTTTGCGATAAAGTGGTGAAGGCAGGTGTTACCCGCATGAAGGAACACCTATCATGCTCGCACAAAAATGTAGCACCCTGTGCAAATGTGCCAGAAAAGGTGAAGCAGGAAATTATTGCTTATATGAAGAAAAGTACCACGGCTAAACACTTGCAACAGGAGCAATTTGATGATAGGGTCGAACATGGCGCTTATTTTGGGAGCGAGAGTGGAAAGTGCTCTTCCTCCACCATACATAACAGAGGTACACGGGGTCCTATGGATCAGTATATGACTAATCCAGAAGAGGATAGAGGACAAGCACAAATGATGCCTACGGCCGGTACTAGAGAGGGTCGACGCCAGATTTGCATGGGTATTGGGAGGTTTTTTTTTTTTTTTTGAAAATGCCATACCTTTTAATGTTGCTACGTCGCATGCCTACTTCAGTATGTTGCGGTCTGTATGATTGTATGGAAGAGGGTTGAAAGCACCTTCCATTTATGAGTTGCGAACATGGATTTTAATAGAGGAGCTGCATAATACAGAGCGGAGCATTCAGAAGATTAAAAGGACATGGATTGAGACTGGTGTGACCATTATGTTAGATGAATGGTCTGACATGAAGAGTAGGAGCTTGATTAACATCCTTGTTAACAATCCCTACGACACGGTGTTCTTACGATCAGTTGAAGCTTCAGATGAGGTGAAAAATGCTACATTCATTTTCAATTTATTTGATGGGGTTATTGAGGAGATTGGGGAGCAATTGATTTTCCAGGTGGTGACTGATAATGCCAGTGCATACAAAGCAGCTGGTCAGATGTTGATGGAGAAGAGGACACACCTATATTGGACACCCTGCGCAGCACATTGTATCGATCTCATTTTGGAGGATCTTGGTGACTTACCTCAGCACAAGAGTGCTCTTTCTAGGGCAAAGAAGATTACAAAGTTCATCTACAATCACTCTTGGGTCTTAAGCTTGATGAGAAAGTTTTCAAAGAAAGAAATCATTCGTCTTGCAACCACTAGGTATGTTCTTGATGGAGGTGAGGCAACCTTTGGAAGCCATATTTACATCAACTGAATGACTTAACTCTGCTTGGGGGAAGAAAAGTGAGGGGAAGGAAATAAGAAAGATATTTTTGAATGTTAAATTTTGGGCTACTGTGACCTATGTCATTTTGAGGACGAGACCTTTAGTGCAAGTTCTACGCTTAGTGGATGCAGAGAAGAAACCAGCTATGAGTTTTATTTATAATGTTATGGATGAGGCCAAGGAGTTGATTGCACACAACTTGGGAGGAGAGGAGGCAAGTTATTGGGAGATTTGGGATATCGTTGATGCTCGGTGGGAGATGCAGTTACACCGTCATGTACATGCAGCGGCATATTATCTCAATCCTCAATTTCAATATTCAGAGAAGAAATCTTCAAATCCGGAGGTGAAGCTTGGTCTATATCATTGTATGGAAAGACTAATACCGAAGCAGGCAGATAGGGAGCTTGCAGATTTACAACTTGTTCTGTTCCGGAATAAAGAGGATTTTTTTGGTTTGAATGCAGCAAAAGCAACCATTTCTAAACGGTCTCCAGGTATAATTATTTTGATAAATGCAAGACACTTTATTCAATTATGATTATATTTTTTCTTGAAAACAGTTGAATGGTGGATCCAATTTGGTGATTATACTCCTGAGTTACAGAGTTTTGCTGTAAGAGTGCTGGGCCTCACTTGTTCTTCTTCTGGGTGTGAGCGAAATTGGAGTACATATAGTCAAGTGCAAACAAAGAGAAGAAATCGGCTATCTACACTCTGAATGAACTCCCTCGTATATATAATGCACAACAAGAGGTTAAGAGATAGGAGGTTGGGGAATAAGGGGTTGAAGGATGATGAGGACCCGTTGGTGTGTAATGATGTGTCATCTGATAATGAGTGGTTCATAGATGATGAGACAAATTTGTCATTATCAGACTTACAGCTAGAATATCTAAATGTGGATGTCATGAGGGGCTAAGCAGATCAAGTATGCACATCTACTAGTACCACACCACACACATCCACTAGCTATGCAGCACAACAATCAAGTAAAGATATTCCAAAACTTCTTATATGCAATCGCAGTATATTATATCAAGTGAGCAATTAACATGCTAATGATCTTTTCTCTTATTGAACAGGGAAGAGAAAAGTGAGTCATATTGAAGATGATGATGACATGACATTCATAGATACAATCGGAGAAGAATATTCACTTGATTACCCATTTAGTGATGGGATATGATTGCATTTTATATGTTTTTTGTACTTTGGGAGTTTTGTTGAACTAATATTTTGTGATTTTGCACTTTGGGATATGATTTTATTGCATCTACTTTCTTATTTTCCACTATTTTCATATATCATTTAGATATTTTTATTATAAGATATAATATTGCTATTATTTTCCTGCTAAAATCCTTAATTTTTCATTTACGCAATTCTGTGTCCGTGAGGCTTACGCCTCAGACCGCCTCGAGGCTTACGCCTCGCCTCACGGACGAAAACCGCCTCGAGGCTTAATTACGCAATTTTAAACCTTGCTGTCAGCATTAACATCCGACATTATATAGCTTCACCGCCTTCTAGAAGATTTCGGCATACCACAAAAGCAACCAACAAACATATACTATGATAATACATCGGCAATTGCTTTAGCTTACAACCCAGTATTTCATGCCAGAACAAAGCACATAGAGATTGATCAGAAGTTTATCCGAGACCACATTCTTCAAAATCACATTCAACTCTTACCTATTAGCACCATCGATCAAACTGCCGACATTTTTACCAAAGCTCTGTCCACGGCTCCACGCCACGCTTTGTTCAACTACGTACCAAACTGACCGTCACCTCCCCTACATCAGTTTGCCGGGGATATTAGACCATACAACTTAAATCAAACTTTATATTTACATTGGACACGTGGCTGTTATCTATTATTAGCTTTATTGTTTTATATTTTCCTATATATCTGTACAAGGGCTCGTCAGACAAGCAATAATACTTTCTTCAATTTCTTATCACTCTTTCTTTCTCTTGCTCCTGTTCTCTGGTTCTTGAGATTCTTCTTGTTCATTTCTAAACAAACCAAACATTCTGGTAATCTCTTTGCTAAATATCTTTTCTGTCGCTGTAGGATGGATCATTTTGTAGTAGAGATTGTTGACTACAACATCACGATTGGAAATTTGGATTGCTATATTCTCTTTCAGTTTTAGGCTTCGTTTGGGACGGCTTTTTTGTTGCTTCTTAAAGCAGCTTTTTAGTACAAAAGTTTTAATTATTGAACTAAAAAGCTGCTTCAATAAGCAGAAAGAAAGCCGTCCCAAACAACGCCTTAATCTTATCGGTCATTGTGCCTTCAAAATTCGAGTAGTTTGACAAACATTTCTGGTTCCAAGCACTCAAACTATGAAAATTCATCGTTTTACAATGGTTTTTGGGAGCTTAAGCTTAGATTTCTCTACACTTGAATATAAAATTTCCTCAGAACAGTGAGCCTTGCTTTATGCCTGAAAAATACATGCCCAGCTTCGATTTTGCATGCATGAATTCAATTTTCTCTAATTACTATGGTAATTCTGATGCTGCAACAGATCTGCAAGAAGAAGCCACAAGAAGCAGGAAATAAGAAAACAGATATAAAGCCTTGGATATAATTTTCTGTGTATATTTCTCATGACAAAAGGTATATATCTCCTTGGGAGCTCTTTTAGACTACCCTAACTAGTAACAGAAATTAAAAGGGGAGGCTTCGTTTGGGACAGCTTTCTTTCTGCTTCTTAAAGCAGCTTTCTAGTACATAAATATTTAATTTTGTACTAGAAAGCTACTTTAAGAAACAGAAAGAAAGCCGTCCCAAACAAAACCTAAGATTGTACTACTAAAACACAAAAGGGAATAAAACGGTTTGTAGTATAGTGGGAAGCAAGCTGCTCTAGCGATAAGATAACTTGAGTAGAAGGAAGTCCGCCTAATGTAGCCCGCATCAGATCTCCCCTGCTTCAGAAGAACTCATCTCCGATGATACAATGGTGGAGTCGAGATTGTCTAGAGGATGATAAGAATACATATCAACAATATTAAAAATTGAAGAAGTCTGGATTTCCTTGGGCAGGTCAATGATATAGGCATTGTCATTGATTCTACGTAAAACTGAAAAGGGTACGAATTTCTTCTGGTTTAGTTTCGAACAGGCACTGGCCGGAAAACTCCCTTTGTGGTAGCGCAACATAACTAATTCACCTTTCTTTAATATCCTTAAAAACATGATCAATAAATTTTATCCATTTAAATTCTCCCTTGTTATGTCAATTTGTAAATAATGCTATTTTACCACTTAATCCACTAGTGAACCTTCTCTAGAAAGTAACCTATCCTTGAAAGCTCTAATAATGTTATTTATATTATTGAGTATTAAACAATTATAAATTATTTTAATTTTATGAAGGTCAACAAATAATCATCACTTTTATCTTAAAAAGAATATGAATGTAATTATAATCTACCTGATATAATATGTTATAGAATCAAAGGCAAAATATCACACTACATTTTATCAATACATATAGTCAGTTTATAAATGGGAGAGAGAGAAAGAGAGAGAGGCGGTTTCTGAGAGTGGGCAATGTTTCGGACCAGTGAGAGCCCGAAGGCTCTAATTTGTCTCGTTAATGAGCTTGCGAGTCAAGCTTATCAATGCACAAATTTGAACTTGAATACTAAACAAGCTCAAGTTGTTGGCTCGCAAGCCGTTTTAATTAAAATATTTTTTTTTTCAATTGAAATAATATTTAGAATTGGTACTGAAATTTTATGTATTTAATGATAACTTTTAAAATAGTTTTACATCACAACAGCTTCTTGAAAAAAAAAGTTTATGATAAATTATATCATCATTTATCATAATGTACTATGTATAGTTTTTTCAGAAACAAATAAAAATAAAAAAGTCTGATTCCGCTTCTTTTTAACCACTCCACGGCTCCATCGTGGAAGAAAAAATCTCGCTGGCAACTATATATCGAGTCAAGCTCTTGAGCCTGATTTGAATGCATTAGCTGTTGAAGCTCGTTCGCTGGGCTTGAGCTCGAGCTCAAGTTCAAGCTTTTCATTTAAGTGACGAGTTGAGCTCGAGTTTGTTGTGACTCGAGCTCAACTCAACTCGATTATTATAATAATTATTATTTTCTTCCAACTAGCCATACCACGGATTCTAAAACCAAAAATCAAATTTTTATCTCATAATATGAGATCAGCTACATCAATTATTTTTCTCCATTGTATCAAATTAAGAGTCAATTTCTCATTTAAATCTAATAAAAAAGATTATTCATAATACTTGCTAACTAAGTTTTTGTAGACCTACCTCTATTTTCTTTAAGTTAAGTTGAATATAATAAATACATCTACTCTCTTAACAGGATATTCAGAAGGCCAACGTTTTATGAGACCAAATCATCTAAGGCGACTGTCTCTAATCTTATCTGCCACTAGAACCTTTTCACATATATACTCGCTTCACATTATGTCAAAGTGTAAAGAAACTCATCCACTTGAGCATCCTCATTTTTGTAACACCTGACTTAATTTTATGCTTCTCTTTTAATGACCAATATTCTATGTCATAAAACATTACAAGTGTCACTATCATCATATCAAATTTTCTCTTAAATTTTAGTAGTTACTCTATCACATAAGAGACCCCATGCATTTCTTCATTTTAACCATCTAACTTGACTTATTTTAATAATATTTCCATCTATTTCGTCATTGTTCTGAACAATAAATTTGAGATATCTAAAACGTGAACTTGTTGTAATGACCGAGATTGCGCTTCTAATTCTCTTCGATTTGATACGGGACCCTGCCATCCTGTCACCTCTGCCTACTAGAGAACGGATTGACCCGCATAACCTCCGGCAACATCAACAAGCCGACCGTTCCTCTTTTTCTTGGACAAGAACTTTCCTCCACCTCGAGATCGTCTCAGCTAGGCTTTCTTAAACTTTGGTCGTGTATAAGGCTATCATTGACAAGCTAAAGCACATAATCTCCACAATATATGATCTACCAGATTTAGGGAGAGATTTGACAAAACTTCAAGGAGATTTACTTTTTCCTTTATAACAAAGCTTTTTATTTTAATATTTTCTTGCACAATTGATTAGGCCATAAACTATTTTTATTTTTAAGAGTTTTTATTTTTTATTCTCGTAATAAATACTTTGTAACATTCTTAATATCACCATTATTTTTTTTTACATAATATTAACTTCCTTGTACAACAATAACAACAACATCATCATCAAGCCTTAATCTCACTATGTGGGTTTGGCTACATGAATCCTTTTTCTCTATTGTGCCCTATCAAAAATTAAATTCTCCGTTGTTCATCACATTTCATTGTGCTTGATCAAATCAAATATGATGGTCCCTTCTTAGCAATTTCAATGATCTAAACACTTCGACAAGCAATCGGTTTTATGAGATGAATAAAATTTTAAGATTATAAATGATTAACACTTTTCAAAGTATCCTAAACTTTGGTGGTGTATAATTAAGGCTATCACTAACAATCTAAAACACATAATCTCCACAAAATATGATTTAGCATAAACAAGTAAAAATTTAAAGTAAGATCTATCAGATTTAGGCTCCGTTTGGAATGGCTTTCTTACGACTTCTTAAAACGGTAAAGCTTCTTTATGAAGCAACAAGAAAGTCATCTCAAACGAAATCTTAGAGAGATATTAGACAAAACTTCAAAGAGATTTACTTCATGAATACTTGATCGTTCTCCAAATTGATTTAACCATTAAGCCCAATTTATATCTTGTCAATTAGTTTCTCTTCAATTTTTTTCTCTCCATTTAAGCATTAAGCTCCAATTGATTCAAATCTATGTTTTTTTTTTAATAAATTAGATCCTCAGAGCTCTTCACAGGTAACCACTTCATATCACTATCTGTTCACTTACACACATCTTTTAAAAAGCAGCTGTCCAACAGGTATTAAAAACAAGTAGATTTGGGTCAGTCCACCCAAATGGCACCGGCTATGGCACATCCTACCTGAAAGAGATGCTGTATTAGCTGAAGCTGGAAAGCGTTAGGTGATATTTCAGTTCATTCTATTTCAGTATTTTGTAGCTGACCATTTAGTAGGTATCAGGTTTCTAAAAGTTCTTATTTCTTCTGGTTTACAGATTAGATAAGAATATTTATCTTTATATCACTATATTTTGACAAAGCATTGACAATAATTTCCCTGAGCTTTTAAAATCACTTTCAAACAGTTAATTCCTTTGTATCTAACATTATTTAATGCATGACTTCATTTACCAAACTTTAGTTACAGATTCAAATTGTGATGTTACAACTGGTGAGTAAGGATTAAACCGCTACGAAAGCTTTTCCTAGGGCCTAATGGCACAAGTTATTCAAGGAGTTAGGTTTGGTTTGGGATAGCTTTTAACTTTCTTACTGCTTGTTGACCTCAGCATAAAATAAAATAAAATAAAATAAAAGAAGAAGAAGGAAGAAATGAAAATACACGCTCAAATCCATACCTACGCAAATACTGCAGAAATCCTGCAACGAATCCTGCTGAATCGGCGCCGTTTGCGTCACTTCTCGGAATTCCTGCGTAAAACCTGCGACGATGGCCTCGATTTCGCTCCTCGCGTCGTTAAATACCGACTCAAAGGGATCATTCGGCTGCTGCTTCCACACGACCGAACTTCCACACGACTCCTCTTCTCCCGTTCGCTCTCTGTTCTCCTGATATCCCTCCTCCGATCTCCACTCTCCCACGACCAAACTCCACCACAGTCTGCGCCTCTTCCAAACCCGAACTCCACCTCTTCCGATCCTCCCATACCCGTCGACTGAGAGAGAGAGAGAGATAGATAGAGAGAGAGAGAGAGAGAGAGAGAGAGAGAGAGAGAGAGAGAGAGGAGGGAACCGACCTTGACGGGATCTCCCTGAGCTCCGGCCGAACCCGCTCCTCCGTCCGAACTCCTCCAAAAGTCAATCCCTCCTTGCTCCAGCCGACTTTGCCTCCCTCCTTCTTGTTCCGATCGGAAGTTACGACATTTTGAACGGAGACAAGAACGGGAGCTCGCGTGTAGTGAAGGAAACGTTCTCCCTTACGCGCGCTTCTCGGCCAAATCCCGTAAACCTCCCGAACCGAGAGAAAGGGAGAGGGTGGGTTTTATTTTATTATTATTTATTTTTAATTATAATTAATTAGTTTAAATTACAAAATTAGTGATAATTAGTTAAATTTAATTACAGTTAATTATATTAATTATAATTAAAATTTGATTAATCATAATTAGTTAGCTAAGACTAATTATGTTTAATTAGTGTTAATTATAATTACTAATTAATTAATTGTAGATTAATTTTTAATTAATTATAGTAATTATAATTAATTATTTTTAAATGATAATTAATTATTATTAATCATTAATTAATCATAATTAATTGAATTTAATTATGTTTAATTATTTTAATATAATTAATTATTAATTAAATATATATTAATTATAATTAATTAAATCTAATAAAGATTTATTCTAATTAATTATGATTATTAATAACTAATTATAATAAAATATGTATATATAATCCCCCCACTCTCTTTCCTCGATGTCCGTGTCGGACCGGCAAACCACCTAAGCACGCCTTTATTGGCCGTGGTAGGAGGGAACCCGGTGCGACACCTACGACGAGGTAGGCGAGTGACCCCTCGATCCACGTGTCAACCACGACAACCCTGCGGAGGTATGAAATTTTTTTAAACTCAAAACCTTGCTTCAATGTCCGTGGCAAACCGGAGAACCGCCCCATGCACTCCTTTATTGCGCGTGGTGGGATGGGACCCTGGTGCGGCACGTAGGACGAAGCAAGGTCGCTTATTAAGTACCCCCGGGCGGGGGGAAATCAAAATTTCTTATCAAAAAATGCTTTTTATAAAACCCCATGCACGCCTTTATTGCGCGTGGTAGGAGAAAACAAAAAATACAACCACCGCGGTGTCTCACCAACACCAACCATGCACGTCTTTATTAACGTGGAGGGTAGGCGGCCTCTTGGTTTTTCCCCTAAACGGGGGAGACGCCACGAGGTTGCCAAATTTTTGTCTGAAATAAAGACAAGGACTTTGACATCAAATTCAAACTCAAATGTGACATTAACTACAAGAAACTTAATCAAAATGAGATTAAATTCAAATCAAATGGTGAAACTTGTAAGCTTGAACTTGTGTTTTGAACTCTATCTTGAACTCAAATGACTAAGCAAAGGAACTCAAGCATGAACAAAGTGAACTCAAACTTATGGATATGAAACTTGAGCTTATCAGACTTGGACTCTACAAGACAACAAGGACTACACTCGAACTTGATTTGAACTTGAACAAAATTTGGACAATACAAAACCATGATTGAACTTGGACTCAAGCTTAAACAACGAGAAGCTTGAACTTGAAAGTGATACAAGGGAGCTTGAACCATTTGGACTCAAACTCAAATGAATAGAAGATTCATGTTGAAGCTACACCGGGCTTGGACAAGATTTGTGGACTTGACTTAATCTACTTAATCAAACTTGAATCCAAATAAAAAGAAATGTGCAAATGAGATTGAACTTGATTTATACATCAAGTGGATTGAACTCGAACTGAAGTCAAACTTGGAACAATTTGGAACATGGACTTGGTTTGGACAACAAGACTTGGACTTAAACTTGGACTCTCATTTGAACTCGAACTTGGACTTTACAAGACGACATAGGACTTGATTTGAGCTTTAATTGAACTTAAACTCACACTTGATTTGGGAATCAAATGATGTAAGCAAAGACTTAAATCAATCTTGAATCATGATCTGAACACCAAATCAGACGGACAATAGAAGACAAGTGAACTTGAATATAATCATCAGAGAACTTGAATTGGAAATAGACTCATGTAAAGAATTTGTACTTTGATTACAAAGAACTTGGACTCGAATTCAGAAGAAAATTACAAGGAGCATGAGCCAAAACTTGGGCACCACATGAAGCTTAATACAAAAGAATTTGAGCTCAATTATGGAATGAGGGCTTTAAATTAGCAAATACTCCATCATATCAATATAAATGCTAGAGATTGAATGAAGAAATGTAGCATATCTATAAATGATCAAAGAAGTTCATGGAAGGGACAACAATCATATTATTAATGCCAGCCATTCTATGAAACATATATGTGTCATCTACACATTTGGAAGGAATATCCAACAGACGTGATTCACCTACAAGTATAAATCAAGGAACCTGTAATATAGTGGCCCTTCCATGGTCAGTGCAAGTTAGCATGCAAGCTATGATCTACTCCTAAGGGGATTAAAAGATTCGTAATGCTAATGTGACTCAAACAATAGAATCACAAGTTTGGTGAATATAAAGAGATTTAATAATGCTTATGCCATCTACAAGCAAATATTAGCTCTATACAATCAATACTATTTGATTGAAAATGAATACACTAGCTTTCCCACAACAGAGTATGATGAAGGAATCCCCCGCTGATTCCTATACGAGTTCTAGAAAGAGAACCAAATCAAATCATTATAGAATGAGTGAATTTCAATTCAACTAAATGTTTTAACTTTAACCTGGACAAGATTATTGAGGCTTGCAAGCCTTTTGATGAACAATGGTCGCACATCCAACATATCTTCTACATACAAATACTGAAGTACTACGACAAATTCAAGCTTCTATGAGCTACCGTAGAAGACCCACTGTGTGCCCATTGCAACATTCACAAGCAAAAGTACTAAAAGGGATTCAATAAATGTAGGCATCTACAACCAAGGCAAGAGATTAGTTAGTGCACTATGACCCGCCTACAAAAATCAACAAATAGTGCACGACAGTCTACCTGTACGAAGCAGCAAACAATTAAACTCAGAAGCTGCTACGCCACACCACCGGATCTGCAACATTCGTACAAGCAGATATGAGGCGTCTATTCCAAGAATACCCCCCCGCACGTGCACAATAGTTTGTATACACATAGGCACACTAAAAGGGAAAAATATAATCCAAACCCGCATGGGCCCCGGCGAGCGTGTTACTGGTACACACGTGACGTCTAGGGATGCTGCGCGGGTTGACAAGTGAATTCAGGTTCGAAACCGATCCTTCTATACGGATCAATAGAAGTCGACAGGGTTCGAACCATTAAGCAAATATAAAATTGTGACGACTGGTATATTTGCTTTAAAATATTTATATTAGGACTTCAAGGCCTACAACAATATGAATTCACTAAAAAGGGCATAAAGCCTACGAAACCTGATCCTCTATCGACCAATAGATAGAGTCGACAAGTTTCAATTCAGAAAATAGAAATGACCCCAAACACCCCGATGATGGCCGTATTGAATGTTTATCTCAATCGGAGGGGTTCACAAACATTTCAAATGACTCCCAAATATCCAAATGTCTTCCAAGCTCCATCCAAAAACCCAAAAACTCTACAAAAATCTCAAAATTCCAAGAATATTTAAAAATAAAATCAATCCATCAACACACTTAAAGCAAAATCCATCCACCCTCCGCAACAGTCTGTCGGGGTGGACAAATTCAAATAAACTCTAGCTCACAAAGAGCCAAATGCCTAGTCAAAAATATCACTAGGATCCATTCTCAAACAATCTTTTGCCAATAAGGACGTGATACGTGTCCTCTAACCGGCAGTTTTGCCGCCAAATGGTACTGCAGGTAAACGGTTATTACCCGGGGCCCTCTGAACCGAGTGGTTTTGCCGCCAAATGACACCACAGATAGCGGTTATGGCCAGAGCCAATACGCTCCTTAAGGGCGTTAAATCCTTGAGATATGAATCAATAGGATATGATCGATAGGGCACAAAGCCCTATGTTAGCTAAGGTGGATTCAAATTTGTCCCCTTAGACAAACATTCAACCCAGGTCTACAAGGTCCCCTTGGACGAAGCAACCCATGGCTGCCGACAAGGATCCTTCTGTCAGGTTGGGTCGACTACCTCCTCTGACTAAGTAGACCAGGGACCACGATGGCCCGGGACGACGGAACCATGAGATCTTGATCGGGTCCATCATCCATTCCCCCACCATCCGCTTTAAGTGTGAGATGGTGCAATTTCAAGTTTTAAATATCAAACCCTTCAAATTCTCAAATATCCAATCTTTCCAATCTCAAATCCATTGCTGCTACTATATGCCAGATAACACGTATTCTATACGTATCTGATTGACGACTAGCCTTAATCGAAAGTTCTCTCTCGTGATCGGGTGGGGTAATTAACTATAGGGGCTTGCGCCTATAGGAAACCAAAACTCAGATCATAAAGTCCTCACAAAATGAGGGCGAAATCTCTGGGTAGTGTCTTATCTACAAACCCATCTGCCTTCCAAAATATACCTCGGAACTTAGTTCGTTAAAATTCAATGATCTAAACACTTCAACAAGCAATCAGTTTTATGAGATGAATAAAATTTTAAGATTATAAATGATTAACACTTTTCAAAGTATCCTAAACTTTGGTGGTGTATAATTAAGGCTATCACTAACAATCTAAAACACAATCTCCACAAAATATGATTTAGCATAAACAAGTAAAAATTTAAAGTAAGAACTATCAGATTTAGGCTCCGTTTGGAATGGCTTTCTTACTACTTCTTAAAACGGTAAAGCTTCTTTATGAAGCAACAAGAAAGTAGAGAGATATTAGACAAAACTTCAAGGAGATTTACTTCATGAATACTTGATCGTTCTCCAAATTGATTTAACTATTAAGCCTAATTTATATCTTGTCAATTAGTTTCTCTTCATTTTTTTCTCTCCATTTAAGCATTAAGCTCCAATTGATTCAAATCTATGTTTTTTTTTAATAAATTAGATCCTCAGAGCTCTCCACAGGTAACCACTTCATATCACTATCTGTTCACTTACACACATCTTTTAAAAAGCAGCTGTCCAACAGGTATTAAAAACAAGTAGATTTGGGTCAGTCCACCCAAATGGCACCGGCTATGGCACATCCTACCTGAAAGAGATGCTGTATTAGCTGAAGCTGGAAAGCGTTAGGTGATATTTCAGTTCATTCTATTTCAGTATTTTGTAGCTGACCATTTAGTAGGTATCAGGTTTCTAAAAGTTCTTATTTCTTCTGGTTTACAGATTAGATAAGAATATTTATTTTTATATCACTATATTTTGACAAAGCATTGACAATAATTTCCCTGAGCTTTTAAAATCACTTTCAAACAGTTAATTCCTTTGTATCTAACATTATTTAATGCATGACTTCATTTACCAAACTTTAGTTACAGATTCAAATTGTGATGTTACAACTGGTGAGTAAGGATTAAACCGCTACGAAAGCTTTTCGTAGGGCCTAATGGCACAATTATTTTGAGTTAGATTTGGTTTGGGATAGCTTTTAACTTTCTTACTGTTTTAAGAAGCAACTTTTTAATACAAAATTTTTTGTACTAAAAAATTGATTCATAAAATAATAAGAAACTGTCCCAAATTTAGATATAGAGGACATGATTCCGCTTTTCAGATTAAAGTTTTGTTTGGGACAACTTTTTTAATGCTTCTTAAAACAGCTTTCTAGTAAAAAATTTAAAACTTTTGTACTAAAAAACTGCTTTAAAAACAATAAAAAGTCACCTCAAATGAAACCTAAATCTCTCTCTTGACTATTATTATTTTATTTATTGGGTATATTAAAATGGTTTTCTGATAATCTAGGAAAATGTTTGCAGCTTTTGGCTGGATCCAGTATTATAGCAGGGTTCAGCAATAAAATTTATAGTTAAATGATTGTTTTTTAGGGGCTGGATCTTTCTAATAATTACATATACTAGCCTTTTAAGGAGGTTTAATTTCACTGGACCACTAATAGTGGCTTTGCTTGCAATATACAATTAATGATATTGCAAAGCATGTGAGTTGATGATTCCAGGAAATTTTTTTTTGTTTTTTCTCATTTAATCATTTGTTTGCAAGCCATCAATTTATTTATTCTTTTTTATATGGTTGAGAAGCACCTTTTGGAAAGTGCTTCTTAAAAACAGCTTTTTTTAAAGCAAATTTTTCAAAAAATAGCTAACTTTCCTTCAAACCCATGGGATGCATGGGCCTTGCTTTTGGTATTTTTTAGCTTCAAAGCAAAAAGAAAGTATTTTCAAATGAGCCTCTCTTACTCTTTGTACTTGTTTGCCAGTCTCTTTGCTTCACTATACTTCTTCATTTCGAAGCTAAGTTCCTCTTGGTTGGATTCTACTTTCGTTGATGTACCTTTAAGGGAAGTAGCCAAAAAAAACCAAGTGAAAAAGTCTGATTTATGGATCCATATTGAAGAAAAGAAGGAACAGAAAGTGAGAGTTTCATTAATCTACAAGGAAAATAAGGTCCCACCATAATAAATTGACTTGCTACCTAAAAGGTCATGATGCCACACAACAATTGTCCTAAACTAATATTTACTTGGGTATGACTCAATCACCAAATGAGTGATCTACTCGATGTTCCCTGTCCTTTTATGATGAATTATTCTGTGCGGACGCCGAACGTCATTCAGAGCCCAATGAAAATGCTCCACATCACCCTCTACTCAGTACCGCGGCTAAATACTGCTCGGTACTGGATGACGTGATTGCACCTGAATCGCCTCTAGACGGTAAGCTCTGTCCGGTGTCCGCACAGAATAATCTCTCCCTTTATCCACTCCTGCTTTCCCTTTCCCTTTCCAACCACTGTTTTCCCCAATTAACTATAGATTCACCGTTTATGTCTTAAGAGTTCAGATCTTGTTTGCTCATAATATTTCAGATCTGTACTGTATAAACCTAAATTTTTGCTGTAGTACTCAATTTCTTGCAGAACTTCTCTCGACTTCACATATTATAATATGTTTTATGGAACAAATAATGTCATGTCATTTGTATTCAAGTGAGAAATTCCACTAATATCTAGTTGAAATGTACAAAATAATTAAGTACTAGATTTGAAAAAGAAGGGCATTCTCTTAGAAGATTCAAAGCAGGATTAGCATTTCATTTAAAATACCCTTCTCCACTTTGGAGCAATTAGTTCAGTGGTTGGGTTAAGTGGTTGGGCTATCATTCATGTTGATCACCATTTACTTAATAAACTAACTTTGTTGACATCTGTGGGGGCTAATAGAGAGTTATCCTCTCTTTCCTTTTAAGCCAAACATAGTCTCCTTTGATTCAAATACAACTCAAGCCTGAAGCACTGAAGTCCCATTCATCCAACACCATGGGGAAGGTCATCAAGACCTTGAGGAAATCCATCAATGCCTTTCTTCATTTCTACCACTCCCTCGCCTCCATCGCCGCCATCCTCATCTTCCCTTTCTCTGCATCAGTCATCCTCTCACAATCACTCTCCCCCTCTTACTTCCCAATCCTCAGAACTCTCTACCATCGCATCCAACTTCTCTTCCAGGCTGCCGGCTTTCCGGCCACCTCGCAATTCTTCTCCCTCCTCAACCTCAAGCTATCTCAGACCATCTTCTCCTTCACCGCAACTCTTCCCTTCACACTAACCTTACTTCTCCTTGCCAAAGCCTCGGTGATCCTCATCGTTAAAGAATTCCCTTACAAAAGATTCACACCACCTCCATTCTCCTCTCTCCTTCGGCTCTTCAGCTTTCTGCTACCAACTCACCTCTTCAATTCATTCATCATCCTCTCTGCAAATGCTGCTTTCTTCTCTATAATCTTCCTTGTCTTCAACGTTTTTGATGCTCTGTACATTTCTTCTGTCAATGTTATCCTTGTTCTTTCAGCTGGAAGCGCTATTCTCTATTCAATTGTGCTTGCAAACACAATGGTGGTTTGTAATCTTGCAATCGTTGTTGCAGCAATGGAGAGCTGTGGAGGGTATCTTCCAATCCTGAAGGCTTGTGTTCTTATCAGAGGGAGGGAGGCCACTGCTATAACATTAGCTTTGCCAGCAAATTTGGCAATGGCTGCAATAGAAGCACTGTTTCAATACAGGATAATGAAGCCATGGCAGAATTCGAGGAGTTTTAGTGTTTCAGTTATTTGGGAGGCCTTCTCAATCACTTATATGCACTCACTCCTCATAGTTATTGATGTCATCATCAACTGTATGTTATATAAGAGTTGCAGGAAAAGTAGCAGGTCTAGTAGCTGGGAGAGTGGAGTCCATTACCATTTGGAATTAGACCCAGAGGAGAAGGAGGATTTGGAAGCATGAACGTTGAGAGATACTATTAGCTTTCATTTTAAATAGAATACAATGGAGTTGATTGAATGGAATGGACATATATGTGTGCGTGTTTGTGGCCTAATTGTGAGCCTTTATTGGAGGTGTACAAAGTTCTTCCTACTGCAAAGAAAAAGAAAAAGAACAGAAGGAGAAGAAAAGGGAGATGGAAACTGGAGTTTTGTATAATGTTTTTCAAGTTGAATTGATCTAATTTTTGCTGAATTACTGCAGCTACAGTTTCCTTATTTTTGTATGTAAAATAATACCGAATTTCTCGGAGTTGTTTACTTGTCTGGAACAAATTCCAGGCTATATTTGATATTTTTGTATGGTAGAGGAAGAAGATAATTGTCTAACCAGCAGTTAATTTAATGAGGACAAAGTCCTTCAATATTTGCTGACCAGAAAAGTCCCATTAAAAAGATTGGAATGCGAAGCCGATCTATAAATGAATAAAAGCAAGCAATGAGCTGAGTCTCGATGATTAAAAAAAGTTAGAGAAGATAACATGTAAGATAAACACATTCCAACATGTCACAAACAAATGTGGTGAAAGGTTTTATTTGGGATGGTTTTTTATTGATTTTTAAAATAACTTTTTAGTTTAAAAATTAAAATTTTTATACTTAAAAATTGATTTAAAAAATAATAAAAAATTTGTCCCAAACGAAACTTAGGACTTCCGCATGAAGAGAAGATTACTGAATTATTGAACAAATTTTCAGTCACACCAAAGTTTTTGATTCATGATATAATTTTCTGATTTTTAGAATATAGATCTGGGGGTTGAGATCTAACAGTTGGGGTATGAAGGATTTTTCCTGCTCTATTCAAGAATTAAATATGTATTTGATTCTATGTCTAGAAAATCAAGGCGTAAGTTAGCTTAAAACCTAATCAATTGATTTCAACCCAATCCGTGTATGCTGTAGTCAACCTATTATTGTATGTGGCACAGCAAATAAAGTGTTAGGATCCCGATGCAGGTGCATAAACATGTGTCTGCCACACGAGAATTTCTCTGCAAAGACCGGACGCATCATTCGGAGACCAACCAAAATGCGTCACATCAACGATACTAAGCCACGGTACCATACGAAGGAATGTTATGGCACATTCTAGTTGATCTAAGAATAACATTCGACATTCTCACAGAATAATTAATCTTTCCACACTAAGACATCTGATGCCAAACAAATACCAATCACATATCAATTTATTGAATTGAAGCACTTATTAGACTTAGGCTTTGTTTGGGACGGCTTTCTTTCCGCTTCTTAAAGCAGCTTTTTAGTAAATTTTTTTTAACTTTGTACTAAAAAAACTGCTATAAGAAGCAGAAAAAAGTCCTTTTTTGTTACTTCTTAAAGCAACTTTCTAATAGAAAAATTAAAATTTTTGTGCTAAAAAACTGCTTTAACAAGCAACAAGAAAGCGGTCCCAAACGAAGCCTTAGGGCAATTAGAAGAAATTTCCTTTGATTATATATATATATATATATATATATATATATATATATATATATATATATATATATATATATATATATATATATACACTTATTTAGACCCCTATTACAAACCCATGTTACATCTAGCTATCCATCAACCAAGGAGCTTCCAATGTAATTTGAGCTCAATTTGATATAGCTGTCTTTGTTGTATAACTAGTGTTTGTATTAAGCCCTGAAACAAGACAGACAAGCGTTTGATAAATCTGTTATCTAAATGACCATAAAAATTGAATTCATTTGATAGACTACCAACAAATATTATCATTTTTTTTTATTATAATATACTTAAATATTATTAATTAATACATAATTAATTAAGCCAATTTATTCATTAAATAAATAGCTAAAATTCAAATAAAAGAATACTTTGATTGCAAAAACTATCTAAATCATCATGCTAGAAGAGCTGCTTTCAACTTTTCATATAATCAAAGCAAACAAACATTGCTACTCAAAAAATAAAATATAAAAACATCAAAAGTCATTTTCAAGCAGACCCTTAGATAGCAAAAGCAGAAGAATCAGCTAAAGCATCCAAGGCAGCTAAACCGTGGGTGAATAAGGCTTCGTTTGGTTTCTTTACTTTTTCCGTTTCAAAAACGTCAATCAAAAAATGAAAATTTTAAACGTAGAAGCAACTACCATAACACTTCTCAAAATAATAAAGAAATAGATTTTCGAAAAAACATGCATCACATTCAAACAGCGCAAAATAAGCTGTCTCAAACAATACCTAAATGGAGGAAACCCTCTCATCTGATACAACACTGCATTCTAACATTCATAATTGAATATAAAATTTTAGTATAAATACAAACTTGCATCTATTTTCTCCCTTTGTTATAGACCAGCCTAGCTAATACATATACATCTTTTTTTGAGATATTTAGATCAATTAAGGCAAATTCACACACCACACACGCAAAACTCGAACCCAACTTACAAAGCTCACAACTAACAAATCAAGATGAGCTACGTACTAATACATATACCGCCTATAAAGAATTAAAAAATAGAGGAATCATCAAAATAACCAAAAAATAGGGAAAAGAACTATATACAATGGTTGTGGAATCTAGGACATCATCAAACAAGAACGATAGCTTATGGCCTCAAAAACACCTGCAGGAAGAAGAACAAATTTCAATTATTATATAAAAAGAAAAAGTGCAAGAATTAAACTCATCGTGACTCCATAACATTAACTGCTCGATTTGGACGATCCAGAAATCCCTTACAATCGAATGGATGTAGTCCATGCAACTGTGAGAATTCAAACACTCCAAACCCGAACAGATTAATATCACCGATCACGAATCTATGAGCAGATCAGTTAAATACCGCAGCAGATTCTCGTTTGACAGGATAGATGCCAACAGAAAAGCTCTGCATTCGGCTATGGGGACTTCTAGCCAGATCAAGCACACAGCAGATTCTTTGAGGTGGTTATCAGTAAATCATATGTCAATGCTATAGCTTGTTTGGGGTGGCTTTCTTATTGCTTCGTAAAGTAGCTTTCTAGTACAAATATTTTACTTTTTTTACTAAAAAGCTGATTTAAGAAGCAGTTAAAAAGCCGTCCCAAACGGACCCTAAATCTCATCTCACAACGTTGCTATTTTTGCTACTCTGTGGCCTTTGCCACTGCCTGTTGCTTCTGGTCACTCTGCCTATCTCCTGTTACCAAAAACAAAACCAAAAGAAGTACATGCAAGTGCTTCTTTTCCTTGGCCTTCTTCCTCATTTTCTTTTGTTTTTTTCATTTGATGGATTTTGAGCTTTTGGACTTCTCTATTTCAGACTCGTGAGCTTTCTTCTTCTCAAGTTCAGTTTGTTTGCAATTCTCCTGGTGTGCTCTCCGAAACATTAGGACAAAGGTCGTCAGAGTAGAGATAACTGCATTGTGGAGGACATAGTTAATGGCTGCAAAGAACTTTAGTAGACAGGTAGCAGACGCTGATATCAACGAAAATGATTATGGTGTACATTCGGACTGTTTGATCCCTCACAATAGTATAATTTCTTTTCTTTGGTTTAGTTCGGACTGAATAGCACAATCTAAGATGCATCTCTACACCAACATGACAAATGAATTTGTCAATATATATTGGACACACCATCTACACATCCAACTAAAAATAAAAATAAAAAATAACAAACACCCATAGCCTAAATAATATATTTTCATTTTAGAATGTATTACATAAATAATTTAAGTAAAGCCATCTTACACCATTTTAAAATATATTATATTAAAAACATAACAGAACTCTTTCATTTTATTTTCCTATGATTTTTTAATAATGTTTATTTTCTATTTTTTTTTTTTTACCAAAGAATACATTTTCTCAATTCTAAGCTAACAATCGCATACGAATTTTTTTTTCAATTGAGTTTATAGTATGATAAATTTAATTATATTATTTATAAAATGAGCAATTAAAATTAATTGATTATTATATGAAATTATGAATTCACATCACATTCATTTAATTTGTGTAATTACTATATATTATCTTTATATCGGAACCTCCCACAACTTTCAACCTCATTCGTCGAGCGAGGTCCCTGTTCCGATACCCTCCGAACCTTCCAATCCCGCAAGCAACTACCTACCTCCACCGATCTCCCTTCCCACAATCGCAAGCACCCAATCCCCGTACTGACACCTCCCATTACCGGCCCTCGATAATCGCAGAACCTGCACCTCGTCTCAGCTGACTCGAGCTTGACTCATTTATGAGCTCACAAGTCGAGCTTATCGAGCTCATGTGTCGACTTTGAGCTTATAATCGAGCTCGTATATTATACGAGCTCGAGTTCGAGCACAGCCAGACTCGGCTCCAAAGCTCATCGAGCGGGATGGATAAAAAAATAATATTAAAAAACTAGATTTTTACATTCCAGCCAGAGCTCAAACGAGCGCGCGTAAACGCTCATATTAAATGATTTACCTTCAAAAAAAACTGTAGGTTCAGTTCGCAAAATAAAAAGCTATTCATATGAGTTGTAGATTTTGTTCCATATATATATATATATATATATAAAATAAACTACAGTTATTCATGTTGGAAAAGACTAAAGGATGTAAACATTAAATGCTAGTTATAGCTTCCACCACCATTTCATCTTCTTGGCTTCCCGCTTCATGATGTCAACAACGTGACGTTGGGCTCAAGGCAAACGGAAGACGATCGGACCACGCAAGAAAGACGACAGAACTGCGGAAGACGCCGAAGGCTCGCGAGCCAACTCAAGCTCGTTCGCAGTTGAACAAGGCGAGCTCAAGCAGTTCGAGCCGACAGTTTGACTGACGAGCCAAGCTCGATAAAGCTAATACTCAACTCGATTCGTTTACACCCCTGGCCGAACCACTCACCTGCTGCACCACAAATCAACCTTCCTTTCCACCACAAGCTCCTTCACACGAGTTCCTCTACTTCACAGGAAGTCTAATTAATTTTCCTAGCAGCTTCTATTTCTCTCTTGAACAAACACAATAGCAGTTGTTGCCCCCCCTTTCTCCCACACAAGCATAACATTTTTTTTTTTACTTTGCACTTCACTTTCTCTTAATTACTTGGCCCACAAACTTTTGCACCCAAAAGCAACCAAAGCAGCTTTTTGATAGGTAATATTTTTTTTCTAAAAGCTTTTGATCCCTCATTTACTGTTAGCATTATTAGTTAATTACTATTATAATCATTATTAATTATAATAAAAATAGTTATTATTATTATTATTATTATTATTATTATTATTATTATTATTATTATTATTACTAACATAACAAAAGTAAAAAAAATGATGAATAAAAAAAGGAAAAAAAATGAGAATAAAAAATGTGTGTTTTCTTTTTGTGCCTCGATCATCACCACCGCTGGCACTGCTCATAAGGTATAGTGTTTTCAAACCTCGTTTTCGATACTCGCAGCGCAACGGAAATCCACCCATATACGCTCTTCTCTAGCGTGGTGGGGGGAACCCGGTGCGGCGCTTACGGTGAAGCGGGTAGGCCCTGTACACACTCTTCTCTAGCGTGGCAGGGACAACCCTAAGTAGCCATGTACGAGCCTCCGTGCCTGCGGGGAAAAAAATTGTGTATTTCAAACAGTTCCCCCGGAAGACCCATACACGCCTTTCTCTGGCATTATGGGATTGAAGATAATGGTTGTTGTGTCGACCGACACCTACCATACACGCTTTTCTCTAGCGTGGCAGGAAGGCCCAGCTCTCAAATTTCCCCTAAACGGGGGAGACGTTGGGAGACTGCCAGATTTCTCAGTGAACAGGGGAGTTAAATGAACAATAGGGGACCTAGACTTGAGCAAAATAACAGGGGACCTGAACCTGAATGAACCATAGGGAATTGAACATGCAATTACATGGAATAGAACTGAATGCCTAAGACCAAAACCTATAATTCACAAAATAACAAAAAATAAACATACATGCATGAGTCTTATAGTGAACGGAACTCTGAATATTAATCAAGGATGATGCACAATCTAATTCCAAGCAAAAGTAAACAAACGTTGCGAATCAAATGAGGATAATGGCAATTAATTATAATATTTGTATCAACCAAGCAATCAAACATATCACTGTTCTGCAAATGAAGGAGTTTGATGCACACAAAATAGTGTGCTTGTGAGCGACTGCAAGAAGCTTGTGAGTGATTATGATGGCGGCGTGACAAAAAATCTAAATCGGAGGGGATCTCAAATGGTTGAAAATACCTCTCAAATGCCCGTGAAAATCCAAACTTCCAAAAATAAAAGAACCTAATATATTTCAAATTGAAATAAAACACCAAAATACTTAAAGAAAATTACCCATCCACCCTCCACAATAATTTGTCGAGGTGGAAAAATCTAAAAATCACTTCAACTCATTAAGAACAAATGTTTGATCGAGAATATTATTATGATTCATTCTTAAATTGTCTCTTACTAGTAAGGACGTGGCATGTGCCTTCTAACCAGTGATTTCGCTGTCAAATAGCACCATAGATAAACGGTTATGATTGGGAACCCTCTCACCGGGTGATTTTGCCATCAAATGATACCATTAAATTACGGTTATGTCAGAGCTCATATATTCCCCAACGGCTTCAAATTATTAGTAATGAATTAATAGGATATGACCGATATGGCACAAAGCCATCTGTTAACTAAGGTGGATTCAAATTTGTCCCCTAAAACAAATATTCATCAAGGATCAGCCTTAAACCCATATCTTTTTGCTTTAGTCATGGATGTTCTCACTAGACATTTACAAGGGTGCCAAAATGGGTCAACGGGTCGGGTACGGGTCCAACCCAATTTGACCCGGGTATAAACAAGTTGGCTCTAACTCGACCCGGATTTGCAAACAACTCAAGAATGTCAACCCGGACTAGACCCATCAGGTTACCGTTAATGTTGAGCCAACCTCACCTGTGAACTCGGACGTTGTTGGGTCGCTGACTCGTTGTTGTAGTGCGGTGAGGGATCAGACTGCAGACGTGAGGTGAGCGGGCGGTGCCCCTGTGCGGTTATGCCAAGCGACGAGCGTAGTTGCTGAGCGGGCACCCGAGCCAACCTGTGAACCTAAAACGCCGACGCGCTGTAGGCTCATACACGGTGCGCATATGCCGTCATGCCAACTGTCGACCTACCGCCTATGGACCTAGCACGATGCGCCTGTGTCGTTGTGATGACTTCCAACCTACGGACCTAGCGCGATGCTTTTTTATGATGATATTCTTCTTGTTGATAAGACTAGAGAGTGAGTTGAAGGTAAATTTGAATTATGGAGGTCAACCTTAGAGTTTAAATATTTTCGTTTGAGTGTATCTAAAACTAAATTTATGGAGTATAATTTTAGTAATAATAGTTATAGTGGGGGATTGTAATTTTGGGTGATCAAGCCATTAATAAGATTACACGTTTTAAATATCTTGGGTCTATTGTTCAGAGTGATGGTGAAATAGATGGGGATATTATTAGTAGAATTCAAGTTGGATGGTTGAAGTGGAGGAATGCATCGGTCTTGTTGTGTGATTAAAAAAGCCCCCCTCAAACTTGAGGGGAAATTCTATAAGACGGTGGTTAGACCTAAAATGCTTTATGGTGCAGAATGTTGGCCATTAAAAGAGAAGAAAAATATTAAGTTAAGTGTTGCAGAGATGAGGATGCTCAAGTGGATGAGTGGCTTTACTCTTAGAGACAAGATACAAAATGAGCAAATATGTGAAAATGTTGGAATAGCTCTAGTGAAAGATAAGATTAGAGAGAGTTGCCTCAGATGGTTTGGTCACATAAAACGGCGGTCTTCCGATGACCCAGTTAGAAAAGTAGATGTGTATTATTAGATTTGACTTATGTTAAGAAAGGTAAAAGTAGATCTAAAAAGACTTTGTTAGAAAATATTAGAAATGACCTTTTATTAGATTTAAATGGGAATTTAACTTTTAACATAGCACAATGGAGAAAAAAGATTCTTGTAGCCGACCCCACACATGCCGACCCCACATAATGGGATAAAGGCTTGATATTGTTGTTGTTATTGTTGTTGACGATAAATATTCACCCTAGATCTACAAGGTACCCTTGAACGAAGCAACCCATAGTTGCCGACAAGGATCTTTATGTCAGAATGGGTCGACTACCTCCTCTAACTAAGTAGATCAGGGATCATAATGACCCGAGATGACGAAACCATGGAATATTGATCGAGTTCATCATCATCATTTCCCCCACCATCCGCTTTAAGTAAAA